>OY755177.1:1462105-1901150 GCA_963576735.1 Bedellia somnulentella
TGTCTACCTTTTCAAATAGAATGCAAATGTTGAAAACGCCTATCACATAATTTAAATATTTTTGTTCATGAGAACCTCATGTGGGGATTATTACTAATAAATAAAGAATAAATAAAGGAAAGAAAAATTTCGACACTGGCGGGAATCGAACCCGCGACCTCGGGTATACGCCCCCGTCTCTCTGCCAATTGAGCTACCGTATGAATGGCTGCCAGCGCGAAATTCTTTTATCCTTTGTTTCTTTTACACTTTTAAGTAGTGTTTGCGTTTCCTACCTCCGAATTTTTACTACACAAGTTTAGTTTTTACTAGACAAGTGGCCTTCCGAATTAGTAAATGTGGCTGACCCACATGTTTGAGTCATGCTTGGTAACAAATAGTGCAAGCACAAAGCGGTCATAGGCCTCCCCCTATCACTTGAATACGCTGTCCTTACAAAAAGTAAAAGGCGATCAGAACTTTCAGAACCTCTTCAAAGACTTCTTAAATATAAGGCATAAACGTTGTGATGAGATAAAGAAACAAGTCCAAGCGATTAGTAATAAAGTTAATGGTTTCTGTTTTACTAAACTACATGATTTATTTATTTCTAAATGACGCACGTCCGAAATGATTAACGTATAAAACATAAGTTCAACAAAATCTAATCACGTCTAAAGCGATGTAAAACCTTTGTATCAAGAAAGCGAACCCACCATATTAACCGCAACCGAGGCAACTTCCAACCTTCTTACTTAATAAATAATGCAATACGTCTCGACCCAACTAAAGGGTAACAAAACCAAATTAAAGTGTAGTTTTCTGGCAAATAAAGGTTGGTTCAACATTATAATCCTGAATTCGGCCTACACCTGCGCCTGTGAGTGAAAACTTTGACTTAAACAAATGTTAGACTTTCCGATTAATCCTTTGTCCCTTTTTCTACTTTTTCTCTCTGGTACTCTTATAGATTTGTATTAAATACTTACTTTATATGAGGTTATATAAGGTTTCTAGAAGAGATCACTATTAGTGACAAGACCGCAATTTGTACTTTTGTTTATTGAATTTGTATTTGTGTTTCTTTTTTTGATGTGTAATAAAGTATTTTTCTATTCTATTATTCGACATCTACTTATTACTACGTGATAAATAAAGGTTAAATAAAGGAAAGAAAAATTTTGACACCGGCGGGAATCGAATCCGCGACCTCGGTTATACGCCCCCGTCGCTCTACCAATTAGGCTACAGTGTTAATGGCTTCCAGAGCGAAATTATTCTATCCTTTGTTTCTTTTTACACTTTTAAGTAGTGTTTGCGTTTCCTACCTCCGAATTTTTTTACAAATTCGGAAGGCCACTTGTCTACCTTTTCATATAGAATGTAAATGTTGAGAACGCCTATCACAAAATTTAAATGTTTTTGTTCATGAAAACCTCATGTGGGGATTATTACTAATAAATAAAGGAAAGAAAAATTTTGACACCGGCAGGGATTGAACCCACGGCTTCCTTTGTTTCTTTTTACACTTTTAAGTAGTGTTTGCGTTTCCTACCTCCGAAATTTTTCTTTCCTTTATTTATTAGTAATAATCCCCACATGAGGTTTTCATGAACAAAAACATTCAAATTATTATTAGGTGGGTGGCAGTGGATAAATAAAACGTATCGCTTATGTTGTTTTCTTAAAATTAATAACAATATTCCCATCTTGGCAGCTACCAAAACTGCATGTTCAATCCTCAATCTTTTTTTCAATACCCACATCAATACCAAAACGATACAACATCCGTTCGAGTCTTTAAAATACTCAGACCTCCTAGTTGGTCTAAGATACAATATATTATGATAACGGTTACATATCCGCTCAAAAATACAATAATTTTTTTTAATCAAATTATTATCAAACCAAATTCATACACGGTTCGACTTCCGTTTAAGTTATTCTACCTAAATTGTTAAAGAGCCATTCGTAGAGTTGACTTTTCATGAATTAATAAATCTACTTCCGATCATGATAACAATTCACAACCTAACAGTATTTACTACTTTTAATACCTAAAAGGCTTGACACTTAGCTAATTATTCCAACATTATACTCATGGGTATGAATAAAAAAAAGGGTAGCTTTCTATAAACACTTGCATACCACGATGTAAGAATATGAGTGAGACGCTGCTATGTGCGAGTGAGTCCGCTATAGTGTTCGCTCTAACAGTAGATAGATAGATAGATAGATAACTCGTTTATTTATGTTAACATAACACCACATACAATATGAAAAACAATACATAAAGTGAAAATAAAAAAAAACAATATTTTTAAACTTAAAATTAGTGCTATGGTAACACAAACTAGGTCCTAACTCAGTGCTTGATATTGCCAAGTGGCAAAACACTGGTTTTCAGTTAAGGCCTACACTACACTACACATAATTAATTAAAATATAAACAAAAAAATCTGTGCAGTACTCCCACAAATATCTCAAATTCCATTCGTATTTGTTACTACGAAACGCTTCACCTTCGCGCTTGGCTAACTTATTCAAAACGTTTTACCTGGAAATCATGCACAAAAAAATTACACATCACTGATATTCTGACAATATTGTAGTAATCCGATATCCGGGGTATCCAAGCGTAATGTTCAATGACCTCTGTAAAGTATCTGGGTGAGTAGATGAACAAGACGAAAATCATATCAAAGAGTAATGTATCTACTCTATTTTATATTGTATTTGTATTTATTTCTCTCAACACCATTAACAAAAGTATGAGTAATATAAAGAACAATTCTTTGCTTTGTGGCGAGAGCTGGTGTCTATACTAGGTTACCCTGTATGACAGATCACCGGGATCCATCAATTAAATGTAGAGACTCACTTTTGAAGATTTTGACCTACGATAGTACAGCTTATTACACAATGTATCTAAGGCTTAAGTATAATTAATTTTCAATGTCCTAAGGCCCACCTCATGGACTCACAAATCCGCATACTTGGCGGTGGAGGACCATCGTGCTCGCGTTGAATACAGCTCTCGAGGTAAGTGTGTTCGAGTCTCGACGTGATCGCAGACAGCGTTTAAAACATAAAAGATGGTTTCCTTTTTCATCTTAAGACACAAAAGGTTTATCGATTATAATCTATTATTGAACGTGTTTACGCCATTCAATACAGAGGTGTTGACTAAGCGAAGATCAGATTTAGTTTGCGCAAAAAAGAAATTTAATACCTTTTTCAGCCATAGGTCTTTCCTGTTTTTGGGTCCACATTTGTACAATTATTCTAATAGGCTTTTGCAAATTTATGGATTAAATAACTACGACTGTAAATTCAGAGTAAGGGAATGGCTCAGTAAATTAACTTACGATGAGACTGAATATTTGCTGAAAGTAGTTAAATAAATAAATAAATAATCATAACTTATTCTTGGACCACATGTATATATGTGTATATATATATATATATATATATATATATATATATATATGTACGTATGTGTATGTATATCTATGTACATGTGTATATCAGTCTCGCACTGAATCAAACACATATGCATAGACACATACATACACACGCACACACACACACACACACACACACACACACACACACACACAAACACGCACACACACATACAAGCCCAAATGCACTTACATATTCTGTAAACATTTTTATAATTATATATATTGTTTCTAATATTGTTTTTTAATTTTAGTTTTTAACTTTAGATTTTAATTTTTAACTTTATGTTTTAATTTTACTTGTTCTGTCATGTAACTTACACCAATATGTATTATTAGTTTACTACTTATCCTAAGTTTACAGACACAGAATCTTTTAGGGAGTAGGCTTTATGTAGTAATTGTAAGTTGTGTTTGATCTGAAATAAAGGTTTTTTTTTTTTTTTTTTTGTTTGATGTTTCAGAAGTTAATAATTTTTCATTTGTTAAACTGGATTAACACAGCTGTGCATTCGCGGTATAAAATGTAATTGAAGCTGTTAGTCCATTCTAAGATTACTAACTGTTTGAAAGACTTATAAAAGAAGGTGACGGTCACTTCATAGCCCTATTCGTAGATTACATAACGCATTAATATCCACATATACGCCATTTCACGATTTTGTGTCTTGTATTTAAAGGCTAATCTAAAATATCCATACTAATTACATGACGCCGTTTAAAAACGGTACATTCTGTGTGCTAGGGTGCAAGTACATATATGATACGAGAGATCTGGCTGTCAAAGGTGGACGTGGGTGACATTAGTGCGTGTTTTATAATATACTTATAGGCCAACGTGTAGTTTTGAAAGGCATCAATTCAGTGCTCAACACAGTTAGTATTTTTTTTAGATTTTCTGAGTTTGTATCATATCAAAGCGTAGACACGTCGTCAATGCACTTTTTAGTCGTTTTGTAGGATTATTGAGAATATTTACTAAAACTCTTACAGGAACGACTTAATGGGTCTGAACAGTAGTTGAAAATCGAAATAAAGCGCGTTTAATTTGGTATTATATTAAAATTTCAGAAAACGTGAGTTAATCTAAGCTTCACATTGCGATAATAGCTTATTAACTATTAAATACATATACATATACTCACGGCTATAATTCCCTAGAAGGGGTAGCCAGAGCTAAGGAAATATAAATTCCTCAGTCACTTTTGGAAGTTGAGTGGGGAAAAGATCGTAAAATAAAGGTTTTTGGTGATAGGTCTCCAACCGCATCGCCCTAAAATCCAATAAAAAGCCCCAATACCCTTAGTCGCCTCTTACGACACCCGTGGGTAGAAAGGGGTAGCGACATTCTAGGCCGGCACTACACGGCAAATACTAATACCAAATTTACGACCGAAAATCTCAATTGTCAATTTCACTCATAACAAATTCATGAACTTGTTAAACTGATTCAATATTTAACCAGTCAAATCTGCGACACTCCGCCGTGACTTCCGCATTCAAAATATCATTTTGAATAAGTAGTGGGATCTATTGAATTGTTCTAATCTTAGTATTAGGTCGCACGAGCGGCCGATGTTTTCATTGGTGTTAGGGTATTGTTTGGTAGCTCTTGGTGTTGTAATGTGGGCAGGTCATTGAATATTAGACTGAGTAAGTTTAATTATCATCACAAACGCCTTAGATTATTGATTTCCTAGCCAGGAACAAGGTCGAAAAGAAAAATATATTAGCGCATTTATGAGCAGTTTATATCATATTTATATAGATAAATATTATGCACTTTGTGTGTGTCTTACCCCACGGTGAGAGCTGATAAAAATTTGAGCAGAAACAAGCACAAAATGATTAGCATTATCTTTGTACCGATATACTGTATTTAAATCTATTGGTTCCAGGAACAGAATTCATTAATTTGTACCCGAATCCTTTTACTTAGTTTTGCATACCTTATTAATATTTTGTACAATGCTCCCGCCAACAGCGAAATACTACCTACTGTCTTGTTCAAACTTTACCTGCCCGACGTTTCTCATCTTTTAAACAATTGCTTTGTTCAACGATTTTACTTCGAAGACGGCGCGGTATCAATTTCATGAATTTGAAATGCGCTCATTTTAAACTTGGCAGCATTATCGAAATTGTGAAATTGACTGTAGAAAATATAGTGGTTATAATAAAATAAGATAGAAATTAAAGAGTTTTTGTAACTTCTTGCTAGAGTGTTACCGCTGCAGGTCTTCGGCTTCTACTTGAAAGCTAAGCTTGAGATATTAGTTCGCTTCTGATGGTGTGACCGTAATCACCGACCGATAGTTTTGCGATTAGTATGCGTCATTTTAATCAGCCACTCTTAGTGTCAGGACACGATGTCAAGGGTGGAATGATGCATCATTTTTAAAGAGCATTCGTCCACTACTAAACCGTGATTCATGTTATTTAGAATTTCATACGTTGCAAAGCTTTTTTTAAAGATGATAAACTAACAGGATTGAAGTAGGACTTGTGAAAGACAACGGCATGGAGTGTAATCTCAAGACTCAAACGTTCACGCTATATATCTCCGAAGGAGTTGGCGTTGGCGTTGGAGTAACAACCGTGATAGCCCAGTGGGTAGAACACTCGGTTATCGTGCAAGCGACTAGTGTTCAAATCCTGGGTCGGGCCTACACCAATTTGTCTTTTCTAAAGACATATGTGTGGTTAATTTATCATGGTTGTTAACGGTGAGGGGAAACATCGTGAGGAAACCCACATGGCTGAGTTCTACTTAGTCATGTGACAGTGTATTCGTACAAAACGGCGATAGGCCTGCCCCCTATCACGTGAGTACACTGTCCATGCAAAACGTGGGTACTCTGAACACCAGGTGACAAAGTCACGTGATGTTCAGAAGTATTAGTACCTCTGCCAACCCCTTCGGGGATATTCGGCGTGAACGTTTATGTTTATGTTATGTATTATGTTATGAGTTGGCAGGGTACTAATACTTCTAAACATCAAGTAACATTGTCACCTAGTGTTCAGAGTACCCACTTTCTACGAATGCACTGTCACATGACTAAGTACAACTCAGCCGTGTCGGTTTTCTCAAGATGTTTTCCCTCACCGTTAACAACCATGATAAATAAACCACACATACGTCATTAGAAAAGACTAATTGGTGTAGGCTCGACCCGGGATCAGAACATTGGTCGTCTGCACGTTAAGCGGTATTCTACCCACTGAGCTATCAAGTCATTTTCTACTGGAGTGTAATCTCTGATAAGTATATGTTTTCTACGTAATTTTATCTTACTCTCAATGAATAATTTGCACACTTTCGATTTAAAAAAACGAGACACTGTTACTCTAAGTCACAAAACTATTTGCATTATCGTATTCTGTGATATATAAGTATAACTGCAGGGCAAGCACGAGCCGTGTTTAAACTAGTTATCGCGTAGGATAAAGCAGCCATCTCTTAAGCACTTACTTAGTATCGTATACTGCCATCTCATTCTAACCGTCATTCTAACCGTTATCGTGTCGATAAAATAGCGCTCGTGCTTGCTCTTCTGGAGCCAACAGTTATAAGTTCTAAAATTACCTTGTTTAGTAAATGCTAAGAAAGGATTTGAAGGAATCCATTCCCTTAGGAGAATACGTAAAGATAAAACTTAATACAAGAAGTCGTATATTTCCTGAGAAATTGCCGTTGAGGATGTATTATCGGATTTATTTCTAACTCACAATAAACCTTTAACAATTTAGTTTATTAGTAACTATTGCTTCGCCCGGGTTGTTTTATTTTGCAAATATTTGAGGTTTCTCCAATCACTGCTCACTTGTCATGCAATTTAGCGTCCTGGTGATAAATAGCATATGTTTTTTCTAAAAATTTTAGGCTTCTTTCGATGTTTTTTTTGGAGCTTCTTCATTTCTGATAAACCAACACAAGTACATAAGATATTCAGCTCAACATTCACGCAGTACATCCCCAGAGAGGTGCGACAGGTATTAATAGCTGTGAATATCAAGTGTATTTTTTGCCACCTGGTGTTCATAGTACCCTCGTTTTATTTGAAACGTGTATTCAAGTGATATGGGGCAGGTTTATCGGCAGCTGGACGGATACACTGTTACTAGACTAAGTAAAACCCAGCCATGTTATTCAAAAGTGGCTGAAGAATTTTCTGATTCGAAGCTCTGGCTACCCCTTCTTTTGTTTCGTCCTTTTTAGACCCCATTTTACGTAGTTGGGTTACACTTTCTTGGTCCCGCCACAAGCTGTTTTATTCTTAACTTGTTGTTCATTGTAAGCTGCTCGACTATGGACAATAAGAACATCAAATTTAATAAACTATTCAAACGGTTTTCTAAAATGCTACGTTGTGAACAAAATTAATTTTATACAAGAACCGTAACGCTATTGTTGGCTGTAATTGATAGTTGTTGTATTTTACCTGCATTTTCCTGCAGTTTCTTCATATTCATATTTTATAGCTATACAGTGGTTGAAGACATTCGGTATGCTTTAGTGATTTTTGAGCGATACGGTAGGAGACCCAACACCCACTGACCTTATTTTACTATCTATTCTCTACTCTACTTCGAAAAGTGGATAAGAAATTTTTAAATTTTGAAACTAAAATTAAAATTATTGCTATGAGTATATATGTGTATTTCTGTAAATAAAATAATTTACTAAAAATACTTGTATTCCAAGATGTGTAACGGCTGCCATGGCCATAAATCACGTCCATTAAACTACAAAACAGGCTGCAAGTTAATTATGAAAATTCAATTTTATTGTTATGAATTAAAATATCTGGGACATCTTTAAGCACCTATGTTTTAAAATAAATAAGGTGAGAGGTTTATAATTATAATATGTATACTTAGTTAAAATAAAGTCTCAGTTTTGGTGATAAGCGCTTTACATGCTTGATTCAGTGCAGTAAACTGTATGATCAAGTGTGTTTTCAACATAATAACATTGCTCACTCAATAACATACATACATACATATTCTCACGCCGTTAGTTCCCATTGGGGTAGGCAGAGACTATCGATTGCCACTTTGTACGATCCTGGCAAACCTCTCTAGCTTCATTCACATCCATCAATCTTTTCATACATGCTCTTTTATTCACTCAATAAATAGGGACTCATTCGAATAAATATATTATTACGCGAGCTCTACGAGATGTGAGTAAGTAATTGGATTCGTCAAGTTCCGCGAGAAAAATAATGATCGCTTATGCTGTTTCCACTTTATTTATTTAGCTATGATTTCTGTATTGTTCTGTGTTCATATCTTTTATCTTACTCTTGAATGTGGTTTCGTTATTTTAAATCTTTTTGTTCATGAAAACCTCATGTGGGGATTATTACTAATAAATAAAGGAAAGAAAAATATATAGCTCAATTGGCAAGAGCGACGGGGGCGTATACCCGAGGTCGCGGGTTCGAATCCCGCCTGTGTCGAAATTTTTCTTGTTCATCATTTTTCATTCAGCGTAGTTAAGGAGTATTTTGGGAAATTTTGGGAAATTTTGGGAAAACGGGAGAAGTTACTCCATTTTGTAAGCTTCCGTCGCGTGTACAGTCTTAATGGTTAAAATTGCGTAGAAATCACGTATCACGCAAATATTCTTCATAAAATTATCTAAAAAATATTCCACGACGGCATATATCTATCTTTTATGGTTGATTCACAATAACACGTATAACTCCTGATAGCTTAGCAGTTCAGTTTGTTTACTCTTATAATACTCTCACTCATCCCTTATTATAAAAAGTTAACATTATAACCTATTCAATAAAAAAAGAATCATAGAAATCATAATAGAAACACCAAAATTATTCATGAAAAATAATAGTCGCAGGCAACCAAAACCAGATCCTTACTAATTTACATATTACCTACTAGATGGCGCCAGTAGTTGCATCGTACATCGCGGTATGTTTTAAATACTTCATAGCGTTTATTCAACTTTAAGGCGCCGTTGGTTCAGCGAAAAATATTATCTCAGGGGGTGCTGCCCCCGCGGGCGCGGGGAAGCGCTTGCGCGCCGATCGGGCGGCCGTCTCCCCGACGCGACGCAGTGCGCGCGTTTTAAAAACATACAGTAGGGTAAGCAATACAGTTTTTGTCAACTCCACAGTTTTAGCCATTCACAAATATTTTCAATGGTATGGGTTCGGACATTTGTTTATGACTATTTACATTTTTTTTTCTAAAATATTTGCGAGTGGCTATAACAGTCAGGGTGACGAAAACTGTATCGCTTACCCTAGGTTATCAATTTCAAAAATTGTTTCTACCATAGCCGTTTACAATATAAAATGTCATTATAGGATAGATTTGTCTACCCCTGTCAGTTTATACAAAATTATTACAGTGTTAATTTCATAATTTTTGCCGTGTCGTGTCGGCTTAGAATAACACTACCCCATTTCTACCCGTGATCGTAAGAGGCGACTTAGGGTTAAGGGGATTTTTAAGTGATTTTTGGGCGATGCGGTTGGAGAACCGTCAACGAAATCATTTATTATTACAATCTTTTCCCACATCAACTTCCAAAAGTGGCTGAGGAATTTCTCATTCCAAAGCTCTGGCTATCCCGTTAAGGGATTTGTAGCCGTGAGTATATGTATGTAATTGTCAGTTTACACCTGTAACTAGGTATTAAATATTATTTATTGAAATTAGAAGTTACTTTAACGATTTTGTTCTTTTTCGCAGTCCTAATAAATTAAACAATAATAATAACATAAAATATAAAAATTAGTGAAATCTAAAAATAGAATGAATTCTTTTATATTTGCTAATGCTAACCGTACGCACAGTTACTCTCACACCTACATTGACGCGCAACGTATACAGATAGGTCACTCGCACACTAACGGCGCCGCACGCGCGTAAATTGTTAGATCTGTAACTCAAGGCGCGCGCGACACAGGACAGCTCGCCGAGCTCTGATCGAGCGGCGGGCGGCGCTCAGGCACGAGTCGGACCGTGATTATCGATGTTTTTAAAATATTTGTTTTATTGAATTTATTAAGAAAGAAAAATAATCGCCAATTATTATTAGAAATACAAATGTTCAAATTATGATGTAAGTTATATGAAAGTAGGTAAAATAAATAAAATGTAAAACCATTTTAAAGACTGTAATTAGAGGTATGTTGGCGATTTTTTTCTATCAAGCGAAAATTTATTAATCATGTTTCGAATCGCCAATTTCACTGCAGAAAAGCCTCAAGATTTCGATGTATTTTTTTCAAAACCATATTATTATAAACATACGCATAATAAAGTTTCAAAAACCCTGTTTGCTGGACTAACGGCACCTTAACCATACCAACTCAACCTGAAAATTAACTTATTTTGGAGATACTAAACCGTTATTAAAAGCGCTTAGAAAATCACAAATTTACGCTATTCAGGAGAGCTATAATTTGAATTGTAATCAAGGCGATAAATTTCATAAAGCTGAGCAGTGATTGAAGGAATATGAGATATTTTTAAAAGTACGCTACCCGTGCGAAGCTGGGCCGATCCACTTGTAGCAAATAAAGGACTGAAAGATAATTTACGATACTTAAATAGGTGAACGGTATGCTCAGCTTTCGTACGATAAATTGAGCGTCTGTTCACGAATAAAATGAAATTTGGTAGAAAATCAAATTATGTAGAGTCCAAATTTGATCTCTGCTGCGATAACAACAAGAGAAGTTCGCCAACTTACTTTAAATATATGAGATTAAGATGATTGTTTATTACTTTATTTTTTAGATGAGGGGTTTGACATTATATAAAAGACAATTATGTTAGTTGGGTCTTTTATGTTTAAGTTGCTATATATTCGCCGTGTAGTGTCGGCTTAGAATAGCACTACCCCGTTTCTACCGATGGGTGTACGTAAGAGGCGACTAACGGTATTGGGGCTTTCAAGGGATTTTTGGGCGATGCGGTTGGAGACCCATCACCAACAACCTTTACCATCTTTTCCCCACTCAATTTTCCAAAAGTGGCTAACTAATTTCTAATTCCTTAGCTCTGGCTACCCCTTCTAGGGATTTAAAGCCCTGAGTATATGTATGTTGCTATATATATATATAGCCGAAATACAAATTTACCAAGAAGGTCGTCTTGAGATTTATTGCCTTAAGTAAAGGTATAGGTTATTTTTCAGTGTATCTCCCACCACGCTCTTTACCTTTATACATCTAATACTGGGCTTCGAGCCAAATCACTTAACATTCTCTTACAAAATGTGATAACAACAAGAATCTTCTTAAATTAAAAACAGATGCAGTAAAAAGGAATGTCTTCCTTCTGGGAAGAATGATTGAATTAATATGTTTTTAAGAGATGCTATCTGTCTGTGTACACGAAACGGTAACCAGTCAGTATGGCGTAGAAGTTCGTATCACAATAATCAGTATTCATAGAGCGCACTCGCGAACTGTTCGCTTATTTATGAAATAACTACAACTAAGACCTTTTGTGATACCTTTATCTTGTAACCATTACAAGTGATGTGCTTTTTATGTTTCTATTGTTATAACATAACATATATTGCCATAAAGTCATAACTTATACAATATCCAAGAAACGCAACTAAGTTCTTCACATTAAAAGTGGTGAAATCATGTTATACAAAATTAAGAGCTTTATGGAAATTTAGGCCTGACCCGGCCCGCCTCGGGTTTTGGCACTCAATAAATTTGGCCAATATCCTTCAATTACTTCAAATAAGCATTGATTCGTGTTAATGTATAAGGGACTCACATAGTTTTACATATTGTAAGAGGTACCGACAATTCGGACGCTATTTTCAGGACTCAAAATTTTAAATCCGCCGTGTAGTGTCGGCTTAGAATAAAACTACCCCATTTCTACCCATGGGTGATCGTAAGAGGCGACTAAGGGTATAGGGGCTTATTAAGTGATTTTTGGGCTATGTGGTTGGAGACCCGTCACCAAAAACATTTATTATTACCATCTTTTCCCCAATCAACTTCCAAAAGTGGCTGAGGAATTTTTCATTCCAATGCTCTGGCTACCCCGTTAAGGGATTTATAGCCGTGAGTATATGTATGTATGTGTATGTAAAATATTAAATGTAACTTATTTATTTTATTGCTAAACTGTAATTTGCAGTCAATTAAGTCATTAGTAAATGTCGGCGAATTTGTTCGACTGAGAGAATTTATGATTTAAATTTGAAATAAATGTTTGATTTTACGGTGAGCGTTAAGAAATGTCGTGTCAACATGACGTATCTAGGTCGCACTTCTAAAAAAACACCATGATTGATAGCTGAACCGTGAATGCAATGTGTTAAAGATATACGTAGATGTAATTATTCTTGGATCATATATAGCAAAGATACACCAACAAAGCACAAAAAACGGCCCGGCCGAACAGTGCATTTTATATGGTAAGCACTGTTTCACTGACAGTCGCTTGCTAGATCTTGCAATAAAAAATAGGTCTTAAGAAAATACAGTAAGGTCAATAATTGTAGAACAATAAATATTTAATTGTCAAACAGTCTTATCATTCTCGCGGTCCACTTTTGTGTGTTAAATTTGTATATTTTTTTTTTAAATGCTTTATACGTTTTAATAACATACAAAATTTGTTTACAATAATTCCGCCAAACTACATAGTAGTTTGTTGGCGGATATAAGAAACATGGAGTGTTAATCAAACAAAGTAAATTGCAATGGCTGATCCACAGCACGATCGCGGGGAGACGTCCTTCGACCCCCACCACTCGACCCGCGGCCGAGCTGTAGACCAGCCACTACTTACTTATTACTAATTACAGCATACAGCGCAGCAGCGCGCACTAACGTTTTATAAACATAACTATAACAATAACAGTTGCCTCTTAAAAACTAGCGATTAACTTCTGAGATATACCTACTTAACCTTTATCGATCTTCCTAGAATTATATCCTCAAGTTTGGTAACTTAAGGACACAACTCCAGGAAGTGATTCTTAAGAAGACGTTTAAGCTTGGAGTTTGTTAATTTTTGTTTCACTATTTGAGCGTGTTCATTAAATAGTTTAGGCACTAAATATTGGAGGGTGCGTTCTCCGTAGTAATTACATACAAGTGGGACGGACATAGTGGAAGTAGCAGCTGCACGGGTTGGGTAGCTACGGATCCTCTCATTCATGAATTTATCTGAACCATATTGACTTAAAATAACCGTAATCCACACTTTATGTTCAATAGGTAGCAATTTAGTAATCTTGAAATTTTTTTCGTAATCCCCCTGCATTGTTATTTTTGTGTTTTTACTTATTAAAAATTTTAGTATTCTAATTTGTAACAAATGTATTCTATTTAAATATGTGTTGAAGGTTAATCCATAGCTACCCAGACCATAGCTTATCACTGCATCCACCAATGCATAATAAAGTATGTACATAACCTTTTTGTTGACAACATGCCTTAACACATAGAATTTACCAAGTATACTCCTTAATTTATTACATACACTCTCGATGTGCAAGCCCCATGAGAAATTATTTTGTATTATCAAACCTAAGTATTTATAAGATTTTACCTCTTCTATAAGATAACAGCTACATGTATTACAATTATGAGTATTGTTATGAAAGCAATCATACGAGTGACCCTTTATCTTTATGACATAATTTTTGTAGGTATCACTAGAATATGGAGAGTGTATTTTCATACATTTGGTTTTATGTGTGTTTATAATAATTCCGTTATCGTGTGCCCATTGTACAACGCGGTTAAAGTCATCTTGTAATACTTTTTGCACCGTTTCGGGGTCCCTACCGCTGTACATAAGGCAAGTGTCATCTGCATACATATATATACTACTGCTTCTTACAACATTTGGCATACTATTAACGTGCATCACATAACCAAGTGGCCCATATACTGAACCAGTTGG
The DNA here is from genome assembly GCA_963576735.1 of Bedellia somnulentella. NCBI lineage: Eukaryota > Metazoa > Arthropoda > Insecta > Lepidoptera > Bedelliidae > Bedellia > Bedellia somnulentella. The sequence goes on from OY755177.1 coordinate 1,476,481, forward strand.
GACACCACCGTATTGAACGGATCCTTCAGAGCTCTTTACATTATTAACCAATACTCTAATTTTCCTGTTTTCTAAATATGTTTTGAGCCAATCGTTAACGGGTCCCCTGATTCCACATTCTTCCATGGCTTGCAGTAACCCACCGTGATTTAGAGTATCAAAAGCCTTCCGAAAATCTATAAATACAGCTATCATAAATTGTCTTTTATTTAAAATATTATTAATATCGTTTGTGAATTTCTGTAATATAGTAGCTGTGCTCCTTTTAGGCCTAAATCCGTGCTGTACATCCGTAATAATTTGATGTTTTTCTAAAAATATATTTATTTGTTTTGTTAATATTTTCTCTAATATTTTGTTGATAGTACACAAAATTGCTATTGGACGATAGTTGGTATATTCTGTGTGTGACCCACTCTTGTATATCGGTCTAACCAGTGATATTTTTAAGATGTTAGGGTACACACCTTTACTTATACATAAATTAATAAATAAAGCAAGCACACTACTAATTTTATCTTTAATTTCTTTAAGATCCCGTACTCTGATACCATCTAATCCCGGCGACTTACTGCACTTCATGGAATCTATTATTTTTATTACAGAGAAACTGCTGACTTTTCTAAACAAAAACGATACATTACACGGTTTGACATATTCTGATCTTTCTAAAAATCTGACGTTACATGAGTGCTTAATATTAGCTATTTCCTCGGTGAAAGTTCTACAAAATTCTTCACAGACTGACAATGTACTTAATTCCCTACACATATATTTATCTATGACCCTATCAACACTTAAGTTTCTTTTGCCTAGCCATTCATGATGAGCGGCATCTTTGGTATATATGATCGAAGTAGTTATTCTATAAGTTCATATTAAAAAGAGACTGTATTATGTTAAAACTCAACTATACTGACTCCACTCACTACTGTTGGGGTAGGCAGTTAGTATAAGAGACCAATGTGAAATAGGTAAAATACGAGCCCCCTTATCTTGTTAAAAAAAACCTTTGTTCAGAAGTAAATTCCACAAATAAAGTTCCCACGTTTTGCTTGCATAGAGCATATTGTACAAATAGATACGACAACAATTCAGCAATAAAGGTTTCCACCATATGTTTTCCTTCACTGTTAAAAACATTGCAGGTTAACGTAATAAGAATATCCACATTGTTGACTTTACTTAGTCATCTGACAGTATTTAAAACGGAAAAAAGCCTACCCCCTATCACGTGGACTCAATGTTCAAGAAAAACGTGGGTATTTTGGGCACCAGCTCGGCTAGTACGAACGGTGTTTAAACTAGTTATCGCGTGCGATAAAGCAGCCATCTCTTACGCACTTACTTAGTATCGTATACTGCCATCTCATTCTAACCGTTATCGTGTCGATAAAATAGCGCTCGTGCTTGCCCTTTAGTGACATTATTGTCACACGATGTTCAGAAGTATTTCTACATATATATATATCTATATCTGAAATTCGGGGATAAACAGCGTTAACGTTTGTATTAAGAGTTGCAACACTAAATACAGGAAGTTATACTTAAAATTAGAAGCTTATAAAAATATGTATTTTAAACTGCAGTTCCCTGTCGTGTTTCAGCTTTGTGCAGCTAACGAACCAAAATAAAAGATAAATACAAAGTTTCATTGTTTGAGGAATAAGTGCCCACTTTCACAGTTTGATGAAGTCTATAGGTACAATATACTACTATTCTACTTATAATTCACTGTGATAGCTCAGTGGAAAGAATATCCACCAACAAAGAGAAATGTTAAAGAAAGAAAGAGAGAAAAATTTTTTATTCGTTGCATACAAATTGAAAACACTTAAACACAAAAACAAACAACAAGTACAGTAAATCCAGATAAAAATTAAACAGTCTTGCAACGAAAGGGTTGCTAACTCAGCGTATTGTTGTGAGTGTAACCTCACAACACTGATATTGAGTTAGCACCTGACAATAAAATTACATACGGTCTCATTCATAATACATAAACCTTACCTTATCAGTACTTTTGCCACCCTTTCGGGAATCTACGGCTTGAAAGTTAGGTATCTATTTACATTATAAAAATAAGCTTGAAATAACAAGGGCTAAACAAGGGTGCAATGTGAGGTACTAAAACTTCTCAACAACACGTGATATATTCATATTCAATGTGTTCAATATATCCACATAATGCTTCAACAGTGCAGAGGCAGGCCTATCGCCGTTTTGTACGAATACATTGTCTTGTGTTTAAGCTGAGTTTACATGTGACAGCTCAGCCCAATAGGTTTCCCACGATGTTTGCTGTCACCGTTAACCCTTGAACCCTACCCATCCCAGGAGAAACATTATTCCTACCCAGGGGTTTTGTGGACCCCAATATTAACTCATTAATACTGAATGAATAAAACACAAATTTAATAAAAGTATTATTTATTAAGAAAGCAAACTAAACAAATATTACAAACAAATATTTATTTTTTTTTGGTGACACATTCATTACATCTGGGCATGGTGTGTTCTCCGCATATAGGTTTTTGGCACATGCCACAGTAAACCTTGGTCTTACGGTCCTTCCCCCTTGGGCAGACAGCACACCTTTTTTTTGCAGCGGGAGCAGGAGTAGGGTCGTCCAATGGACGCTTCTTTTTTAAGATTCCTCTTAGGAGCTCTTGAAGATTGGTGGGCAAAGTAGGGCATGTTATTCTTTCTTCCATTTGGGGGGTGATCAAGTCCATGGCCAGTTTCTTTAGGAAAACACGTCTTTTCATTTCTTTTCTTGTGGCCATTTTTAAAAGTACAAATGAATTAACTCCCACTATATTCATAAGACCAAAAAAAATTGCCATTGGCCATCTTTTTGTTCTCCTGGACACACTGTATTTGTTGTTTGTATTCCTACCCTGGGGTCTGACAAACCCCAAAATAGCAATAATTACGTTCTCAGTGCACGAATGCAAACGCACTACTGGCGACAAGATGGCTGACGGTGTTAACGAGGAATAGCTTGAGTCACATGACCGTGCGTTTTGTTTCCGCAAAAATATTTTAGTTAAATCAAACGCTGGGGTTTACTGGACCCCCGGGTAGGGTTTAAGAGTTAACAACCCTCATAGATTAACTTTAGTGAGGACAAATTCTACTCAATTTCAAATTAAGTATAACTTACTAATAAATTAAGAAAAGAAAAATTTCGACACGTGTCAAGTGACTACTAGTGCGAAATAATTCTTTCCTATGTTTGTTTTACACTTTTTAAGTATCCGTTCGTTCCCTACCTCCTTCATCATTTCTAATCAAGTATAATTTGTTGACATGAGAAATAAGCTCTCATGTCAACAAATTATAGCTATACTATAGATAAGCTGGTAAGAGGACGAATCAGTTTAAAAAAATAAGTTTTAATCTTTATTATACTATACTATGCATATTTTTCCCGCAGTAATCAATAAAGGTTAGCACTTTTCTGACAAAAAAAACATAATTAGCTAAAGGAAAAAAAACCATAATTAGCTAAAGGAACTTCAGATGCCAGATTTAGCACTCTCAGCACTTACAAGCTTGTCTTACAGTTTTACAGTTTGCTATTTTGATAACAATAGGCGACATTTTCGTCAAAATAGCAAGAGAGTCTACAAATATACGTGACTTGAATCATCTTCTTCTTAATAAATATAAATAAGGCTGTGGTAAAGATATCAGTCGTTCGATCTTCGAACAAATAGGGTGAAAAGAAAAATAATTGATATACTGGACACAAAACTCGTGGTGGAATAAAATGCGCAAATGAGACAGCGTATGTTGCGTTCTCCCTTGCACTTACACTGTTTATGGGTGGTGTTAGACATATGCACTGGCATCGCATTTTATCGAAAGCTATTTTTGCTCGTACTAAATTGTATTACATAAAATTGTAAAAGTGTTTTAATTGTGCCGTCTATCACAAGTTTTTATATCCAATATAATAATTGATTTAAACCTTCAGACACCATAGGATGAAATTAAAAAATAATTTTTAACAAAAAGAAAACCGACTTCATAGTTGGAAAAACAACCGAAAATTAACAATCTAGTACTAAAAAGTACGAAATAAGTTTTTTAATTGAATATGAGTACTGTGATTAAAACCTTAGCAATTTATTTATTCCACACGCGTCCAACGTACCTTAATCTTGAAATTCTCTTAAATTAATTTGTGAGCCGTACGTTTACCTATAAAATTTGAGGGTTCCCCTCGATTTCTCCAGGATCCCATCATCAGACCCTGATGTCCTCATCATGGTACCAATCCGGGAGTATCTTCTTTCGAATTAAAAAAATAATAATCAAAATCGGTTCATAAATGGCGAAGTAATCGGCGAACAAACATAAAAAAAAATATATATATACGGTCGAATTGAGAACACTCCTTTTTTTGAAGTCGGTTAAAAAGAATACGTCAGTATTAATCAAAAACTCGGTGGGGGGCGGGGCATTGAATGAAATCTAGTGCCGAAATACCTTTTTTCTTATTTCTACTTTTATATATCTGAATATAATTTATGAAGAAAAAGAGATGTTTATGATAAATTAATTTTAAAAGTACAGCTCTTTAATGCATATATTAGAAACACTAATAAAATCTGGTAGTTAGTATTGTATCAATATGAACATTGGCAGAAGATTTAAGAATGGGGAATTAACAATATGAAGCTGGTTTAAGTCGAGTGAACCAAACGATATACTACTAAGATCGATTTTCAGGCGTTCAATATATAGTTACGAGTCAGTACTAAGTCTCACTTACTTACTGGGTACTCTGGATAAGGGCATATGGTCCCACAGAGGTTGGAACCCCGTAGTTCATATAATTTGCGTAGGTATATATATGCTCACTATACATACATTAACACCTTGGCAAATTACACTTTTGGTAGCAAATCTTTTGTTCTTCATTTACATAAGCCGATATAGTCTTTCAAGTTTTCTTAACCTTAAAATTTTAGACATCTACCTTTTCAGAAAACCTCTTTTTAAACGAAAAGCTTCCTACGTTTTCATTTACTACTTATCTTATTGCACAAATAAAAAATATGTGATAAAAATGTGCAACAATTTAACTCACTCGTTCATATCCATGTCAGTGGGTATGGATGCTATTTAATTTCACTTTTCATATGAACTGCTCACTTGTCTGTTTGCAACAGTCGACCGCAGAGAAGGAAAAATTTCAGAAATTCATTCGACAATTTAATATTTAAAAGCTTAATAATATAATAGTTTTACGCTATAAAGCAAAATAAATAACAATTTAAACGAATTCGGATTATAAATTGTGGTCTGAATTTTCACTGACATGATTGGCAGTCCGAGCACAAAGTTTTAAAAATGGGAATTATAATTCCATCAAACTTTCAACTGGAACTTAAACGTTCACTTCGTGAATCCCTTAAAGAGTGACGCAGGTACTAATGCTTCTAATCGTCACGTCATATATCTATTAAGTCAGAGTATCTACGTTTTGCTTGGACAGTGAGCATGATAGAGGGCAGGCCTATGGCCGTTTTCTTCGCATACACTTTCATATGACCACATAAAACTCAGCCGTGTGGGTTTTTTACGATGTTTTCTCTCACCGTTAAGCCAACCAAACCGTAAATTTATGTTTGTAAAAACAAGCAATAGTCATATGTAATACCTTATTGCAAAAAGTGTACATATTAAAAGACGTGCAAAATTCAAAGTGCAGTTTCTCTGTACCGCAGACAGTGAAGGCTGTGGAGGAGTCCGGTCTGCGGTACGTCTGGCAAAACTAGGTCAGCTCCGAGGCGGTGCAGAGGAAAAGCTCATCTATCCGTTTCAAACTTCGTCCGTTTTTAGTTATAAATAATATTATATTTGACTTATAAGTTATAACTTACAGCCATGACCATAAATAAATAAATAACTCATGTCTTTTAGATAACCTTTTTACCATTTAATGTAAGGAAGTAACAAAAATAGGTATTTCACAAAACTATTTCATAGAAGTTTTATTGTGTCTGTTTTACATACCTTACATTGTGAGAGGCGATCTAAATTAATGATATGACGTTAGTAACTCCGATAAGTAAAATATAATATATTAACTAGAGATTCAAAATTGCGATGATTAACCAAGCAAAATATACCTATTAATCAAATTAAAATACTATAGGTTTTAATATAAATGCGTTAATAATATAACTACAGCAAATTTTTGACCTTGAACTCCACTTATTAAAAAGATTTCTAAAGATATCTATCTAGTCTTTAAAAACCCTACGTCTTTTCCGTATAATATTAAAGACTATAATTGGGAAGAAAAATCTTTATTACCCATATAGTTAATACATTTTACTATAACCAATATACCCAACTGGATCACTTACTTACAAAATTCAACTTAAAACTTTCTCATAACATAATTATACCGATTTCCTTGATAGCAACTAAGCTTTTTTCATCTACCGCAAACCCGATGAAGCTGACACTTGATCGAAATCTAATTATCGCACGGGCACAGCTGCGCTTAGTAATCCAGCATAGCGAGTACGAGCGACCTATTAACTAGGTACCGCGTGGTATAAAACAGTCATCTCTTTCGCACTTTATATAATACTGTATACTAGCTGTCATCTTATTCTAATCGATATCGAGACGATAAAATAGCGCTCGTGCTTGTCGGAATTAGAGAGTTGTGATTTTCTTTTAACGTGTAACTAATCTATGACAGTCTATCGACATTGTTCCTAATCACAATTTAATAAATTTTCCTGTAGCACCTGGGTCGGAACACAGGTGCATTCGATTCCTGATAATTAGATTTATTCGAAAGCTTTCCCGATTGTTTCTTGATGATAAATTTATTTCTTTGCTCTCGTAGGGATTAAAAGATTTAAGTTAGAATGAGATACTTAAGTTAGGTTAATAGGCTCTGGTTAGGATTGTTGTCGTATGTTAGGAACTAAGCAAAGCAAGTTGAAATAAAGGTTGCAAATATAGTTATTGCTAAAATTTTATATTTTTGTAATGTTTTGTATAAAAATATTACAAAAAATGTGTATCATGAGATTCATGAGTGTAAATACTACTGATCACTGCATTGATTAAAATACGGATTTATTATTTTTATCCGATATCTTTATGGGTCTATCATATCATTATCACCTCTATGACAAAAAGCTCAATATTCTTACTCTTACTAGTATATATATATACGAAACTTGTTCCTTTGTAAGAAAATACCCCGAGGAATTTGTAAAGGCTTGTGAAGTATGTAATTTCAATGTTAGAGACAAGCAGAAACTAGTCACTCCTTTTATGAGGACTACTTTATGCCAAAAAAATTGTTATTCCATGTGCGTTCATATTTATAATCATCTGCCAAAAGATTTAAAATCATTACCAAATAACTTATTTAATAGAAAATTAAGGAAATGGCTATACGAAATATGTTTTTACAAGCTAAGTGATTATTTTAATTTAAAAAAAATATAAATTTGTTTATGACATTTTATTGTATAATTATTTCACTGTTATTATTACTAATTGACATTTATGCTCACATTGTTATACTTCTTCTGTTTTTTTATTGATTGTTTGGTTATGATTCTAATTAAGATGATTGTTCGAAATATTATAATTTGTAATGGTTTTTAGTTAAGTTATGTTTTATTATTATTTTGATATTTATGTTCATATCTTAGTGCTTTTTTTATTTTTACTTAATTAATTGGCTTGGATTTGAATTTAGATAATGGTTTGGCATATTATAATTTGTAATAAGTTTTATGATGGTTTTTAATTAAGTTATGTTTTATTATTATTTTTATTGCTTTAGTTTTAAATTATGTATTTGTATGTCAAGAAACTTGACGAGACATGTGGTTCCCTACAATACTGTAACAGCTTTCAATTACCATGTTTCATGCAAATAAACTATTTCATTTCATTTCATTTCTACTTGGGAGTCATTACAGCCCCTATTAATACATTGATTAAAACCATGGGCCACCATACTGGCTTACTATAGGTTGGCAGATGTTAACGACTAATGATTTAGGCTGCAATATCTCGCCAAAACTAGAATATATATAGAACCAAAACTGTAACTAGAAACCGTACTCCTGCTATTCGTAGAACAACAGGCATAACCATTCGTTATTACCTAAAATTCAAAGTGGACATAGCCTGAGCTACAAAATAGGGAATATTCATGTTTTTCTTATTTGTCTTAAATTAATAGTTTACTATTTTATAACGTAGAAAAAAATATTACTGGGCTTCAAAATCCTCTAGATATTTGTAAAATTGAAATTTAAAACTTTTAAAAAATTTAAGCAGTTCAAACGCCGCCATTTTACGCGCGCTATACGTGACGTCACATGACACGTCCAGTGGGTGTTTACCTTAGTGTTTTCGACGCTTTTGAATACAATTTCGTGTCAGATGACGTCACATTTCGTTCAACCGATGGTGGCGCGTTTTGGCAGTTTGAATTTCGCTCCCTTATTTTGCACTTTTTGAATATTATTTTAGGGGTTTAAATAATAAGTAAATTAAAAAAAAACCTTTTCATTATAATATTGCGATAATAAGTATTCGTGAAAAAAAGTTTTAGGGCATTTAAAATTTTATGCATATTCCCTATTGTTACAAATTGCTACAAAATTGTAACTAGCCATGATACACACACATGTACTGAATAATTATTTAAGCAATATTAATTAAATTCCAAAACCGCGAATATTATAATAACCCGCGGAACTGTGACGTCATCGACGCTTTGTCACGAAAATACAAAGGTGTTGGCGGGATGCTACGTCATTGTGATCATTTGTGCAAATTTCAATTTGTTTTTTATAAATACATAAAACGCTGATCATGTTATCCTTTGGAAAAGAATAATGGTTGATAGTAGGAATACTAACTCGACTTTACGTATACATGACAATCAAGACTAAGAAACAACCATCTACATTCATCATATATGATTACCCTCCGCGGTCACGCCAACCCCCACTCATCCTTTATTTAAACAGCTTTTCTTCTCTAAACTTTTACATCTGGCCGAAGAATAGTTAATAGTAAAGTTATGTTTCTTATATCGACCATTAAACAGAAAATTGTTTGCATTATTCCCAACGAAAGAATAAATATAATCATTATGTGACGGTCAGAAAATCTGCATATAGCACTTTTGTTGTTGAATATAACTTGACGCTCTTTCTGCCCTTGAAGTTTCTTTTCCTTGCAGTCACCAGCAAAATGTATCAAAATATATTCATATTTATTTCGTCACCGATGTAACAAATGATACAAACCTCCTACCACCGTGGGTACGCGTCACGAACATGAGCTATAAGTCTTAAGTGTCCCAAAAGCTAATACCAATTATAGGCGTAACTCATTTCTATTACGTGCATGTACTAAATTTAATGAATCAATAGTAGATTTAGATATTTTCGATACAAGCACTACAAGAGTAAGAAAATTATTAACTAATTTACACTTCGGCCAATAATTTCTACACTAACCTCAACATTATAATTATTTAATTGTTACCTAAATCTTTTTAGTTTTTAGTTCTGTAAGTATTATGTTATTTTGCTATAGGTGAAGATTTGTAAATGGCATTGTGTATTCATAATTAGTATTTTATTGTTTGTATTGGTCTGTTAATCTTCCAAAGAAAATAAAATAAATAAAATAAGTATAATACGTCAATTGTTTCAAAATGTATGCTGAGCTACGGCGCGCTGTCCGCCGTCACTGCACCACGTGATGTCCTGCAATTAGCCGCCGCCGTCGACGGTGACAGTTATTAAAACGGATTTTGACGTTTCTGGCTTGATGGAGTTTTTCGATAAACGAAGTGGCTCTTGGCTAGGGTTGTTAGCGGATGTTACTGTAAAATGCTTAAAATCTTATTCTACTTTAAAGATCTTATATTTGGCTGTTTTTAATTTTTATTATTTATGATTAACAAGATGTGCGTATTGTGCATGGCAAAGATAATGCAATTATGCAATTTATTTTAAATTTAATTTACAAACGATGACCAAACACAAAATGTTATTTTACAGCGATGTATTTTGTTTTTGATTGAGACAGAAACTAGAATTAGAAAAGAAATAGTTATAAGTTTTAGTTTTCCAGATAATTATATACTGCCACTAAACCTGTATGCTACATTAAAATAAAAACTAAACCTATACTAAATTTCTAAGATTTGTTTTACTCTAACATCCAATCATGCTGACATTCACCGAGTCTCGCCGCATTTTCAACCGAAAATCTTGACATACTAGGACAAATCCTGAGACATGGCAACCCTACTCTTGACAGCATCCCCGCCCCCGCTCCACCGGACGTCCGCTGCAGACGAAAAGTGGTTATTTTTAAAAGCCACCCGTTTTTAGAACGATGTCTGCTAAAGTTGTATCCTGTAGCTTTCTCTAATAATTCTTTGTCAAGCCGTACTAAAAAATTCTGTTTGAATATATTTTATTATTGTGACGTACTGGACAATCACATGGTGTAGAGTATCACATTTTGCATAGTTGCCTCATAAGGGCGGGTGTCCAAAGCCTTGATTTTTGTAATTACTTACACTCACGCCCATTATTCCCATAAGAATGGCAGAGACTATATCGTTTTACGAGGCTCTTCTAAAAATACCATTCACATTGGCTCTATACATCTCTTTCGCTACTTTATTTTCATCCATCCATCCGCTCTAGGTTTTTCAACGAGTAATTAATGTCTAACACGCATTGCGGGTAGGACTGCCATAAAGTAAGCCAAAATTTTAATGTAGAGTGCGGGATGTCTGGTGATCTTTGGATGGTCTATTTCTAGCAGTGGGATTGTATTGGTTGATGATGATACGGAATATCCAAATAACTTAGCCATGCCGTTTAACAACATTATGTTGTACTAGCAACGATATGTGTTTTTCCTTACATAGAGTACATAAACCCACGACTATAAAACCCAAAATAGGGGTAGCCAGAGTTACAGAAATAAGAATTTTTCAGCCACTTGTAGAAGTAATGTAGGCTTCCAGCCACATCGCCTAACAATCACTTAAAAAGTACATTAACCCTTAGTTGTCTCCTACGAAACGCACGTGAAGAAACATCAACAACTTTCTTTCTTTCTTTAAGTCATTAAAACAATTTATTTAGAACGGTATGAGCCCCCATTTCTTACGGTGGGTGTACGTAAGAGGCGACTAACACGGATTTTTCGGTGATGCGGTAGGAGAACCATCCCCAACAACCTTTAATTCCTTAGCTCTGGCTATCTCTTCTAGGGATTTATAGCCGTGAAAATATGTATGTATGATATATGCCAAATAATACGCCATCTTTGCCCAAACAAGAACATTTTCAATAAGTAAAAAGTAAATCTGAGGTTGTCAGGAAACAGGGAGCAAAGAGACGGATAAGATGTAGTCTCCGTGAAATGCAATTCCTCTGAAACGTTTAGTCGTGACAAAACACGCCGCGTCGTTCCCTTTTCTATGCACTTTATTTTTATTTAGTACAGAGGAAAGACTTTGGAAGCTTAGTAGAAACAGCATGGCTTGAGATGCTAAGAAGTATGAGTTCTGTATCGGGTTACACTTTGTGTATTGCATTTAGTATTTTAGTCTGTCTTAATGCATAAAAGCAACAAAAGCAAAGAAACGGCGGCAAGACACCACCCCTTCTCTAATATACTTTTATAGAACCATATCTTGCCTAAAATCAATTCTAATCTATCTTGTTGAAATAGGGCCAACACTTCTTCGCTTTCTCAGTTACCTACCTCTAAAATTATTATTTTTTTATTAAAGTTCATAACTCTGAGCAAAACATTACGAGAATACCCATATGGTCGATTTGTACTCAGTCATGCGACAGTGTACTCGCGAATTTGTGGTAAAATTTCTCATATAATCTCAATACAATGTCCAGATAGTATAATCTCTATTTAGACAATGACACAAGGCATTTATCAGAAATAGTAATATCCGTCTTGAGAAAAAAACGTTCAAGTTATGCCATTATTTATTTTGAGGATGGTTAAAGGGGTTGGTTGGAAAGATAGTTAATTATATAATGAGATGTTTCTAAATATTATTTCAGTTATTAATAACCCTTCTGTTTATTACTAGCTGACCTGACAGACTTTGTACTGTCAAATTTGCTAATGAAAAAAACTTATAGCATTTTTTCCGGTACTCTTAGTTCAATAAGCGTGATTATTTTATTGGTTAATTTTTCGGGATGAAAGCCAAGGAGCCTTTTTGCCTCAAACACATAACATCTAAACTTTCACATTTATAATTTTAATAGGTTTTTGTTATCTGAGGACATTCTGATGCTACTAATAAAATTTCATTTCAGAGACATTCACTTCTACATCTTCTTTTGTATCAAACGGTATATTCATTGTTGTTAAAAACATTTCGGCCTATTTTTACTCTCCATCATTCGTGGTTTTCTAAACTTCCTGCTTATAAACAAAGGTGAGTCCACATTTGAGGCCATTTCTCCATTACGCACGTGACTCAAATAACAATTTTACTCAGTTTTTAATAGCTTCTGCGTTTACGAGCGTTGCCAGCTGCTTCAACTTCATCTATTGACTCAGTTTATGGCAACTAGAAAATTATTTTACACTGGTTTTGGCGAAACTATTTTTCGGGTTTATATTTGGGCATATTGTTATAAAATAGGAAAAAGGTATTTTATCTTTTCAATCCCCAAATAAAACTTGAATGAATAAACTAAAATAAATAATATTATTAGTTAATTATTACATTCTTACATTAACGATAATTGGGAAAATATGTGTTGTTCGTAAGTAAAAAGTGAATTCGATTGAAATTAATAACATGTTACTGCTCTGCTGCATACTGCTGATAACTTTAAATCCCTAGAGCGGGTTGACAGAGTTTCAGAACATGAAATTCTTTAGCCACTTTAGGAATTTGAATGGAGAAAAGATTTTAAAATAAAGGTTGTTCCTTATAAAAAAACACCTTATATGCCCCTATACCAAAAATCTTTAGTCGATTTTTACGAAAATATATTGTGAAGTGCTATACTATAAGTTAACACTGAATTTTTTTTACAAAAAGAAGTCATATGTATTTATACATTTATTAATTATATAAAATCTGTAGCTTTTAGATGACATAACATAACATACATACATACATACATATACTCACGGCTATAAATCCCTAGAAGGGGTAGCCAGAGTCAAGGAATAAGAAATTTCTCAGCCACTTTTGGAAACTTGTTTGGGGAAAAGATGGTAAAACAAAGGTTGTTGGTGATGGGTCTCGAACCGCATCGCCCATAAATCCCTTAAAAGCCCCCAATACCGTTAGTCGCCTCTTACGGAAGAAATGGGGTAGTGCTATTCTAAGCCAGCACTACACAGTATTTTATATTTATTAATGATATTTAAAATTTAATTTCAGACACATTATATTTCTACATCTTCTTTTGGATCAAACGGTATATTTATTGTTGTTAAAAACATTTCGGCCTATTTTTACTATCCATCATTCGTGGTTTTCTAGACTTCCTGCTTATAAACAAAGGTGAGTCCACATTTGCGGCCATTTCTCCATTACGCACGCGACTCAAATACCAATGTTACTCAGTTTTCATGCCAGCTGCTTCAACTTCATCTATTGACTCAGTTTATAGCAACTAGAAAATAATTTTACACTGGTTTTGGCGAAATTATTTTCGGGTTTATATTTGGGCATATTGTTATAAAATAGGAAATAGGTATTTTATCTTTTCAATCCCCAAATAAAATTTGAATGAATAAACTAAAATAAATAACGATAGTTGGGGAAATATGTGTTTATTTTCAATTCGATTAAAATTAATAACATGTTACTGCTCTGCTGCATACTGCTCTGATAACTTTAAATCCCTAGAGCGGGTTGACAGAGTTTCAGAACATGAAATTCTTTAGCCACTTTAGGAATTTGAATGGAGAAAAGATTTTAAAATAAAGGTTGTTCCTTATAAAAAAAAACACCTTATATGCCCCTATACCAAAAATCTTTAGTCGCCTTAATGTGTAGTGCTATATTATAACAACATTTTTTTTTACAAAAAGAAGTCATATGTATTTATAAATTTATTAATTATATAAAATTAGCCGTGTAGTGTCGGCTTAGAATAACACTACCCCATACCCGTGGGTGATCGTAAGAGGCGACTAAGGGTATAGGGGCTTTTTAAGTGATTTTTGGGCGATGTGGTTGGAGACCCGTCACCAAAAACATTTATTATTACCATCTTTTCCCCAATCAACTTCCAAAAGTGGCTGAGGAATGTCTCATTCCAAAGCTCTGGCTACCCCGTTAAGGAATTTATAGCCTTGAGTATATGTATGTATGTATAAAATCTGTAGCTTTTAGATGAAATAAGTGCTTTGGTAACTTGTAGTAGCGAAGCTTCGAACTTTTCTAGAATCTTGGTCTTTGCCTGAATAATTCTACTAATGTGTCGTACAATGCAATTCTTTTTAAACTATTAAAAAAGGGGGAGGTTATCCACTCGATTCCTTTTTCTTTATATGGTCACGCGTATCTTGCAGGGTTATGCATGTTTTAAATTATTTTTAGTTAGAAAAAAAAACATACATCGAAAAAAATCAACGGCTGAACAAAAGGTAAAGTTTCTAAGTTATTAGGGAGAATGATATATACCCTAGTAATAATAACCCATTATCAAACATTTAATAAATATAAATGATCCAAAAACCAATAAAGGACCTTAAATGAAAAGAATTAACCAAGTTATATCATTATTGCATATATTTCTCATACATACATACATACATATACTCACGGCTATAAATCCCTTAACGGGGTAACCAGAGCTTTGGAATGAAAAATTCCTTAGCCACTTTTGGAAGTTGATTGGGGAAAAGATGTTAATAATATAATGTTTTGGTGACGGGTCTCGAACCACATCGCCCAAAAATCACTTAATAAGCCCCTATACCCTTAGTCGCCTCTTACGATCACCCACGGGTAGAAATGGGGTAGTGTTATTCTAAGCCGACACTACACGGCTAATTTCTCACATTACATTATAGAGGTTTAACTGTATTGTAGTCATAAATACGAAGTTAAAATCTTATTATTCGATTTTATATTATAAATATCTGGGAAGCTAAACAAGAGATACTTCAGAAACCAGATGTTTAAATGTTTTTATGAAAAGCTTAAAACAGTATTTGAAAAGTTCTACTGTATCAGTGAATATTCTTTTATAGAACTTCTTTAGTTTGAAGAAAACAATACTTTTAAATAGAATAACATGTATCGACTTGTTGTAGGCAACCTAGTTATCAATACATTATAAAGTTTTCTCCGCGATGTGAAGATATTTTCAAACTAAGCTGAATATGTGCCTGCAAGTATTATAGTAGTGACATCTACCTCCAACTTTTCGATAGTGATTAATGTCTGAGGCGATACTAGCGCCATCTACCCGAGACGCTGACATACCGGTTAATACTGGTTTTATCTGAACTAGATAAAGCTTGTTCATCCGCTCTATTTGTATGCTTCCCGTGAGGATACTGGCAAAGTTTTCTTGGGACTTAAAATATCTCTTTCGCCGTGTTACCTGCTATCGTAGAGCGAGAAACACATTGTGATGTAATGATATCACGAGTTGCAACCATTATCATATATAAGTGTAGGACGGGAGACGTCGTTATATATCACTTTATTATTACATTATCTAGATTTTGACGTTAGACTTTCGGGAGTGTAAAACGAATTGGGAATTTATAGCGAAATAGAATGACCACATTTAAACATATTTGTACTTTCAGTTCAGCTATTTTTCTTAACACAATTGACATTTATTACTTTATGAACAGACAGCTTCGGAAGACTCCAAAATAATTAAGTTATTTATGCATCATTGACTCTTTTACTATTTGGAACAGACTTCTTACGGGAGTAAATTTTTATAGTGTTTATTGTTAGCTTTGATGTAAAGTGCAAATATCAATTTATTTTGCCGTCAATTATAGTCTATTGAGAAAATATGTGATTTTATGATCTCTGACTGTTAAATCGAAATGATGAAAAAATGATTTTTATCTTAATCCTTAAATACATAATTTGCTAATTGAATAAATTTGTAACTATAAATACCAAAATAGTACAAATCATAACAAATACAGTTACGAGAACCATCAATAAATTCCACATTTAAAATGTATGCTCATTCGTTTTATTACAAACATTGCTAATCCATTCCTACGCCTGAAAATCACGCAAATTCGCGGCGATCGCGTAGTCGCATTGCATTAAAACAAAGCCTTAACACAGCTCAGAGCGACACGTATTTGACCTACTTGTTTAATAATTCCGAATAATAAACCCGAATTGCGGACAGGAGCATGAGAGAGCATAGCTGAGGCAGACACGTGATGGAATGATGAAAGGATTGTATAGACATACTTATGGCTGTACGTGTATTGACAAATTTCGGAGTACGTAGAAGAGAGAAAATTTGGGAATGTTTTGTGGAATGGTACGTTATTGAGCTGAGATTCTGAATATGTATTTTTAACTCCTTTTATCATTTTGATCTATCAGAGCAGAAAGTTAGTGCTATTTGGAACGATTTCAGTCTAACCAATCATCAATTATAATAAAAACCAACACTTACGCTGAAACAAACCGTATTATAACTGACCACCATTGTTAAATGTTAGAAAAAAATACATAGAACTATGTTTTCGTTTGTGTAATTAATAAAGAAATATAATACATAAGTAATAGCTTATTTACTCTGGCTTATTATTGCAATAAAAACTGCTAAAAAAAATTAAATTCTATAATAAATTTCTTCTGGAAAGGCATCTGAAATAAAATTAATATTTTGTTCGTAAGTAAAGCGCCATTCTTGAACCAGGGTATTATTTTTTAATTAAATAGACGACATTGTATAATATATTTACTTTTTAAATATTTTATTGCCTTTGGAGAAAATAGTGGAAAATTTTTGTTCTTAACCATCTTTGCTGAATCCATCATACGAAACTCAAACGTTCTCGCCATATATATATTGTTACGACATCTGTTCGCAAGTAGGAGATAGGATTTGCCACTACTAGATTATACTAGATGGCGTTACTAGTATTTAATGAGTAAAAAAAGGAATTACTAGATGTTTCTCGAATATCGACTTTTCGAGAATGTGGTACTAGAACTTTCTGTAATATTCGCGTATTTGAGATTTGGCATATATAAAGAGCAACGCGTGCTACGGAGTTATTCGAGTGCGAAGAACTAAAGCGAGAACAAGCGAAATACTAGAGCGAAGAAATTAAATACGACAGTGCAGTGATATACGGATTACGGAAATAAGCTTTACGGTGTGGACAGTGTTACTATAACGGAGTAAATTAGTGTTGTTAATTAGTGCGAGTATCGATAGTTAATTATCGATAGTGTTTGTTGTGTTGTGTAAAGTGCGTTATTGGTCAATAAATATAATTACACCTTATTGCATGAAAGTGTGACTGTATTTATCAAATTAAGAACCCGGTACGTAACAATTGGTGTCAGAAGTGGGATTTGAAGATGCCAGTTATGCCGAAGGAAGACGGAAGAGAGGGTGTGAAGACACGCGCTCAGAAAGCCGCAGAGGGTGAACAGCTGTCGGAAATGAGTTCATCGGTCACGAACCCTCGGAGTGACATTCCAGAGGAGACGTCCGCGGTGACTAACGCGCCGTCTACATCAACGGCGCCGGCGGCCGCAACTAATACTGACTTGACGATGATAGTTGAAATGTTTCAAAGCATGCGTGAAGCACAACAAAGCATACAGGATGTTGTGAAAAACATACATTCGGAGGTACAGGATGTTAAAAAAAACATACATTCGGAGGTACAGGGTGTTGTGAAACAAGAAGTTCGTGAGTTGCGCGAGGAACAGCAAACTAAGTTCTCACAAGTTCTCACTGCGGTCAATGAAGTCAGTGGTCGGGTGGTTACTGTGGAAAAAGACGTAGAGCAGATGAAGGAGCAGGTAACCACTATTGAGAAAGATATCGATGACATGAAGACCGACTTCCGCGGAATGGAGAAAAGGGTTTTGCAGCTTGAATCACGACCGGTCAAGGTTGTCTCCGGTGAGAATGTAGTAGCTGTCCATGGTCCTCGTGTGAAGGTTCCTCCCTACGACGGAACAACATCCTGGTCGGCGTATAGACATCAGTTCCAGACTGTTGCGGCTGCCAATGGTTGGACTGATGAACAGTGTTTGACTGCACTGACGGTGGCGCTCCGAGGTCAAGCACTGTCAGTAATAGAGGCGCTGCCGACTCCGAGTGGTGGTTTCAAGGACCTGCTGGATGCGTTGGAGTCTCGCTATGGAGAGCGACACCTGGAGCACGTGTTCCGCGCTCAGCTGCGTGATAGGGTCCAGCGTTCTGGAGAGGGACTTCAGCAGTGGGCCCTTGAAATCGAGAAGCTCGTCCGCAAGGCCTATCCCAGTGTAGATCCGAAGACGGTGGAAATGAACCTGGTGCAAGCATTCGTCGACGGCATCAGAGATATCGAAGTGAGAACAGCGGTGAGACTTCAACACCACACGTCTCTCAAGGATGCCTTGGCGAACGCTCTAAAAGTTGAAGCTTGCCGCCAGGATACGCGCCAAACTCATCGACTTCGTGAGATTGCGGAAGCAAATGAGGACGTCAAGGTCATTAAAGCACCCGTCGGAAGGAGTACTGGACCGATTTGTTATGGCTGCGGGAAAAGGGGCCATTTGAGATTAAGTTGCCCGCTGAGGAAGGAAGAAAAGAGGCAGGCAGAGGCTTCTGCCGCAAACGTCCAGGGAAACGAGCATTAGCCAGGACCGGGGGGCAGGTGCTGGCTAGAGAGGAGAAAGCCCCGACAATGACCATCTCACAAGCCTGTAACGGGAACAGTTTGGTGATATTGGGCTGTGTCAATGATCAAGACTGTAAGATGACCCTTGATACTGGAGCGTCTAGAACGGTGATCAATCCGGCACTGGTGAAAGCAGCGAATATCAAGTATAGCAGAGATACTAAGTGTCGGCTACTCTCCGCCTCTGGCCAGCGAATACCTGTCCTTGGTGAACTCTCAGTCAGGATGATGGTTGGCGAGACGTCGTATACTCATCAAGTCATTGTGGCTGAGATAATGGATGAATGCATACTAGGACTGGACTTTATGAAGAAATATAACTGCCGGATTGACATAACGAGAGGAATTTTCAAGTGTGGCCAGGAAGAAATCTTTATACTGGGTGGTCCCGTCGGGGAAGTGACATGCTTGAAAACCATCAATATTCCTGCGCGTTCTCAGAAGTTGGTTCCGGTGATGTTACCTGTAGACAGCGAGAAGAAGAGGCATCGTTGTGTGTTGATTGAAGAGACAGGGAAGAACGGGCCAAGGAAATTTCTGACAGCAAGAACTTTGGTTACAAGCAACAAGACGGCAATAGTGAAGGTAGTCAACCTTGACCAAGAAGATGTACAGCTTAAGCGGGGTGAAGTAGTTGGTCAGTGTGAAGAAGTAGTCTGGATGAGGAGCTGTCATTCTCCAAATGGGAAAGTCAAAGTGAAAGTCGATAATTCAACTGTAACTGACTTGTTAAGTGAGATCCAGGATGACTTATCTTACTTGGAGAGGATCAAGGTTAAACAGTTGCTGGTGAAATATGCTGACATCTTCTCAAATGCAGAAGGGGACTTAGGCAGAACATCTTTAGTGCAACACAGAATTGATACAGGGGACGAAAGACCTATTAGACAGAGAGCAAGGAGAATCCCAATCGCTAAGGAGAAAGAAGTTGAAGAATTGCTCGAAGACATGAAAAAGAAGAAGGTCATTAGTCCGTCCTCCAGTCCGTGGTGTTCTCCAGTGGTTCTTGTTAAGAAGAAAGATGGAAGCACACGGTTTTGTGTTGACTACAGGCAACTGAACAACGTGACAAAGAAGGACAGCTATCCTTTGCCAAGAATAGATGACACTCTGGATACTTTGAGTGGCATGAAGTGGTTTTCAACCCTGGACTGCAAGTCAGGCTACTGGCAGGTGGAAATACATCCGACTGATAAAGAGAAGACTGCGTTTTCAACTGGAAAGGGTTTGTGGCAGTTTAACGTCATGCCTTTCGGTCTCTGCAACGCGCCAGCTACTTTTGAAAGGCTTATGGAGTGTGCGTTGGCGGGATTGGTTGGCGAGGCTTGCCTGGTGTACCTCGACGACGTGGTCATAATAGGCAAAAGCTTCCAAGACCATCTCAAGAACCTGGAACAAGTCTTTCAGAAAATTCGTGGAGCAAACCTGAAACTGAATCCGAAGAAGTGCCGGCTGTTTAGAACTTCAGTGAACTATTTAGGACACGTAATCAGCCGAGAAGGAATTCAGACGGATCCGGAAAAGGTGGAAGCTGTGCAGAAATGGCCGACGCCAAAGGACAAAACAGACGTGCGAGCTTTTCTCGGCCTTTGCTCGTACTATCGACGTTTTGTAAAAGGGTTTTCTGAGATCGCCAAACCATTGCATCGGTTGACTGAAGATAAGAAAACCTTCTCTTGGGATGATGAATGCGAGTTATCTTTCAATGAGCTGAAGAAGAGGCTTTGCGAGACACCTATCCTTGGATATCCACAGCCAGAGGGACAGTACATCGTTGACAGCGATGCTAGTAATATGGCTATTGGTGGAGTGTTATCACAGATCCAAGGTGACAAGGAAGTTGTGATCGGATATTTCAGCAAGTCTCTATCTAAAGCGGAAAGAAACTACTGCGTCACGAGAAAGGAACTTCTAGCTGTAGTGAAGAGCTTACAGCATTTTTACAAGTATTTGATTGGGAGACCGTTCAAGCTTCGAACTGATCATGCTGCACTGAAATGGCTTCTCCAATTCAAAAACCCGGAAGGACAGGTAGCTCGATGGATCGAACAGCTACAAGAGTATGACTTTTCTATCGAGCACCGTAGTGGTAAATCTCATGGCAATGCAGACGCGCTTTCACGTAGACCGTGTCCGGAAGACTGTAAACATTGCCGGAAGCAAGAGTCGAAGGAGGAGGTCGTGAAAGTGACTCGAATTTGTCCATTGGATGGATGGGAAACAGAAGCTATGCAGAAGGCCCAAGAAGAAGATGAGAACCTCAGACCCATCATGAAATGGAAGAAGGAAAAACACGATCAACCGGCTTGGAGTGAAGTAGCGTCCACAGGAGTGAGTACGAAAGCTTACTGGGCGCAATGGAACAGCCTGGTTCTGATCAATGGTCTACTGTACCGGAGGTGGGAGAAACCCAACGGTAAAGAAGAGCACCTACAATTGGTCGTGCCCAGAGCCAAGGTTAAAGATGTACTGCGGGAAACACATGACGGTGTTTCGGGCGGGCATCTTGGGGTAAATCGTACGTTGCAGAAGGTTCGTGCGAAGTTTTACTGGCTTCATTGTAGGGACGACGTACAGGACTGGTGCCGGAAATGTACAACGTGTGCCGCGGTGAAAGGTCCGCAGACCCGGAGTAGAGGGGGATTACGGTTGTACAATGTGGGAGCTCCCTGGGAGAGGATTGCCGTTGATGTGGCTGGACCGTTTCCACAATCAGAGTCCGGAAATAAATATTTCATGGTGGTGATGGATTACTTCACTAAGTGGCCTGAAGTGTTTGCCATACCCAATCAAGAAGCAATAACTGTGGCTACAAAACTGGTTGAGGAAGTGATCTGTCGATTTGGCGTGCCCCTGGAGATACACTCTGACCAGGGAAGAAATTTTGAGTCACAAGTATTTCAAGAGGTGTGCAAACTGCTTGGAATGCATAAAACCAGGACGACGCCATATCATCCTCAGTCAGATGGAATGGTGGAGAGGTTCAACCAAACACTGGAGAGACAGTTGGCGAAGATGGTTGAAAAACATCAGAAGGACTGGGACAAACACATTCCATTATTTTTACTGTCTTACCGGTCAGCTGTTCACGAAAGCACGAAGGAAACACCTGCTTTCGTCAATTTCGGAAGAGAGCTACGATTGCCTGTAGATTTGTTGACAGGAGGGTCACCAGATGAGCCGCAGAGTGTAACTGAATATGTAAGCGATTTGAGGGAAAGAATGCAAGATGTACATTCCCTAGTGCGTGAAAATGGTTTACATGCTAGTGAAAAGATGAAAACCAGATATGACCGTAAAGCTAACACGCCGCGTTTCGAAGAGGGTATGCTCGTCTGGTTACACAATCCAACTCGCCAGAAAGGGAAGTCCCCTAAGTTACAAAATAGGTGGGAAGGACCGTACAAGGTGGTCACTAGAATAAACGATGTACTCGTAACGTACAGAATTCAACGCCAACCTAGAGGGGCTTCGAAAATAGTTCACATCGATCGACTTGCGAAGTACCATGGAAGCAATAATACTCGGGACGAGTATTAATGTAAGGAGGGGGTAATGTTACGACATCTGTTCGCAAGTAGGAGATAGGATTTGCCACTACTAGATTATACTAGATGGCGTTACTAGTATTTAATGAGTAAAAAAAGGAATTACTAGATGTTTCTCGAATATCGACTTTTCGAGAATGTGGTACTAGAACTTTCTGTAATATTCGCGTATTTGAGATTTGGCATATATAAAGAGCAACGCGTGCTACGGAGTTATTCGAGTGCGAAGAACTAAAGCGAGAACAAGCGAAATACTAGAGCGAAGAAATTAAATACGACAGTGCAGTGATATACGGATTACGGAAATAAGCTTAACGGTGTGGACAGTGTTACTATAACGGAGTAAATTAGTGTTGTTAATTAGTGCGAGTATCGATAGTTAATTATCGATAGTGTTTGTTGTGTTGTGTAAAGTGCGTTATTGGTCAATAAATATAATTACACCTTATTGCATGAAAGTGTGACTGTATTTATCAAATTAAGAACCCGGTACGTAACAATATTCACGAAATTCTCGGTAGAGGAACTAGTAAGTACTTCTGAACATCACGTGACATTGTCACCTGGTATTCAGAGTACCAACATTTTGCTTGAATAGTGTATTCACGTGATACAGGCTGGGCATACCGCCATTTGAATACACTGTCACATGGCTAAGTATAACTCAGACATGTTGGTTTTTTCTAGAAGTTTTCTTTCACCTTTAACAACCACGATTTGCACGATAAGCGGGGTTCTACTCACCGAGCTATCACGGTTGACCATATACAAATACTCAATATACTACATTAATATTTTACATATATGCATACATACACTCACGACAATAAATCCATAAAAGGGGTAGCCAGAGCTTCAAGAGCTAGAAACTTCTCAGCCACATTTGGAAGTTAATAGGAGACAAGATGGTAGATGGTAGAAAAAACGTTGTTGTGGTTCTCCAACCGCATCGCCAAAAATCCATTTAAAAAAGCCCCATACCCTAAATCACCACTTAAACCATGGTTAGAAAGGGGTAGTGTCATTCTAAGCCGGCACTGCACAGAACATACTACATAAGTATTCTTATAAAAAAACCTGTTCATTTATCTGTCGTTTATTTTTCGGCATCACCGCACCTATACAAGTCTGCTCATGCTTAATTTAAACTTATCTTTAACTATGTACTTTAACGAGCATCAAAATATACATTTAACATTAAGAGCTATAAATGTCTGTGATGAATGCTATTCTGCGTGCATGAATTTGGCTAAGTTTCAAGATTCAAATCTTAACTATGATCGCATACTTGTAAAATGCTGCACTTGGTTTTCATAAATCTCTAACATCCTGTTGCAGTGAAAGGTCTATTTATTCTTAAGAAGGAGTACTAGTTCTCAACTTTGTTTCATATTTGGTCTATGATATGTACATAAATATACTCACGCCGTTAGTTCCCATTGGGGTAGGCAGAGACTATTAATCACTACTTTGTACGATCCTTTTTTTCATACTTCATCTATGATATTGACTCAATTTTGCGTGCAAAATGTGTTCTAAACCGTTATCTAGCCATTGTTGTGTAGTATCGGCTTAGAATAGCACTGCCCCGTTTCTCCCGTTGATTGCACTTAAGAGGCGAGATTTTTTGGGCGATGTGATTGGAGACCCATCACCAACAACCTTTATTTTACCATCTTTTCCCCATGAAACTTTCCAAAAGTGGTTGAGGGATTTTCAATTCCTTAGCTCTAGCTACCCCTTCTTGGGATTTATAGCCGTGAGTATATGTATGTGTATGTATGTATGAATGTCTTATGGCTGAGTTTGTAGTGATAAGTGTCTTTACACAATGTTCTTCTAAGTAATAGCCCATTATTAAATAGTAAGAGGCGTGGAGGCTACTCCTCTACATAGGTTCAGTTATCCACTGAGGTCTGATAGCTAGTCCATTCTGATCCAATGGTAGCCCAGTAAACCTCATTGAGCATAAAGGCTTTTTTCTGTGCTACCAAATTTTTCATGTATTATATAATTGTCCTACTGAGCTTGAAAAAGTTGTTTAATTAAGCTGCCAAAACCAAACTGGGCTGCACAAGTGTTTTCTATTTAGCTACTTGTTAATTACATTGTCACACTGAGCTACCTACCAAAGTTATTTATTTTATTTTCATTTATTTAGGAAACAAACAGTCGTTTACATTACAAATGTACACAGTTATAAAAGAAACAATTAGACCTACAGCTCCATAAATTTATATTATACACTTTTGTATGCGGCAGGTAGATACATCAGTATTGCTTTTATTTTTATACATCAGGGTTTATCGAGCAATAATACAATTAACCTAAGTAGAAAATTGGTTTAGAAGAGATAACATGAAACTTTTATAAACGTTTACATAAAATATGAACAAACAAAAGAGATAAATGAAATAAATAAAATTAAGTTAAAAACGAATATCTTAATTTAGTTACAAAAGAGTTTAAACTGTTACAAAACAGATCAATTATCAAACTGGAATACTAAATATTTAATATTTAGTGGAATTAAGCGAAGAAACTTATTAAAATAACTTTTGCTATGGATTTCCGCAAAGTAACCCCTGATTCAATACAAACTTCTTATCAAACTGAGTTAATAAAGCATTTCTACTTAGTTTACTCAGGTTGCTACAACTATTACTTGCCTAAATAATGATCTTGTTTTGTATCTTATATTCATTTTTATTAGCGTCTCTAGATTGAGAAATAGCAATAAAATAATCCTAATAACATCTGTCACAACTCATAAACTCAACAATAAAACCTTGTCAAATATTACCTCGCAATAAATTGTACAAAGCTATAACCGAGTGTTCATATTTGGAGATGATGACGTCAAAAGATGTCTTTATTCCGAACCTTTGCTTATTTATATGAAACTTGGTTATAACCTACAATTGCCCGCAGGTTTTTGATGAATTGTATTTTATAAGAGACAAAAAGTATTTGAATAACTCAAACTATTTTCATACCCAATTTTGACTCATTAAACATTAAAAAATTCAATAGTTTGTTGACGCTCTAAAATAAAGGTTTCTATTGTATCAATGTAACAACTCTCGTTAACGGAGAAGTAGTAGTAATGGTAGATATAACAAAATTTATCACAAGAGATTCTTCAAATACAGCTCGAATCCTTAAAAAACAAACAGAAATTCTCATTAGATGTATTATTTTAGTATGAATATACTGATCAATCAGTTAGTATAGCTGTATGTCCAATAAAGATGATATTAATATTTATATCACTATTCTTGATGGATTATGTAATGCGTCGATTAGGTTTAGGACGTTATTCATTAACAAATATTAATCTGATATTTGTTTGATTATTGATACAAAACGAGTAGCTTTGATGAATATTGTTGTTATAAGCTCACAGCTACGTCATGATTAACGCTAAAGGTTTTAGTTACATAAAGGGAGTGAGTGAGAAGAGTCAAGTGTATTTTACCCAACTACGGCGAAGCAAAAAGGAGGGTTATGATTTTGAACTAATATTTTATATGTTTATCTGTTCTACCTTGACTCCTGTTCTACTTTTAAATTTATAAAGACTTCTTTGCCTCTTTACATGCTCTGTTGAAACCAATTTTGTATTTTCATATTTTTCTTATTATCACGGAGTAAAAAATCAAAGGACAAAATCTACCATAAAATGTTACTTATAATACAATCTTAAAATTTAATATTTTATTGTACCCACAATTTAACTCTTTATCACACGCCTAAAGTATAAAGCCGGCAACTTAAAACTAACCAAACAAAATGGCGTCAAAACTCAGGTGAAGCAAACGTTAAGTCTAGATAGCACAAGTTATATCCTTCCGTCTAATTTGGTAAACAGCTTGGGTCTTCGCTGAAACTATCCAAACATATTCATAAAACAAACGCAACTTTCTTCCTCCATTCGTGCGTCTGTCATAAACTGAGGAAAACACCGCCCCATGTCAAAAGACGTCTCAACTTTATAGTAAACGAGCGCAAAGTCCGTAGAGACTGGATGTTGGAACGCCCGTCCATGTTTAGTGACGGCGAGTTCTGACAGTGTGTTAATTAGTTTGTTAACAAGTCACATTTCCATATCTGCACGTTCAGTTTTCGTGACATGACGCTGTTTGATTTGGGAACAACTTAGGTTGGTGAATGGGAGATTGATACTAATGGATTTGCTTTTAGTTGAACTTTAGATTTAACTCAACTAATTCTACTTTGATAGTTTTTCTCTATTTATAGTACCGGCTTAGAATGTTACTACCTCTTTCTACCCACGGGTATCGTAAGAGGAGACCAAGGTTATGGGGCTTTTTAAATGGTTTTTGGGCGATGCGGTTGGAAACCCATCACCAAAGATGCTTTATTTCTACCATCTTGTCCCCTATCAACTTCCAAATGTAGCTAAGGAGTTTCCGGCTCTGAAGCTCTGACTACCCCTTTTTGGGATTTATGGCCGTGAGTTTATGTATTTTTTATATTTGCAATTTAGTTTAACACCATCTTTACAATTTAATTATTTTCTAAACGAGAAAACCAACGCTAATTGGATATAATTAAATCTGATTGTCCATCACAACATGCGTCAACTTATAACAATTTTAAACTTAAAACACAACAGCCAAGGGAGCGACAAAGTAATCTCATAACCTAACTATGTTTACTACTCGATTCAAACTTTCCCAGTTTAATGTCCAAAGCCCATATTCACTAAAAGCAGCGGCGTATTTAGGAAATGTTTGTTAAAGAGAACGCCTGTCTCGTGTAAGCTTCGATAATTCTGTAAAAGGTTCTACTGGCTACATTAATCCTTCTCTAGGCGGATGATTAGTGGGCTTCCTGCTGCCGTACGATCGTAAGCTACTAGTAATAATAGAATGACGTAAGAATTACCTGGTTAATTGATATTGCAGGCTGTCCTGCCCGACTTGTTTGCTGATTTTTAGATAAATAAGTTAATAAAATAGATTAAGTTACTGTGTATGATGACATTTGCTTTATTAAAGACATTTGCTAAAGTATAAACACTTGCATAGTACTGCTTACGACTTACTACTACTTTGGGTTGAGTTGAGTTTGGGTAGAGTGCGTTATAAAAATATTCTCTGCTACTTTTGAAAATTGTATGGGAAAAATTTGTAAAACAAAGGCTGGCCGGTGGTTCGGATCTAGCCACATCACAAAAACAATCATTTGCTGGCAATAAGCGTATTTATTCTTCAATGTAAGTAAAATTTCGAGAAGCAGCCTGGTAAACAAACTTCCGTCGGAAAGACTAAAGTGAGGCGCAGTTGGTTATCAAAACACAATAGTGCTCAAACTGTACAGCACGTCGTCTCCGCTTAGTCTAAATGTAACTACGCTCATAACTACAAGTATACGAGTACCTATTCTGTAATCTAAGTAAAACGAAACTTAACCTGATGAAATGAGCTGACGTGATCGCACCGCGGCGGGGCGGGGCGGGTGGAGTTGGTTATCTAAACACAACTGTACTTACCACAACTACACAACACCACAAATCCGTAGCAACGTAACAGTAACTACACTTTTGTAAGTTTATTAGTTTTGTTACGAACTTTGAGTTACACGAAAGGTTATTAGTTCGTTGGTCGGATAGAAAATTATACAAATAATAATAATATAAAAAGTGTTTTTTGATGTTTTTTCTCTATACAAACACTTTTTGGTGATTTTTCTAGCTATATCGAGCAACAACAATTCGAAAAGTCTAGAACGCAATAGTCACCTAAATTTTAAAAATGGATAGTGCTGTAATGAACTGAATCCAGCATCCTTATTAATAAGTAAGTTTTTTTTGGGTTTGTCTTCTTGAATTTTAAGATATTCGAGTAAACAAAAGAAGATTTAAGTAACAATGACTAGATAAGTTATTAATAAGCATTAAATCTTTAAAAGTAATTTTCCAAAAAAATATAAACTACGTAGTCATCTTCATGTGTTCATTGTATCTCAGCGCAGGCTGCTAAGCCAACAATAGGTTGCGCCGTCCTGTTTCAATTTGCGCTCTTGAATTATAAACTATTTGTTTAACGGACACACTTGTACTACGGCACTATTGTCGGACTCAAAACACCAAAATATTTTGAGATTTCAGGGAAAAAGAATCTCATGATACGGCTATAAGTTCCGAAATGGGATAACATGAGCTTAAGAATAATACATTTCACAGTCAGGAAAAGGTAGTAAAATAAATGTTCGTTGTGCTATTATATATGCTAACATGGAAATGCTCAGTGTCTAGTTATCACCTTAGACTAAGTAGAATGTTAAGACCAATACTGCGGGACACCCGTTTTGTGCACTTTAATAGTTAAACTCGACCGAACATTATAAAACGCACAGTAATGTCACCAAAATACACCTTTGATTGACAGCCAGACTGTAAAATAAATACTC
This sequence comes from Bedellia somnulentella, assembly GCA_963576735.1. Classification (NCBI taxonomy): domain Eukaryota; kingdom Metazoa; phylum Arthropoda; class Insecta; order Lepidoptera; family Bedelliidae; genus Bedellia; species Bedellia somnulentella. Next base: position 1,505,415 of record OY755177.1, read on the forward strand.
GTAAAATAATATTCTATTAATTCTATCTTAGTCATGTGACAGTGTATTCGTACAAAACGGCGATAGGCCTGCCCCCTATCACGGGTGTACACTGTCCATGCAAAACATGGATACTCTGAACACCAGGTGACAAAGTCACGTGATGTTCAGAAGTATCAGTACCTCTGCCAACCCCTTCGGGGACATTCGGCGTGAACGTTTATGTTATGTTATGTAATTCTATTTAAATTGACGTCATGTCAGGCTCCTCATTGCTAGTTTAGAGTTTAACTCCAATTCATTTGAATTTTGCTTGAATGCTCTTGAGTAAAGTTATGATTACAATGAACTCTTTGACCATAAAGCTTCTCGAGGTTCGACTGTGTAAATCCGCGCAAACTGACTGAATATTCGCTGAAACAATACGTGAAAGAATTTTCCACAAGGCAGCAACGGATATCGAAAAGCTTTTATAAAATTTCCAATCGGCCGATTTTGAGCTTGTTTTGGACACACAGGGAGGCTCTGAGTAAACGTGGTTTTCATATTTCAGGTGGAAATAAAAGCGTATTGTTTCGTGATGTTTTGTTAAACCACTTTCAGTTGTGAAATTTTAATTAGTGGAGATGATATCAATGTAGGTTGTGAAATCGAATTCATTGGAATTATGATTTCCATTAAAAGCAGAGGTTGTAAGGATTATCAATGTGCTTTTAAATTTTAATAAATAAAATATTTACTAAATTGCGACAAAGCCGAAAGGCAAGTAATTAATTTAGCCGACTATTAAAAGGCATTTGTTCGTAAAACTTCTAAACCAATTCTATTTAATGAAGTGTCAAAATATTTAATTAATGACTCGCAGGTGACGTCTTAAATAAATATAAATGTACTTATAAATTGAACATGCAGACGCTGATGGTGGGTCGGGATCTTTTCTCTTTTTTCTGCGGTCTTTTATAAAATCATATGGGTGGTTAAATTACCGTGGTTGTTAACGGAGTCTGGGAAAACATCGTGATGAAACCAGCATGACTAAGTTGTACTTAGTCATGTGACAGTGTATTCGTACAAAACGGCGATGAGCCTTCCCACTGTGGCGGGTATACTGTCCAAGCTGTGTGGGTACTCTGCACATCAAACTACATTGTCTTAGTACCTCTGCCAACCCGTTTGGGGATACACGGCGTGGACGTTTGAGTTTGAGACAATACCAACTATAAGTCTTGGTCTACGTTCAAAAGGAAAACTGATACTTATAAAGTGTTTGGTACAAAAATTAAGGTCTTTGCAAATTGGTAATATCTTATGCTGTGCTTATGGTAATGCTGTGTAGTGTCGGCTTCAAATAGCACTACCCCATTCTTCCGGTGGGTGTACGTAAGAGGCGACTAACGGTATTGGGGACTTTTAAGGGATTTTTGGGCGATGCGGTTGGAGACCCATCACCAATAACCTTTATTTTACCATCTTTTCCCCACACAACTTTCCAAAAGTGGCTGAGGAATTTCTGATTCCTTAGCTCTGGCTACCCCTTTTAGGTATTTATAGCCGTGGGTATGTATATGTATATATAATTTCTTATGTATTTTATACCAAAAAAAACAAAATTGCTTGGAAACGATGTTTCATTAGTTAACCTATCAGTACTTCAAAGGCTCATTTGTTTGATTGATTTCGCTATATAATACGGATCTTGTAATTCTTATTAAGTTTAATATGTTCGTTAACGTCCGATTGAAAATCTCAAAAGTTTAGTTTTTAAATCTGCTACGGTTTCATTGCCATATGTCTATTCCATTTCATTCACTGAAATAAATATATGGCAAAAAGTTGAAACGGCCAGATTAGAAGTAAATAAGTAAAATAAGGCATGTGAAAAATATTTATCAATATAAATTACACTCGAAAGGTTTGACATGAGTGTATAGAGTGGCGATCGATAGTTTCTTCCTCCTCATTATTTATACTACTATAAGTAATTTTGTAAGCATCAATTACCCTTTTATTTTGTGGTATCGAAAGAATTCAAAATTAGATCGGAACATTTAAACTTCAGTCATACGCAAACTTACGAGCGTTTTTATGTGAATATGCTATTATTATTCACTAATCTATTTGTTATTGGACGAATAGTTATATATACAACAATAAATAAATAAATAATAACATAACCTAAACGTTCACGCTGAATATCCCTGAAAGGTTTGGCAGAGGTACTAATACTTCTGAACATCACTTGACTTTGTCACCTGGTGATCAGAATACCCACATTTTGCATAGACAGTGTACTCACTAGTCAGTGAAAGGGGGCAGGTCTATCGCCGTTTTGTACGAATACACTGTCACATGACAAAGTACAACTCAGCCGTGTGGGTTTCCTCACGATGTTTTCCCTCACCATTAACAAACATGATAAATTAAGCACACATATGACTTTAGATAAGACAAATTGGTGTGGGCCTGACCCGGGATTTGAACCCTAGTCGTTTCCATGATAACCGGTGTTCTACGTATTGAGCTATCACAGTTGTAAATTATGTAATATTATGTAGAAAAGACCACTGCTTATTGCATATCAAAATTAAATCATATTTTAGATTTGATACTATTAAATAGAAGTAGTAATTTGTGGTCTTATCACTTAAAGTATTAGGTTATGTAATTAATATTATAATAATAATAATAAGGAGTTTTATGAACGCCTCAAAAGTGTGCTTAATAGCTACTTGTCAGGCGTTAATAAAATCCGAGCCATTAACTCCTGGGTCATGCCTGTACTGATGTACACGTTTGGCGTGCTCAGATGGACTCAGTCCGAACTAGACGCTCTGGACAGACGAGTCCGCACGACGATGACCTCTCATCGAATGCATCATCCGAGATCGTCGGTTATGAGATTGTATATCCCGCGGAAGTGTGGTGGTCGAGGCCTCTTGAGTGCCAAAACCATGCACAACCGCGAGGTATGCAACCTCAGAAACTATTTTTTGACGATGACGGATGATAGTATTCGGGGAGAGGTGGTCGCTAGTGATAAAGGACTGACTCCCTTATCGTTGGCCTCACAGGATTGGCGAACCCCGGAGGTACTTAGCACCTCTGATCGGGAGTCCGTATGGAAAGAGAAGGAGCTGCACGGGAGGTTTTACAAGGTACTTCACGAACCTTTCGTGGACCGTAATGCCTCCCTGCATTGGCTTCGTTTCGGGGACCTCTTTGGGGAAACCGAAGGTTTTGTCTGTGCAATACAGGACCAGGTTATCAAGACGCGGAACTATCGGAAATACATCCTAAAGGACGGTACCACAGACATCTGTCGAGCATGTGGCCGTCCCGGAGAGTCACTTAGGCATGTTATTTCCGGTTGTTCGGCTCTTGCTAACACTGAGTACTTGCACAGACACAACCAAGCAGCCAAAATCCTACATCAGGAGCTCGCTCTGAAATACGGACTCTTGCAACAGAGGCTGCCGTATTACAAGTATCTGCCGGAGATAATCCTAGAAAACGACCGAGCCAAAATCTATTGGGACCGATCCGTTATCACGGACAGGACTATTCTAGCGAATAAGCCTGATATCGTGGTATGAGATCGGTCGCAGTCGAGGGTATTTCTAGTGGATGTCACTATCCCTCATGACGAGGGTCTCGTGAAAGCCAACACCGAGAAGCGTCGGAAATATCTCGATCTGGCTCACGAGATCACCGACATGTGGGGTGTGACTTCGACAGAAATAATCCCAATTGTTTTGTCCGCGAACGAGTTAATTCCAACCAGCCTCGCGACCAACTTGAGGCGGTTGGATTTCTGTGGCGTGTCGGTTCCAGCACAAATGCAGAAAGCGGTGCTGCTCGATACGGCTCGGATCGTCCGTCGGTTCTTGAACCTGACTGCCTGACCCCGACCGACTGTTCTTTTGTCGGGGAGTATCGCCTCTCCCATTTAAAATTTATATTTTCTTTTTCGGCCATGGCAGAGGCGAGGAACTAAAAGTAATGGCAAAATAATAATGATAAAACTCTTTATTGCACATTTACAAAAAAAAACAACAATTTCAAAAAAAAAGAAGATCGGTACAAAAGCCAAAGTACAACTGGCGGTCTTATCACTAAGAGCGATCTCTTCCAGACAACCCATGAATGGAAAGATTTGCTGGATTAAAAACATGTTCAGTAGATGTCCAATAAATTTAACTGATTTGCTTAAAAACTAAAATTATTCATCAAACTATTATCTGTCTATTTTAAGTATTACTAAATATTTATTAAGTTCTAACACACTTACAGATAGTATTTCATAAAATAAATAATATTCAATAAATACAATACATATGCAATATATATAATGATTTTTAAATAACATACATATATACATTTTACGACATATATAATAGAATATATAAACTTTTGTATGCAACACAAATAATATTATAGTGTTTCGGAGAGGAAGTGTTTTTTTACCATGTTCTTGAAAATAGGGAGAGACTTGGCTAATCGCACCTCTACAGGAAGACCGTTCCATAGTTGTACAGCCTGGACGGTAAAGGAGGAACTGTAAAAATTGGTGGAATGGGAAGGGGTACTCAACAAAAGATTGTGGTAAGAACGCAGATTGAGGTCATGTGAAGAGTGAAGGAATTGGAAACGCTCTTTAAGGTAGGAGGGGGTGGCAGGATTAAACAAGATAGAGTACAGGAGAGACAGAGTATGTGCATTCCGGCGGAGACGAATTGGAAGCCACTGAAGTTTATTGCGATACGCAGAGACATGGTCATATTTACGCAGTCCGAAAATAAACCTAATACATAAGTTTTGTAAGCGCTCAAGTTTGTTCAGTTGATCTTCAGTTAGATCGAGATAGCAGGTGTCAGCATAATCAAGAATAGGTAGTAGAAGAGATTGGGCTAACGCAGTTTTGGTAGCAGTAGTAGTAGTAGCAGTAGTTATACTCTTTTGTTTTTTATACTTCGCTAGCTTTTCTTTTTTTGAATTGCTCCTTTTGTAATCTAGATGTGTACTTTTCTTATAAATAGTAAAATTTACACTTAATAGCTCCTCCGACATTCCTTTGGGAATATCTTAGTGACTGTGGGTTGCCTATTTATGTATATATGTCGTAGGATGAGTTGATGTTTAGGTTATTTGCAAAAACCTAGGGATTTTGCAAAAATCCGGATAATTAGACAACGGTCATAGTAATTTTTAATCTTACTAGGTTTTTTGCAAAAAAACTAGTTGGTTTAGTATGACTCCGAAACGAAATGTCAGTTTTTATGAATACGGTACACTGATTGGTCGATTGCAGTGCCCCATAAACACGTCATCTCTGATTGGTTGTTAATTAAGACTACTTACTTCGTTGTTCATACCTACATTTAGTATGATTAGTTCCCAAGTATAAAAATAGTATTTTCATTTTCCTTTATAACTCTGGCTATAATACCTCAATACTACAATTTAAGACATACTTACTTTATTGTACCTACCTATATTGAAGACGCCCGTGGCCGAGTGGATAGGTGACTAGCTTTTCGGTCTGGAGGTTGCGGTTTGATCTCCGCTGAGAGCAACATTTATGTGATGAGCATATGTGTATTATATTATATTAAATATATCGCTGAGTTAGTATTCCATAATACAAGTGTTACTTAGTTTGGGGTAACTTGATCTGTGTATAATATGCGCGAACGTGATTGTAATTTTACTCCAACAAAAGAGTAAAAAAATGATTCTAAGTATCAAATAAGTATTGTCATTTATTTTCTTACCCTTTATAACGCTATCTATAATGTCTCAATACCACAATGACGAACCAATCAGAATAAGAGAAGGCGAGCAATCAGAAATCAGCCATTCAGCATTAAAGAAGTACAATCTTACTAAACCCACTAGATTTTTTGCGAAAAACCTAGTAAAATTAACAAATATTATAACCGTTATCCAATTATCCGGGTTTTTGCAAAATGCCTAGGTTTTTTTGCAAAAAACCTAACATCAAAGCATCCTACGACCGACATATACATGTTAACCTATGCAAAGCTTAGCGTAAATAAACACCGAAATTTGGAACATTTCACTCTGTACAAACTAGTGTTGTTCGCGGTGGAATATTTTTTTTACTAAAGAGTATCGATTATTTATTTGAATAACTGTCATTATATCCAACCAAATATAATGTGTTTGTAGCTCAGACCGACTAGGACGGGACACGCCTTACAAGGCGTTACCCCTCTGTCAAAGGTACATGATTCCGATTCTATGTGTTCGTAATGTAACTCTAAGTGATTACTTGTCGCGTACAGGAATTTTGAGTGAGTTTGCGTGAAAATAAGTGTGTCGTTTTTTATGCTTATAGTGTAAAGGAGAAAATTATGTTTACTTCTGTGTGTGCGTTTGTGTATGTAGTCTCCCTCGCCCCTCGCAAAAAATGGCAGAAAACAATGATTTGAGATCTCGATGAAGGCGCGTCCCGTTCTAGTTAGTCTGAGGTTTGTAGAAATAAGCGTATTAAATTACGGCAATGCAACTAATGTGACTGTGAATTAATCAAAAATAGCGCTGATAACGGTAAGTTATATTTTTATTTTCGTTGTGATAGCATAGAGAACCATTGTTTCAGTGTTTTTATGTACATATGCTATGGCCGTGAGTATATATATATATATGTCGCAGCCAACTGGTTAAATCAGCCAGCTCATGAAGCCGCAGCCGCAGCCGCTTGATTAAACGCCGGCTCATAGATAAAAGGCTAGCCCGCTTTAAAAATGCATTGTCGTCACTGAACGTCCAATCACCCGGCTGATTGAACGGTTAGCCCGTTGTTTTGGGCTGACGTTAAGTCAGGCGGGTGATTTGAATTTAGTAATTTAATTTTTAAGTTTCATTTTACATTATTTTTCTATAAAAAATAATAGAATAACTGCTTTAAAAGTGTTCCATCATGGAAATTTCAATAAATACTCGTACTACCACCCTAGCTGATAATTTGGAAAATTCTGGAAGTTGTAAATTATATACAAAATGCTAGGGTGACCATGAATGACAACCAAAAAAAGCCATGATGTGTATTATACATCTGGCCTAGCCTATTAGCACACATGTTTCTGTTGTTAATCAAGTTGAAACCAATCCTGGCCTATATATTGAATCAGAGCCATGTGGTTTAAAAATCATACAGAATGAAACTGAAAGCTTATATGATAATAATATTGAAGTTACATGTATTGCAATTGAGGAATAAAAAAATATTGAGCCAAATTTCACTTGTGTGGTATGCCAGTAATTTTAGCTTTGTGTCATTTAATTATTAGTATTGTATTAAATGAATATAACTAAAGCAATGCTGCCGTAAAAAATATCTAAGAAAAAATATTTTTTAAAGTTTGTTGCGAATTTATTGTTTAGTTGCCTATTTAAATACCTACCCATATTTTTGTAGCGCACTCTTTGTACTTTTTTTAAAATTTTATTATTTAAAGTAACTTGGTTTTATTTTCATGCTGCATAAAATCTCATAGTCACCCTAAATAACCAGACGGCGATATAACGTTCAGCCAAGTGGTTGGACGTTGTGTTCAAGTAAATGGCTGACTGAAGTTTAGTCCTTTACTAGGAGCCGGCGTTTAATTAAGCGGCTAGCTGCTTGGTCAGCTGGCTGATATATCCAGTTGGCTGCGACATATATATATATATATATTTATTTATGCATTTTAAAATCAAGCCCAGTAACTTACTTGACTATATGAGACTAATCAGGAACATCAAAAAATAGCTTTATGCTCAAATTATCGATATCGGGCTATCCGACAACACTACTTAAAGCTTCGTTATTCGACAAACCAACTAAACTTTATTCTATTCACCAAACTTTGTCATGCCGAATTTCCACAACATTTACATATTTTGTGGCACGATTTTTTGGTATTCAATTTATAATTTACCAAGAACCTTTGTTTTAATAATATTATCCCCACACAAAATCCGAAAATGGCTGAGAAATTTCCTATACTAAAGCTCTGGCTACCCCTTCTAGGGATTTATAGCCGTGAGTTTATGTGTGTATGTATGTTTTTATTTCACATTTTTTATTTTATTTTATTTTTTTGCGTATAAATTTAAATAACAAAAAAAATAGTTCGACTTAAAATAGCACTCATTCATTTAGTGCTCTCAAACAAAGGCCTTTTAAATATGAAGAATAAAAGAGCATGTATGAAAAATTTGATGAATGTAAATGAAGGTTATGTTAGGTTAGATGTAAATCATACAAAGTGGCGGTCAATAGTCTCTACCTACCTCAATAGCAAACAATAGCGTCAGTGTATGTATGTATGTATATTTTGGCAGATTATCTCCCGGGAATCTAACCCGAGATTTGTGGATCATGAGCTAAACTCATTAACTGCTAGATCACATGTGCCTGAATAGAATAACATTATCCTTTCTTTCCCCGTGGGTGTCGTACCAGGATACGAAGGCTGGGCTATCCATCCGTTTTGCCAAGACATGACAGTTATTAGGGGTCTTCTTCTTCCTGGAATCTTAATCTGTCCTGGATATTTTTCTGAGTAATATCTTCTGTCTTTAGGATAATATGTTTATCGAAATAACGATATATTTAATTAGTGGCAATTCATAAGTTACCCTCCTGGCTATAGATTAAAAATGAGTGGATTTTTGAGTTAATCCTGGGCAACAAAAATCTTAGATCATAACCCTAGACCAAAAAATATGACTATGTAAATAAAAGTTGGTAGGTAATCTATACTAATATTATAAAGAGGAAAGGTTTGATTTTTTGTTTGTTTGTTTGTTTGAATTGAATAGGCTCCAAAACTACTGGACGGATTTGAAAAATTCTTTCACTGTTTTAATGCTACACTATTCCCGAGTGACATAGGCTATATTTCATTTTCAAAAAAATTAGGGATCCTTACGTAAACTTCAAAAATGTAACCCAAGGTGTTAAAGAAATACCAAAAAAAATCCTTACATCGCATGCGCTGCGAAAACTATTGAAAATAGAATAAAATTATGTACTACAATTTTATAGAACACATCATTATCTAAAAAAAAATGTCCCGACAGCATGTCTCTAACTATTATAGTTATCTCACAACAAGCGTCATTATATAAAATTATTTAAAATTAAATTAAAATCCTGCTTTAGAAAAGGCTCTTTATTTGTACCTATCTAATCCTTATAAAAAACGTATATATTATTTCAGACTACTTCAATACCCTTATATTACTTTTTGAATTATTCAATTCGAACATTCCATTCGAAAGTTATCTCGAATTAAAAAAATAGATAAAACTCCGCTCGATTAGCTATGCATAGTAAGTTGTTGCAGGCGTCACGAAGGGGTACGGGAGGCTGCTTATCAAAGAGTTAAAGCAAAATTTAATTGTAGCGACTATTATCACTGGCCCAGCAGCCGGTCAATTAGCTCATATACCGAGGATACCGATGATCCCAACTGATCTGCCAATTCCATTTAAACGGCTACAATTTCCGGCTAAAACATTTTTTGCTTTAACAATTAATAAGTTCCAAGGCCAAACCTTCAAATTAGTAGGGATTGACCTGCGAAAGAATTGTTTTACTCACGGTCAACTGTACGTTGGCCTGTCGCGGGTGGGAGCTCCTGAACATCAATTTATTTTGCTGCCCCAAAATACAACAACGTCAAATATTGTTTACAGGGAAGCTCTAACTCTATAAATTGAATGGCTTTTGATGTAATTACTCATTATGAAAAATAAAAAAAATAAAAATATAAATACAAAAAAATATAACATACATACATACATATACTCACGGCTTTAAATCCCTAGAAGGGGTAGCCAGAGCTAAGGAATCAGAAATTCCTCAGCCACTTTTGGAAGTCTGCTGTGTAGTGTCGGCTTAGAATAGCACTACCCCATTTCTTCCGGTGGGTGTACGTAAGAGGCGACTAACGGTTTTGGGACTTACCGTTAGTCGCCTCTTACGTACACCCACCGGAAGAAATGGGGTAGTGCTATTCTTAGCCGACACTACACAGCAAAAAAATATAACATAGTTTAAAACTTAAAAAAAATATGTTAAAATAATAATACATGTAATAAAATGAAAAACAAAATGTTAATGATAATTCATGCCCGAGCGAAGCCGGGACGGGCTGCTAGTTATAGATATAGGTACATGATGTTATAGTCATTATCAACTGCCAATTATCCATAAGAGACCGCCCCCCTGATTATGTATCTTTGGCGACCGCGATTGGGTCACAAGTTGCAATATTGTCGCTGTCAAAATTGTCAAATCGCATACAAATTTATGACATTGACAGCGACAATCGTGCGATTCGCGACACAATCGTCAGTCGCAAAAGATACGTAATCAGGGGGCGGTTCTATCATACGTTTCGATCATCTCGAACTTTCTGTATGTATTATCCCAGTAGATATATTGATGTATGCATAAATACCAAGTGAATAATAAAACACACGTTTCAATCAAAACATTAATTGAGTTATTTAAATAAATCGAGCACATGCACAATGTCGCGAAACAAAACGAGCTACATCATAAAAAGCTCAATAAATCGGAAGCTTCCAAAAGCGTATCGCGTTATTAAGCGCCGTTTGCTTTTGTGAAATTAATCATAACGACCGTTGTTGACGAGTACTCAATCAGAATAAGAGAAGGCTGCTACGGGAAATGTTCTGAGCAAAAGCTTATTAACTGTAATTGGGCCAGCTCTGATATGAAGTTTGAATAACGGTGTTTTCAGCTTAAAATTGCAACTTTGCTTTGAATAAAAAGAAAAATCTAAAAGTGGATGCTGCATGTATATTTGGTTTTATTTTACAACTCACCTATCTATATTTATGGCTTTAAGTCTCGCAGAACTTCATCCAGAGTTCCATAAAATGATATTTTATGAAGTTATGGAAGTTAAATGGGAACGGTTTGTGAAATAACGGATGTTTGGTGATGGGCCACATTTTATTTTATTATCTTTGGGGGGCTTACAGCTAAATTTACAATATAAAATAATAACATAGGTAGAAATAGGCCAATAACAAGCTCCCACATATACACATTACCCGACCATAACTAAAAAGTCCCAAACCCATGAGCTAGAGTCATCTTGTAGGTCTCAAATTATTACTACGTTTAGTATTATTGAAATGCATGAGTGCTATTTGGAGCCGACATAACACAGTTTAAAAATAACTTTTAATTGAATTTCATATCTCTCTATTTTCCGTCATAATCCAGGTGTCAGTCGGCTGTCGCGCTCTCGTTCCAAACATGACACGCTAAGTACGTGGTTGTGAGAGAACATAATTGTACACAATAATTATTAATTATATTGTGGTGGTATTTAAGGGAATAGTGGATTAAAAGGTGTATCTATAATCGTGCCTTAATGGTTTTATAAGTGTTGTGGGTTATGGGAGTTATCGTGAACCATTACTCTCTTATGTGCTGTGTAGTGTCGGCTTAGAATAGCACTAACTCATTTCTTCCGGTAGCTGTACGTAAGAGGCGACTAACGGTATAGGGGCTTTTAAGGGGGCAATGCGGTTGGAGACCCATCACCAATAACCATTATTTCACCATCTTTTCCCCACTCAACTTTCCAAAAGTGGCTGAGGAATTTCTAATTCCTTAGCTCTGGCTACCCCTTCTAAGGATTTATAACCGTGAGTATTTGTATGTATGTATTACTCTCTTATCTAAATATCTGAATTATTATATAACTCTGTTGTCCGTTATCAATTTCTTCACACTTGTCCCCAAGCTTTTCTTTTGGATTCATAACTGTAGAAGTAAAGGTTTAGATTATTTGAATCTAAATCAAACACATAAATTACATTAAGTAGCTTTCGCGAAGTATTAACGAAGATGGTTAAACCGGTAGAAACGGTAGAGTTGGTAGGCGAGCGCGGGATTCTTAATATCCGGTAGAAATACGGATAACTTGCAGATATGATGTTAAACTGAAAGTGGAGGCGCGGCGGCGGCGACTCGGACGCGATATCATCGATCAAAGAAAGATGGCCGCGGGGTGCTCTCGTGTAGTTTTATACGGAGCTCTGTTTTCATAATCGATCTATGATTGGTTGAGGAAATTGCTGTTATCTTTTCACTGTCTGAGCCAATGCAGTCTGTGGAAAAATAGTCCAAAAATTGAAGTATTCTTGTTATGTGTTAGTCAGGGTTTTTTAGTATTACTTTAGGTTGGAAACCATGCATATTGAGTAATTGGTAAATAATTGCTGTGTGTGTGTGTGTGTGTGTGTGTGAACACAGATATTAAAATTAAGGCCCTTTTAAACACATCTGTAAATTCAAAGTTTCAGCACCGTACCGCCACAGTAATTAATTATTGTAAGCAGCATTTTATAAGAACGCACCCACACTCGTAAGTGTCAGTGCCAACAAGGTGTATTCATAGATAGTGTTTTAGGCAATAATTGCACCTGTAGCTCTCAACTCAAGTGTTCATGCCGTAAATCCCCGAAGGGGTAGTAGGGGTATGAATATACTGAATATCACGTAACATTATTGTCACCTGGTGTTTCGAGTACCCCCCGTTCTGCTTGGAGTAAGTTAATTTGGTAGGGGGCAAACATATCGCCGTTAGTACTATAGCCGTAAAGAACGAATTCACTGACACATGGCAAAGTAACATTAAGACATGTGGGTTGCCTCCATGATGTTTACCCACACCATCTACAAATATTATAAATTAACCACACATTGCTGTTTAGTGTCGGCATAGAAAAACGCTACCCCATTTCTTCCGGTGGGTGTACGTAAGAGGCGACTAACGGTATTGGGGCTTTTAAGGGATTTTTGGCGATGCGGTTGGAGACTCATCACCAACAACCTTTATTCTACCATCTTTTCCCCACTCAACTTCCAAAAGTGGCTGAGGAATTTGTAATTCCTTAGCTCTGGCTACCCCTTCTAGGGATTTATAGCCGTGAGTATATGTATGTATGTTCATAACAAGAAAAAAAATAGATATACAAGTTTTAGTGGGATACCAACTTAACGTTACCCATATTATTTCTAAGAATAAGAAAAGTGCACTCGAGTATGAAAAATACGCGGAAATCCTCATTGTTAAGAAAATTCCATCTGAGGTTTGAGAATATTTACGGGAATTCATAATTTTCCTGAACTTTGACTTTATTATTTGAAGCTGTAGAGTGGAGACCGGAATTAAATTTATTTACCTGCTGAAGTCAAAGCAGTGACTCTTTCTTAGAATAACTAGAGATAACTTAAAGCGAAAGTACCCAAGCCATAATTGCCAACAAAACTAAAAGCAACAGATATAATACTATTTAGCTCCTTGCAGCTACTACTGCAGTGTAACTGAGCACCACAAAAGTGGGAAATAAATTAAACTATCTGTATAAATTCCAATTAAAGATGCCTAGAACTTATAATTTAGAAATTTTTCAACCACCTGTACCTGTAAGATATTTTTTCACAAATATTTTTATGATGTTTCTTATTACTAGAATGATTTATTTTAAATATGCCTTGAACAGTAATATTCATCCTAAAACTAGTAGTTTAATTAAACTTTTTTTTCATGCTAAAGAGTGTACAATAAATGTAGTTATAATTTGCTCTGATTGTTGTGATTGTTGCCATCAGTGTACATCAATATTTCCTTTGTTCTAAATCCCACAGAACTAATATTAATATAACTACCACGAACGGTGCAAAGTAGAAGACAGATAAATACCGTGAGTACAAACAACAAAAAAAAGTTTGCAATAAAAGGCGAGGAGATGTAAAGGTACTCTCACTAGTTACAAATAGTTTGGAAAGGTGGAAAGTGAAACATCTAATTAGGATAGTTTTCTATTTGTTTTCTAGTTGTTGTACAACATGATAGTCCAGTGGGTAGAACACCCGCCCGAAAATAGAAGGGCGTGAGTTCCAATCCTGGGTCGGGCCTACACCAATTTGTCTTTTTCTAAAGTCATGTGTGTGGTTAATTTATCATGGTTGTTAACGGTGAGGGAAAACATCCTGAGGAAACCCACATGGCTGAGTTGTACTTAGTCATGTGACAGTGTATTCGTACAAAACGGCGATAGGCCTGCCCCCTATCACGTGAGTACACTGTCTAAGCAAAACGTGGGTACCTTCTCTGGACACTAGATGGCGCTGCCATGTGAGTTCAGAAGTATTGGCACCTCTGCCAACCCCTTCGGGGATAAACGGTGTGAACGTTTATGTTATGTTATGTTGTTTTGTGAGTAGGGAACAATTAGTAAGCCATTTGCCTTATTTGACATTCCTGCTTATTATAAAAGGTTACAAAATAGTTCAGTTAAATAAGTTACATTTAGTAAGTAAAGGTTGAAACCTTAGATTAAATCAGAATCCCTCAGCTACTTTTGAAAGTTATGTTTAGGACACCGGTGTGAAGTAAGCGGCCGATTCCAGCGGCCGATTATAACCCGACCAAATTAAAAAGTTTCAATATAAAAAGGTGTAAAACCAGGAATTTCAGCATCTAAGAAGCCTCATTGCCACATAAATAGCTGCTTTAACATTCTAGGCCATTAACCTGCCCAAACGCGAACCTTAAACCCATGAAACAAAATGTAGAGCAGCCACCCTAGATAAATTATTAAAAACTTTTCTGACATGAGCCCCAAGCTTCTACACACCTTGAGTATGGTATCAAAAGAAACGTATAGAATAGTTCTACATGATGCATACCGAAATATTTGAATATGAAGAGATTTTAACCCTTCAATCGCAAGGTTAACCCTAGCGGCCGATTTCAGTGAAATAAATAGTTGTGATAAAATCTGCCCAAAGCTTCTACACACCTTGAGTGTGTTATCAAAAGAACCGTATTAAATAGCTCTACAGGATACATACCAAAAAATTTGAATATGAAGAGATTTTAACCCTTCAATCACACGATAGAGCAATTTCACGTACAAAAAAATGATAAATATTTTCTGACACGAACCCAAAGCTTCTACACACCTTGAGTATGGTATCAAAAGAAACGTATAGAATAGTTCTACATGATGCATAATGAAATATTTGAATATGAAGAGATTTTAACCCCTCAATCGCAAGGGTAACAAACACATTTTGATTTCTTGCTCGGTTTCTTGTCTTTCGAGCTGCTTTTCACTGGTGCAGAGAAGCATCGTCTTAAAGCCACTTTGCTAAACGTCTCGACACACACAAATGCTAAACTTTAGGATTTTTTTCCGATATATCTAAGCTCAATCAGGCTCTTCATATTAAAATATTTTGGTATGCATCCTGTAGAACTATTAACTATTTAATACGGTTCTTACGTGAAATTGCTCTATCGTATGGTTGAAGGGTTAAAATCTCTTCATATTCAAATATTTTGGTATGCATCCTGTAGAGCTATTTAATACGGTTCTTTTGATACCATATTCAAGAATTTTTGTCACAATGCAATGTGCACAAATCAAATAAGAGGTATTGAAAGAAAATTACTAAAAAAACAACTTTGTGTGTGTCGAGACGTTTAGCAAAGTGGCTTTAAGACGATGCTTCTCTGCACCAGTGAAAAGCAGCTCGAAAGACAAGAAACCGGGGAAGAAATCAAAATGTGTTTGTTGAATTGTGAGAATTTCGATTGTTAGTTATCCTGGTTTATGTGTCGTTTAGTGATCGTTGAAAATGTAAGGGTTTGATGAATAAATTTACTTTTTACGAGAAATCTTTTATAATTAACCAAAAACAACTGAAGTCTGTGAATAAGGCAAAACTAAGAATCGACAAAAATTTAGAATACATTAAATCTGACGATGTTTTCCGAAAAAATAGATCTGAGGCATTAGCCATAAATGACCGCAACAAACATGATGTTCTTGATCTATATTTATATCAAAACGATCATAAAAAGTCCCTCGTGCATAAAAATGTACAGCGCAATACAAGTAGTTATTTGAAAAAAGGTTAATGAAAAGCCTGCTTTGTATTTTGATGCCATGGGTGGTGTGATGAGAAAACTTAAAACAGAAACAAAAAAGATGAGAACGTTTTTGTATGCAGGTGTCATAAGTTTCAATCAAAGGATTTGCCCTATATTCTTATTTATATCGGTAAAACATGACACTGATACCAATGCCTAAATGACTTAAAGAAATTTTCTGAACAAAGTAATGCCTGGCCAGTTTTTCGGGAGTGGTAACTTATTTTTCTTTCGCATTAATAAACGCCGCATGTGAAGCATTCAACAAATTAACCCTGAACCAATATTTGGAAATATGCTCCAAGCAAAGATACCCAAAAATATTACGCCTTTATTTCTTTGTTGTGCACACCTTATGAAAAATATGTGCAAAGATATTGATAATAGCGATGTCGGGTGCGAAGAAAAGAAAATATTGAAAGATATGATGGCTAAATTATTTTCAGGTACAAATTTAGCTTTTATGGAAAATTATATTAAAAACTTATATATAAATATTACAATCCCCTTGGGTATCTCAGGATGTAGTAAATGCACAGAAATTATTTAATTCATCGGATTCGGAAGATTTTGAGAGTGTTCGAAATTCAGATATTGCTCAATCTGATATAAAATCTTTAAATAATGACCCTAAATATGTTACTTTTGAATATTATTTCGGTCGCTTAAAATCTATTGCATTAAATAATTAAAAAAAATAATTAAAATCTGCACAATTTTTAAGAATAATCATTTAGTTCCGATTTTTTTAAAAATATTGGCAAATCGCAACTTTGTAACAAAAAACACAAGATTTATGAAAAATCCAAAACTAAAAGTATCATTTAAGATGAAGAGCAATGGAACCGCAAAAAAAACCATCTAAAACCACTCATTTTACCGGTAAATATTTAAAACGATTTAAAATAGAAGAATATAAAACCGATGAAATATGTATCGTCTGTAAAGAAGGGTCACATGTTGATAAAAAAGTAACTAAATGGATAGAGTGTGGAAAATGTAGTGGATGGTTGCATGAAACGTGTGCACAATCGTTTAATAAAAAAATAGACATTACAAAAAAAAACATTTGCTTTTGGTGTGAAACTGCAAAATCTTCAAAAAACAACTTAAAAGATGCAAAAAGTATAAGCATAATAAGCACTGAAATATTTTATATTAAAAATACTGTAAGACAATTGATTAAAGATGATCTAGATACATTGAATCCACGAGTTTCGTCGTCGATCATGCACTGTATTTGTTAAACGAAGACGAATACTACAAATTTTTTATGATCGTTTTGATATAAATATATATCAAGAACATCATGTTTGCTGCGGTCATTTATGGCTAATGCCTCAGGTCATGCTAGGGTTAACCTTGCGTTTGAAGGATTAAAATCTCTTCATATTCAAATATTTCGGTATGCATCATGTAGAACTATTTAATACGGTCCTTTTGATACCATACTTAAGGTGTGTAGAAGGTTTGGGTTCGTGTCAGAAAATATTTATCATTTTTTGTACGTGAAATTGCTCTATCGCATGGTTGAAGGGTTAAAATCTCTTCATATTCAAATATCTTGGTATGCATCCTGTAGAGCTATTTAATACGGTTCTTTTGATACCATACTCAAGGTGTGTAGAAGCTTTGGGCAGATTTTATCACAACTATTCATTTCACTGAAATCGGCCGCTAGGGTTACCCTTGCGATTGAGGGGTTAAAATCTCTTCATATTCAAATATTTTGGCATGCATCCTGTAGAACTCTTTAAAACGGTTCTTTTGATACCATACTCAAGGTGTGTAGAAGCTTTGGGCAGATTTTATCACAACTATTCATTTCACTGAAATCGGCCGCTAGGGTTACCCTTGCGATTGAGGGGTTAAAATCTCTTCATATTCAAATATTTCGGTATGCATCATGTAGAAATATTTAATACGGTTGATTATTCGTAGAGCTGGGAATGCGCTGACGTCCTCTGTTTGGGAGGTTCAGTATCCAGGAGGGAATAATAAAACTAGCTTGGTGTTCTCTCTTCAAAGTCTGTATTAGCAATAATAATTTGGATAATAGGGCATTGCAAGTGCCCTCTGTACAACAATAGCGGAAGCTTCTAGAATACATAGCAAATCGACCGTTAAAACGGTTCTCTATTATTTCGAATGCTCTGGAAGAATCAGAAAGTTCTAATGTTCCTAACGGTTGTTTTACATCGATCGAGAATATTCTATATTACGTAATTACTAGCGACATCTGTTGCGTAATAGTAAGATCTAACTTAACATATCAATATGCCTCTGATGGTTTTAATGTCCATACTTTCACACCAGATGTCGCCACCTATAAAATACAGTCCTTTAATTATATTCTTTACCAACCCTTTGGGAAAGGCGCAGCACTATGTTGTGATAGTGCGGCTTAACAACGGTTCTTTTGATACCATACTCAAGATGTGTAGAAGCTTTGGGTTAGTGTCAGAAAATATTTATCATTTTTTTGTACATGAAATTGCTCTATCGTGTGATTGAAGGGTTAAAAGCTCTTCATATTCAAATATTTTGGTATGTATCCTGTAGAACTATCTAATACGGTTCTTTTGATACCACACTCAAGGTGTGTTGAAGCTTTGGGCAGATTTTATCACAACTATTTATTTCACTGAAATCGGCCGCTAGGGTTAACCTTGCGATTGAGGGGTTAAAATCTCTTCATATTCAAATATTTCGGTATGCATCATGTAGAACAATTTAATACGGTTCTTTTGATACCATACTCAAGGTGTGTAGAAGCTTTGGGTTCGTATCAGAAAATATTTATCATTTTTTGTACGTTAAATTGCTGTATCGTGTGATTGAAGGGTTAAAATCTCTTCATATTCAAATTTTTTGGTATGTATCCTGTAGAGCTAATTAATACGGTTCTTTTGATACCACACTAAAGGTGTGTAGAAGCTTTGGGCAGATTTTATCACAACTATTTATTTCAACTGTGTTAGCCCAGTGGGTAGAACACTCGGTTATCGTGCAAACGACTAGTGTTCAAATCCTGGGTCGGGCCTACACCAATTTGTCTTTTCTAAAGACATATGTGTGGTTAATTTATCATGGTTGTTAACGGTGAGGGAAAACATCGTGAGGAAACCCACATGGCTGAGTTGTACTTAGTCATGTGACAGTGTATTCGTACAAAACGGCGATAGGTCTGCCCCCTATCACGTGAGTACACTGTCCATGCAAAACGTGGGTACTCTGAACACCAGGTGACAAAGTCACGTGATGTTCAGAAGTATTAGTACCTCTGCCAACCCCTTCGGGGATATTCGGCGTGAACGTTTATGTTATGTTATGTATTTATTTCACTGAAATCGGCCGCTAGGGTTAACCTTGCGATTGAAGGGTTAAAATCTCTTCATATTCAAATATTTCGGCATTCATCATGTAGAACTACTTAATACGGTTCTTTTGATACCATACTCAAGGTGTGTAGAAGCTTGGGGCTCATGTCAGAAAAGTTTTTAATAATTCATCTAGGGTGGCTGCTCTACATTTTGTTTCATGGGTTTTAGGTTCGCGTTCGGGCAGGTTAATGGCCTAGAGTGTTAAAGCAGCTATTTATGTGGCAATGAGGCTTCTTAGATGCTGAAATTCCTGGTTTTACACCTTTTTATATAGAAACTTTTTAATTTGGTCGGGTTATAATCGGCCGCTGGAATCGGCCGCTAACTTCACACCGGTGTTTAGGACAGCCACGCGGCGGGGAGAAATGTATTGCAAAAATCTAAGCCAACATACATACCGTATTAATTTAATAGTATAGTTAGTACATACATACATATACTCACGGCTATAAATCCCTTAACGGGGTAGCCAGAGCTTTGGAATAAGAAATTCTTCAGCCACTTTTGGAAGTTGATTGGGGAAAAGATGGTAATAATAAATGTTTTTGGTGACGGGTCTCCAACCACATCGCCCAAAAATCACTTAAAAAGCCCCTATACCCTTAGTCGCCTCTTACGATCACCCACGGGTAGAAATGGGGTAGTGTTATTCTAAGCCGACACTACACGGCAATAATATAGTTAGTCATATTTCAATAAATACACCATCACGGAAAACATTGCTAAAAATGTGAATTTAGAATGACAGTTGCTTCTGAGAGAAAACTCACCATTAAAAGTAGTTTACGTAAAAATCAGGTCAGATAAAATTTTGGCTTTTCGCTGCGCTGAAAACCATCCGATGATAATTATCGACGGGTCAATAAATGGAACAGCTATTTCGATGGAAGTAATTGTTTACAGTTTATTTTAATCATGTTTCAATGAATATGAATTTTAAATGTACTGCATTAACATTATGTGTATCTTTTCCCCATTCAACTTCCAAAAGTGGCTGAGGAATTTCCAATTTCTCAGTTCTGGCTACCCCTTTTAGGGATTTATAGCCGTGAGTATATGTATGTATGTATATATGCATTAACAGTTGTAATGTACATTTTGTGTTATGTATGTGAGATGTGGAACAGTTCATGATGTTTGACTTACCTTTTTTATCAGACACTTATTCTGAAAAGGATTTAGGGAATTTAATGTAAACCACGTTTTACACACATATTTTTATTATTATTTCACACTATGTAATACACATATTGTAATACACACATATAAAATTTCATTTAATTACTGTGTAATGTACAAAATGTACATTACACAGTAATTAAATGAAATTTTATATATCATATTACTATGCACCACATCTTTTTATAACGGTTGGGCTCCATCCCTTATTCTGTGGATAAAATAGTAGTTGTGTAGTGTCAGCTTGGATAACCAGTACCCCATTTCTTCCCATGGGTAATCGTAAAAAGCGACTTAGTGTATTGGGAGTTTTAAAGTGGTTTTTGGACGATATTTATTTTACTATCTTTTCCCCACTTGATTTCTAGCACCAGGCCACAAAATATATGTTTATTAATATCACATACAACAAAGCACTAAGAACATGTAATATCAAAGAACTCTCATGCAAAGCCTCAAAACGAATAATATCGGAATGGCTACTCTCTCAAACGTATCAGGCCACCGAACAGTTTATGAGGACCGAGAAGTAAAGTTTTATTAAATGCAGCTTTGTTATTTGCAGTTCTCGTGATGTTCACATCAAATTATCACATTGCCTCCTAGAATTTTAAATGGAAAAAGTTAAGAACCCGCTTCTTAGTATAATTGTGTTTTCACCGCATTTTGTGTCATTTTGGGTCAATTTCGGGTCCAGAATTTTATAATATTTATAGTTATTAATTATTATTATTTTGATAATTTATTAAACCATGATAATTTGTGAATTGTGTTTGAATTCAATTGTCTAGCAGTAATAAATTGTTCCAGGTACAAACTCGTCTATATATAAATTATATTCTAATGTTAGTTATAAGTTTTAGACATATTATTTCACTATTATAATATTTAATTATTTTTTTATTTCTTCATATAATGTACTGTCACAGGTTCGTATATAAGAAAAATGAATTTATTTAATTTTGTAAAATCAACAACAAAGCTTTTGTAAAACTCTGTAGGCGTCCGCAGTACAGGCCAGGCCTAGTGCGGAGCCATTGCTCAAATATCATGTGTACTTTTTTGCAAATAAATAATTTAATTAAATTAATTTTATTTATTAATATTATTTCTTCTTTCTTTATCTTTGTGATAGCGGGCGAAATTTTATTGATTGGTCATTTCCTTCTTAAATAGAAATTACACATTAAAATCTGGATTGATCTTCTCCCCACCAATGCTCCCGGTCTCGCGGCTGCATTACCTGACTCAGTACTACTCCAAAGCATTTCCGAAATCCCGAATGAATTGACAGGCATTGGGTATCGGTATCTTAACTTGGGAGTGAAATATCTACTTTGCGACGAAACAATTTATGTGACCGGGGTAAGTGATAGGGCTTTTTATTTCTCAAATTATGTAAGACGGAAAATTTTAAGGCATTATTTGTAGGTGACCTATAACAATAAAATACCCTATCTTCATATTTAAATTAAAAAAATAGCTGGTTACTCCTGTTAGGTTAACAGGCTTTAAGTTCGATTTATGTAATGTTTTAGTTAAATTTTGTCAATAAAATAATACCGATTGACATTTACCATCGCGCGGGTTTTTAAATATTTATAAATGAAGTCCAAAACAAATTATCAAGCAAAGTGAATTTTATTGTCCAGGCATTCTCGATGTGCTGAACTGCTGAATAATAGAACAACGATAAGAGTTTTTATCTAACTCCGTTCAGATATTGGCCGGTTAGAACCACTTCTAAGTGACTGTTAATAATTAAACTTACAAGTTACATAAAAGACTTCTGCTTACTCCGTTCGCCTCACCCCACCCCGCCCCGCTGTTACGAACTGGGAAGTTTCATGTCTCGATTTCAGCTTTGGTGAAGCGATCTTTAATGATCCGAGATAGAATTTAGTCTCATAAAAGTAATCATTCATTGTTTGCTTTTCAATTAGGAAAGCTAAAACATGCTTCTGTAATGAATATCAGACAGATTGGTTTCTTTTGTTACAAGATGTTTGGAAATGGTTTGGCTTAGGCTAATTGAAAGGCACCGACCGTAGAAATAGGGAACACATCGAGTAAAGTGTAAATTGACACAGTGAACAGTGTTGTCAAATTTCTGTGCAAAAAAGGTGGACCTTAAACCAAACAGTTATGGTTAAATTCTTAAGTATACTTATACTCATCTTGAATGAATTATAATTCTAAAAATGGTGGTAAAAAATAATAATCAGTACTAACAAGTTCTCATTCACTTTGGTGGTTGAGTTTAAAAGACAGGCGGCCAAAGTGTGAACAGTGAAAAGGGGGTTTGCCAGGATGGTACAAATATGGTGGAAACTAATGGCGTGAGAATATGTACATTTGTATTTTTTTACTAAACCAAACTCCAAAAACATAACGATACGCATCAAAATGATATTAAATTTGATGGCAGATAACAGAACAATAAAAGATACTGATAAAATATAAATCGAACGCGGCTTGCTGAATGGATTCGCAAAAATATGCGCATAGATTATATAAATTAGATCGGCACAGCGTTGAGTGCAAACAATTAGATTCAATTGAATTTCAGTAACCGTGGAAGAGTTCACATCATCTCGCTTCACTGGAAAGTGTTGTGGAGGCAAGTTCATCGTAAATTGAGATCAGTTAATTGCACTTCAGTGGCCAATCATTCGATAGCTCGGAGCAACTTCGTGGAATTCACGGGACTGGAATTGTATATTGCTTTTTTGAAATAGAAGCTTGCTAGATTTCATTTGAAATAGTGCTTTTGATGTAGAGCTTCGTGGCCTTTGATTGAGTTATTGAATCATAAATTCAGAGATTTGTAATGTTTTCTGCTAAAATATGAATAAAACTGACTTAATTTTTAACTTGGAAATAAAATTACACATTGAAAACATTGATGTTAAGTACCATTCAACGAAACTTTATCTTTTTCAAAATCACTAAAAATGTAGGCCACCGCGCTACCACCAGGATATTTTTCCGCAAATTGGATTGGTTTCTGATATCGCGTACAACCACGTACAACTCAGCCGCAGACGCAATAACGCTCAACAAATTCATTATATCTGGCTTTCGTCGCACGAAACGTTGTCGAGCCAATTTCGCGATATTAAAATTGAGTTGGTCTTTTTAAATCCTCAAAGCTCAACTCGATTACTTAAAAATATTCCTTTTGTATCTTTGCCGAGTCTGATATTAAAATTTGTATATCAGATTCAAATTTATTTTAAATTTATTTCTGGTAAAGCTTCTACTTTAATCCGACGACGTCCGTGATGTAGTCGTTAGAAAGCTAGGTGTTTCGTTCCAATAGTCGTGGATTTGTATGAGGGGAAAATATGCAGTAAGTCGTGAATTTAGTAACCTTTCAAATAGTTATCTTTATTATTATATATGGTCAATAAACCGAGTTTTTAACAATTATTATATTAACAATTAATTTTTGCCGTGTAGTGTCGGCTTAGAATAGCACTACCCCGTTTCTACCGATGGGTGTACGTAAGAGGCGACTAACGGTATTGGGGCTTTTAAGGGATTTTTGGGCGATGCGGCTGGAGACCCATCACCAACAACCTTTATTTACCATCTTTTCCCCACTCAGTTTCCAAAAGTGGCTGAGGAATTTCTGATTCCTTAGCTCTGGCTACCCCTTCTAGGGATTTAAAGCCGTGAGTATATGTTATGTTATGTTTTTAACAATCGGCGACGTTTAAAATGATATTAAAAAGGAAGAAGGAAATTGCTAAAAACATATACCGAAAGAAAATTCCCGTATGAAGCTTTTATATAAATTCCGTTCTATCTCTCAAAATATCTCACATATGAACAACAGAGTTGTCTTTTTATAGTAGCATTCTTACGTGCTTATTCAATTACCAAAAGCAATAGTGCAGGTATCAAACGTCCGGAGGATGCCATTAAACGTATTATTTTTGCAGAGATCAGTGCAAATGCTACTTACCACGGCAAAAACTATTGTGATTGATTTTATGTAGACTAAATTTGAATTGGCTTTCTCATTACAATACATTAAAGTTTACACTAAACACTTTGAAAATCTCTACAATCATTTTCATTGTTATCACTGATTGTATGTGAATTTATTGAGGTGTAACTATTTAATACATACATATACTCGCGGCTATAAATCCGTAAAAGGTGTAGCCAGAGACTCAGAGTTAGAAATAGCTCAGCCACATTAAGAAGTTGATAGTGGACAAGATGGTAGAACTAAAGTATCGTTGGTGATGGGTCTCCAACCGCATCGCTCAAAAACCAACTTGCGGCAAACTTACTATTACTACTGACTACTAATATTTCATTTAGTCTAAATATGGTGATTGAACCATAGTGCATTACACCTGCCTAGTGTGTTTTGTAAACATTTATGGATAATTAACCCACCTGGGTGTTACTTGAAAAATAACTTGGCATTTTAGGTACAAATCCAGGATATCAAACAACGAAGTTGACAACCCTAGACTTGATTTTATTTGAAGAATTCATCCCGAAGAAAAAAAACGCGGTTATAGACTTTATGTGGCATCCAAGGTAAGAAGATATTTAAAGATATAGAGCTTTAAGCATTATGTTATAATCATCATCCGCCAATAGACAACCATTTCTGAATATAGGCCACCCCAATAATCCACAAAAATCGGTTCTGCACTACCCTCATACGTTACGATCAACACAACCTTCACGCAACCTTCAGTATGCAATATTCTAATAGCCATTTTGATTTATGCCAATTCTTATATTAATTAATTTAACAATGAAATAATAAAGCTGACAATACAAAAGTTAAGACTATATAGGTAGCCTCGAGCCCCTCTGTGGGAACATATTATGGTCTGAGAGATATTAATAAATATCAAGTGAATAATAAAATGCACGATTCAATCAAAACATTAATCGAGATATTCTAATAAATCGAACACATGAACAATGTCGTGAAACAAAACGAGCTACATCATAAAAAGCTCAATGATTCGGAAGCTTCCAAAAGCGTATCGCGTTATTAAGCACCGTTTGCTTTTGTGAAATTAATCGTAACGGCCGTTGTTGACGAGTACTCAATCAGAATAAGAGGAAGGCTGCTGCGGAAAATGTACGGAGCAAAACCTTATTAAGCGTATTTTTGGTGTTAACTGTAACTGGGCCAGCTCTGATCTAAAGTTTAAATAACGGTGTTTTCAGCGTAAAATTGCAAATTTGTTATGCACAATAAAGATGAATGCAGAAAATTGTGTGTTTTTGGTATATATGGTTTTATTTTACAACCCCTTTTTCTATGTTTATGGCTTCAAATATCAAAGAAGTTCTTCCAGAGCTTCAGATTTTTCAGAAGTTTTGGAAGTTGAATGAGGAACAGTTTGTAAAATAAAGGATGTTTGTTGATAGGCCGCATTACCCGACCATAATTAATATCTCGTTAAGTATTATTAAAACGGATGAGTGCTATTCTAAGCCGACACAAAACAGTTTAAAAAACCATTTAATTGAATTCAATTTCTCTCTAGTCTCAGTTATTAGTCCAGGTGTTATTCGGCTGTCGCGCTCTCGTTCCAAACATGACACGCTAAGTACGTGGTTGTGAGAGAACATAATTGAACACAATTGTCATGAATGATTATAATGAAGGGGTGTTTCAGTAAATAGTAGATTAATACGGTATTCTAAATCGTCTTTTAATACTTTCAGGAGCAATGAGAGTTATGCGCTAATACCATTCAAATTCTTTATTTTTCTATTTCTTTTCATTCATCAATTACTATCAAGACTATAAATCTCATAATTGTTGTTGCCATCCCTTCGAAACCAGATTCGTTTCTAATAAACTTTTAAAAGATAAAGATTATTTGTATCCAAATCAAACATAAAAAAAATGTATCCAATAACAATCGCAAATTATTAACGATGATGGTTGAACCGGTAGAAGCAGTAGAGATGGTAGGCGAGCGCGGGATTCTTAATATCCGGTAGAAATACGGATAACTTGCAGATGTTAAACAGGAAAGTGGCGGCGCGGCGGCGCACTGTGGAAAACGGTAGAACAAGAGCATATCGAAAATACTTTTTACGAATATCATAATTTGGTTCTCTAATAATTGTAATATAATATTCATTACGTTTTTTCACAAAATTGCACAATATGACATTATTTTTCATGTGTAGAAAGTATATACAACATAGGAGTACCAAACTTATATCTTTGTGTTCACGTATTTCAAAACCATATTGTGAAAGAAATATTTGCTACAGATATGCAGTATCATACATTTTTGGAAAGATTATTTCATGTTTATTAGAATACATGTCTTTGATTTCTAAAAAAGCGACAAATGTATCAGTAGGTACTTAAAAAGTGACATGCCATATTTTTCACTGATTTATTTTTTTCGTCGAAGGTTTTCATTATTACCCACGTCTCCCCACGCGCTACAATTTGTGTTAATTGATAGTCTAACTATTCTTTAACACAAGAAAAAAAAAATCAGCTGCGGATGTTTGCGGTTTTGGAAAATATCAGCAAGAATGTTATAAAGGACGGAACAGAAAATCGGTATATTTTGCGGTTTACCACCGTTCAAAATTAATTAATATTCATTGATAACGAGGGTATATTATCAAGTTTGTACTTATTTTGCGTAAGAATAAAAAAGAACAAAAAAAAAATATAAATTTTTTTTTTTTTTCAAAAATTAGAAATAATACATTATTTGAATATCCACACCTTACTGCATATATGTACCAAATTTCATGACTTTAGGACAAAAACTCATGAAGTTATATATTTTCGATCCGATACCGACCTGTCCTGCCCACAGTGCGGCGGCGACTCGGACGCGATATCATCGATCAAAGAAAGATGGCCGCGGGATGCTCTCGTGTAGTTTTATACGGAGCTCTGTTTTTATAATCGATCTATGATTGGTTGAGGAAATTGCTGTTATCATTTTATTAGTTGAGGCGGTTCAGTCGGTGGAAAAATAGTCCAAGAGTAAAAATGTATTTAGCGTATTCTTTAGTATTCATTTGGGAAGCCATATCTACATTATGAGTAATCTATACTTATAATAAATCTGTAGAGAGGTCAATTCTGTATATGAAATATATTTTCAAAATAACTATCAGGTGGTGATTAGTGACGGATACTGATGCCAAAAATGCAATCAGTAAAATGTTTGTCTGTCCGTCTGACTGTCGGTTTGTATGTTCCTTATGGAAACAAAAACTACTCGACAGATTTTATCGAAACTTGGCACATCTATTCTTCATACTCTTAGGCAGGTTATAATATACTTTTCAGCAGAGTAATGAAGGGGAATTCCGGGAAATTTTGGATAAACGGAAGAATTTACTCCATTTATTAAGCTTTCGTCGCGTTGGACACGGCCTTAATGGTTAAAGTTACATAGAAATCATGTAAAACGGAAATATTCTTCATAAAATCATTAAATTGACTAATAAATTTCCCGTAACAGCATATGTCTATCTTTTATGGGTGACTCACAATATCATGTGTAACTCCGGATAGCTTAGCAGTTCGGAGCATTCTGATTATATTTGTTTACTGTTACGTTTATAATACTCTCATTCATCCCTTTTATAAAAAAGTTGACATTATTAGCTATTCAATAAAAAAGAATCATAAAAATCGGTACATAAACACCGAAATTATGCATGAAATAAGCCATCCCACCCGTGACCAAAACCAAATATTTACTAATTTGCATCCTAAATCGCGGTATGGTTTCTTTTTTAAATTGTTATAGATATATCATAGCGTTTATTCAACTTCAACTCAACCTGAATGTTAACTTCATAAAAGCGCATTCGAAATCACAAAGTGACACTGTTTAGGAGTGCTGTAAATATAAATTGCAAACATTGCGCTATATTTCACAAAGCTTGAGCAATGACTGAGAAAACCTCAGTTATTTAAAAAACAACGCTACCCGTGTGAAGCTGGGCCGATCCACTGGTTGGTAAATAATTCGGTATTTAAAGTTTTTTTTGGTATTTATTAAATATTTTTATTCGATAGCAAACACGAAAAAGAAAAACTGATTTGAATATTTTTCATTTAAAACAAGTAATTTCAAATAATTTGAATCTTTTTGTTCATGAAAACCTCATGTGGGGATTATTACTAATAAATAAAGGAAAGAAAAATTTCGTCGGGGGCGTAGACCCGAGGTCGCGGGTTCGAATCCCGCCTGTGTCGAAATTTTGCTTTCCTTTATTTATTCTTTATTTATTAGGAGTAATTTCAAAGTTATGATTTTTTAAAGATTGTTCAACTTTTGTACTTAATGACGTCATCGATCGAAAATATCACGTAGCGACATGCAAATAAAGCGAAATGTTTACTAAAAATGTTGCTAATTGCAAAATATTTCACGAATTTGTGATCCCAAATGAAATTATTACAATATTATACCAAACAAACCTATGATTTTCGATATTTTATTATTAAACTGCAAGAACGAATGTCTTTGACATAACGCTGAAGGTCAAATACTGCTACAGTTTTTTGCTAAAATAACGGTCATCTTAGCTTTGTTTGATTTAATTTAAGAATATATGTATTAAAAACATAATATCTCTCGAAATGGTTTCGTAATCAGCACCACTTTTGTAAAACTTTGCATACCGAATTGCTTATTAACCTATCTTAGTATATTTTATTCACAATTTTTACTTGCTTAAAATAGAATTAAAGAAAGAAACACTTTCCAGTGTGAAAAAAATTAAAGCCCATTTACATAGATCGGAAATGTCAGAGTTCCAACACCATACCGCCACGGTAATAATTATTATTTGTAGCACTTTCTAAGAATTCATAGATAGTGTATTCATAGATAGTATTTTAGACAATAATAGAACCTGTAGCTCTCAACTCAATTGTTCATGCCGTATATCCCCGAAGGTGTGGTAAGGGTTTTAATATGCTGAATGTCACTTGACATTTTTGTCACCTGGTGTTAAGAATAAGAAGAATATAGAAGGGTATTCTTAACACCAGGTGACAAAAATGTCAAGTGACATTCAGCATATTAAAACCCTTACCACACCTTCGGGGATATACGGCATGAACAATTGAGTTGAGAGCTACAGGTTCTATTCAGTGATAGCGGGCAAACCTACCGCCATTAGTACTATAGCCGTACAGAACAAATTCACTGTCACATGACAAAGTACCATTAAGACATGAGGGTTTCCTCCATGATGATTTACCTCACCATCAACAACCATTATAAAGTAACCGCTCAGATGATTTAACACGTTCAACGCGGACCGAGATCTTTTAGTTCTCGTTTGTGACGTTCAAGTATCGCGCAAGAGCATCCCGTTTTGGCAAATGATATTTCTGTATGTTTCTTTACTGATAGAGTAAGATAAATATATTTTCTGACATTAGGTACATCGGTAGTAGTATTTTTATGAATGAAAACGAACGAGATCTAATAGTTCTCGCTGCGACCAAATAGTAAAATTTTGCATCTAGTGCGAAACGAGAACCAAGGGATCCCGTTGCAATCTCGTGCGAAGCTTGATAAGAAACTAATTAGTGCCGTGTCAACTTTCGATGAATTTGTTGAAGAACTATTAAAGAGAAAAACTTTTTTGTGTGGTACTCTCAGAGCAAACAGAAGGGGTTGGCCAAAGTCTGTTGTGGCAAAAAGACAAAAAAGGGCGACGTTATTGGAAAGATGAGAAGAACAGGAGTAAAAGTTATAAAGTGGGTGGACAAAAGAGCAGTATTAATGATTACCTCATGCAAAAATCATGATGCTAAACTTATAACGAAAACCAGATCAAGGCGAGGGAGGGAGGAACATATAAAGAAACCGGAATTATTTTTTTATAATGATGGAAAAAAAGGAATTGATTACAGTCACCAAATGTCATCTTATTACAGCACCTTGAAGAGGGGAAAGAAGTGGTTTCGTAAATTGACGATGGAACAATTTTTTGCAACAGCTGTAGTAAATGCATGGGTGGTGTATAACAATAAGAAAAAAAATAAGATACCAAAGAAAATTTTTATTGAAAGCATTATTGTAACGAAATTCACAGGAGTTCCTTTTAACCTGGAAAAAGATGATCCGGAAGTGACCATTGAACACAAATACATAGTGAATACCAAGAAGAGACGTTGTGTGAGCTGCTACGAAAAGGCCCGAAGAACAATGACTAGCAAAAAAGCAGATAAAAAGACAAAACAGGTTAAGGGTTTTTGTGTGAAAGGTAATAAAACTTTATGTCTTCCTTGTTTTAATGAAAAACATTAAAAAAGTTAAGTAAGAAGTTTGTAATGCCTTATCTGCTAGTTCTTACCTAATATATGATTCAGTATCGATAATTTTGTTTTTCTTATTGTTTCCCATCACTACTTTTTCATCGATACTATGCAATATCGGCGAAACGAGATCTAAGAGTACTCGCAATTTTTAGCTATCTAGTGCGGGACGAGACCAAAAAGTTCTCGTTTTTTTTATTTTGAAATTTTTCCAGTATTTTTTTAGATAACTCGAGGCGAAGAACACTTACTGAAAGGTCTGTTTATCTACTACCTGAACATACAGAAAAAAATATTTTTTTTCCAAATTTCATAGAAATATTGAGGTTTGAAGTGACCAAGTCGTACGAGATCTATTGGATCTCGTTGCGTCATTCCTCGTGGATCACAACGAGAACTTTAAGATCTCGTTGCGCCACATTGACTAGATGCAAAAATGGGCTTCCGCGATGAGCGTGTTAAAAAGACACATTAGTGTAGGCCCATCTCGAGATTGCAATTGTGACTTCACTGATATTTGTAAATCGACCTTTAGTGATCAATTTTGAAATATTGTTATTAACCCTTTTTAATCCTATTGTAGATAGATCCAAAAGTGTATCTTTAGTTTACATATATTAAATCTATGTTCCAAAACAAGAGAAAAATAACATTAATAACTTAATGGTACCTATATTATTTCTAAGAATAAGGAAAGTGCGCCCAAGTATGAAAAATACGAGGAAATTCATATTGTAAAAGAAAATTCCATCTGAGGTTTGAGAATATTTGCGGAAATTCATAATTTTCCTGAACTTTGACTTCATTATTTGAAGTTATAGAGCGGAGACCGGGATTAAATTTCTTTTTTTACTGAAGAAAAAGCAGTACCTGTTTCCTAGCAACACCGGAGGTTTAAAAATAGTTGCCTCGTAATAGGTACCCCATTTCAACAACACTAAAAGCAAAAGATATAAAACTATATAAGCTCCTTGCAGCAACATGGAATTAATTTTACTGATCACCACAACAGTGTGCAGCTAGTTGTGTAGTAACTAGCTGTGTAGTGTCGGCTTAGAATAGCACTATCCCATTTCTTCCGGTGGGTGTACGTAAGAGGCGACTATCGGTATTGGGGCTTTTAAGGGATTTTTGGGCGATGCGGTTGGAGACCCATCACCAACAACCTTTTTTTCACCATCTCTTCCCCACGCAACTTCCAAAAGTGGCTGAGGAATTTCTAATTCCTTAGCTCTGGCTACCCCTTTTAGGGATTTATAGCCGTGAGTATATGTATTTATGTATAAAACTATATAAGCTCCTTGCAGCAACATGGAATTAATTTATCTGAGCACCACAACAGTGGAAAGTAAATTTAACTAGGTAGTTGAATATAAATTTGTGTTAACACAGGTGTGTGTACATACTTATTATAGTCACAGCTATAAATTCCAACAAATGGTGGCTAGAACTTATGATTTAGAAATTTTTCAGCCGCCTGTACCTTTAAGATTTTTTTCACAAATATTTCTATTGATATACATACATACATACATAGACTCACGGCCATAAATTCTTAAAAGGAGTAGCCAGAACTTCAGAGCTACAAACTCTTCAGCCACTTTTGGATTTGATAGGGGACAAGATGGTAGAAATAAAGTATCCTTGGTGATGGGTCTTCAACCGCATCGCCCAAAAACCAATTAATAAGCCCCATACCCTTAGTCGCCTCTTACGACATCCGTGGGTAAAAAGGGGTAGTGATATTGTAAGCCGGCATTACACGGCAATTATGAAGAAGATTTATTTTAAATATGCCCTGAACAATAATATTCAAATTCATCCTCAAACTAGTAGTTTAATTGTACTTTTTTAAATGTAGTTATAATTTGCTTTGATTGTTGTGATTGTTGCCATCAGTGTACATCAATATTTCCTTTGTTCTAAATCCCACAGAACTAATATTAATATAACTACCACGAACGGTGCAAAGTAGAAGACAGGTAAATACCGTGAGTACAAACAACAAAGAAAAGTTAGCACTAAAAGGCGAGGAGATGTAAAGGTACTCTCACTAGTTACAAATAGTTTGGAAAGGTGGAAAGTGAAACATCTAGTTAGGATAGTTTTCTATTTGTTTTGTGAGTAGGGAACAATTCATTTGCCTTATTTGACATTCCTGCTTATTGTAAAAGGTTACATAATAGTTTAGTTAAATAAATTACATTGAGTAAGGTTAAAGTTACATGAAATTAAAATCCATCAGTTACATTTGAAAGTTTAGTGGAGGACAGGGGACAGCCCATGCGGGGTAAAAATGGGTTGGAGCAAATCTAAGGGATAATAAAGTATTTTTTTTATTACTGTGTTTAGTAATATTACAATCAATACACCAACACGGAGTTCAATGCTGAGAAATGTGTATTAATATTTACGTATCTACAGTGAATATCAGTTCAAATTAATTTTCATTTTATCCTGTGCATATTTCCCTTTGCTTTTGAGCAATGAACCATTCGATAATAATTATTGACGAGTCAATAAATGGAACAGCAATTTTAATTGAGTACAATTAATGCAATACATACACATAATTACGCCATCAGTTCCCATTAGGGTAGGCAGAGACTATTGTACGCTACTTTGTACGATCCTGGCAAACTTTTCTAACTTCGTTTACATCCATCAATATTTTCATACGTGCTCTTTACTTCTTCATACTTGGGACGCCTGCCTTTCTGAGCCAACTTTCTATTAGGTCCAGGTGCGTCCATTGTTCTCTACTCACATTACTTTCACATTGTCTCTATAGGTCTCTCGCACCAATGAAAAGTACTAACAGACGATCGAACATGTACGGCGCGCACCAGTGTTCGTGGTACGGGCCGTACCAAAAACGAACGTGTGTAGCGTGGTTCGCCGCACATAATTATTATTAATATTGGTGCGCGCTGGTTCGAAGCGCTTGCGGTGCACGGTGCGATGGTGCGGGGCGTACAGTGCGATCGTCTGTAGGGTAGAGCGCACCGCACAGTGCGATGGTGCGCGCCGTACATGTTCGATCGTCTGTTACACAACACCAAAAAGATGTGTCACAATGACCTGGCCGATCAGGCCGATGGTGACACTCTGGGTCGGAACCTCTGGTGGAGACTCCGCCGAGATTTAACGGATCCGCAGTTCGCCCGCCCAAATACCAATAAGCAATTACTCACCAGCAGGAGCAGGGTTTTCCACAGTACGAGTGGATATTGGCAGCAAACGATGGATAATTTTCTCACCACGTGTCCGTCGACAGTCGACCCAGCTGGGGACGTTTTGTTTAGCGACACACACACACGTTCAGATTAAAAGGTTCTTACACACGTCTTAACGTAAGTAACACAAAATAGTATGAAAACACTCAAAGTTCTTGGGAAAAGGTTAAATTGTCAAGCCGGTAATTTTAGTCGTTGCACGCGCAAGGGTACATGTTCGATCGTCTGTTAGCACTTTAACTGTCATCCATCCTCTCTATGGTCCCACATCTCAACATTCCTTTTTCTTCTTTATTTCTATTCAAGTTGCAGGGCGATATAGACACAGTTGCAATTTGGAGTAAGCACAACGACTTAGAATTTAATACATCCAAATGTGCAGTCATTAGCTTCAGTAGATCACATAGACCACTTGAACTTAGTTACAACATAGAGGGCGTTCCCATTAAGAGGGTCACTGAAGTTAAAGATTTAGGGGTAAAATTTAACACGAAGTTAACGTTTCATGACCATATATTGAGTAGTTGCAAAAAAGCATTCAGGAACTTGGGCCTTGTTTTACGCACATCTCATAACTTCACAAATATTAAAGCCATCTGTGCTTTATACAATACCCTTGTACGAAGTCAGATGGAAGTGAACTCAATTATCTGGTCTCCTCATGAGGCAAAATATAGCCTTATGATGGAGAGAATACAGAATAAATTTATCAGATATTTATATTTAAAATTATATAAGGTTTACCCTTTTTATCCTTTAATGTACCCGACACTTTTTATTCTAGGGATGGTTGGGTACAACGAATTAAGAGTAAGAAGGGAACTCGCTTTATGTTTATACGTGTATAAAGTTTTAATAGGAAAACTGCAAAGCGCTGAGATCTTGAGGCGCTTAAGTTTGTGTGTGCCGGACGAGTGTGTTCGGAGGCGACGACGGCCGCGGCTGCTGGTCGAGCCGCGCGCGAGGACCAACCTCTTGCGCGCGGCGCCGCTCCCGCGGGCAATCATTATTCTAAACCAGGTGGCGGAACGCATAGACCTATTTGCTTGCACCCTCGGTGAATTCACAAAATGTGCCCTTTATATAGTAAGTTATGAGTTTAAATGATAACTGTGCCTACTTAATTGGTTGTTCCTTAATGAAATTTTATTTTTATTTAATGATATTTAATTATATTTAATGTTAATTAATTATATTAATGTTAACTAATTATATTTAATGTTAATTGATTATATTTAATGTAAATTAATTTATAAATGTTATAAATAAGTTATAAGTTTTAATGTAACCTAATTGTATTTTTTTGTTAGTTAATTAGTTTTTATTAATTAATGGAATGTAAATATTAAAACTACAATATCGAATTAGGCTTGTCCTGTAATGGTATTGTCAATGTGGAAAAATAAATAAATAAATAAATAAATATTTATTTGCACAAGTAACTATTTATTTCATAACGGTTGTGACGTAGCCCCACTTCTAATCCCGATGACATAATCTGATTATCTAGGATATTTTCCTATTTAAATCTTCACCTGGTCAATTTGGAAAACTGTCAAGACAATAAAAGAGACCAAGATCCT
This sequence comes from Bedellia somnulentella, assembly GCA_963576735.1. NCBI lineage: Eukaryota > Metazoa > Arthropoda > Insecta > Lepidoptera > Bedelliidae > Bedellia > Bedellia somnulentella. The sequence continues at coordinate 1,541,094 of OY755177.1, forward strand.
GGCGACAAAATGCACAGCTACCTTTATCACTTATTCTTTATACATCTGTGTAATAGTGGTCTGTCAAATAAGAAATGGGTAAGTAGTGCTTTAAATTACATTTGTACTGATAATGCATTAGAAATTGAAGTGATCTGCTCCCGACCAATGCTCCCCGGTCTCGCGACCGCAGTACGTGACTCAATACTACTCCAAAGCATTCCCGAAATCCCGAATGAATTGACAGGATTGGATGTACGATGTACCTCAACTTGGGAGCGAAATATCAACTTCCACTACGCGTATATTTATCTTACCGTGATATGTAATACAGTTTCTTATTGCTCAAATGTATTAGGGGCGCACTAGTGTTTTCCATTTTCGTCTTAATACACGAAAAAAATATATTTTGAACTAACTTTCCAGACACCTAAGTTTAAGTAAATAGCATTTATATTGCAAATCTATCAGAAGTTTGCCAGGATAACGCATCATTAAAAAACCAGCAGAATCACTTCAATTCTTTGTGTCGTCCAAAGCTGAGCCAAACAAAGTTAATGGGCAAACCATTAACCTTGCTTCTCTCAGCTATTACTTCGCACCACAACTTTGATACAATCGCAGTCTTAGTAGCACTAAGCGTTTGAGACAAACCGCAGAAAACTCACCAAGTAAAGCTTTTTCTAGTACTCTGATTTTCCCGATTCACTTAAAAACGTGGCAGGCTACACCTTTTAGAACAACAGCTGTGAATAATAATTATAGGTGGGTAGGCTAAAATTAATGTTGTTAGTCAATGAAGTGCCAAAACAGTAAGTGAAGTAAGAAAAGTAAGTATCAATTACACCGCCATTCTCGATGAGCTGAACTGCTGAATAATAGAACAACGATAAAAGCTTTTTATCTAACTCCGTTCAGGTAATGCTCGGTTAGAACCACTTCTAAGTGACTATTAATAATTTAAACATGAAATTTACAAAATTCAATTTAAACATGCAAGTTAGCTGTGTAGTGTCGGCTTAGAATAGCACTACCCCATTTCTTCCGGTGGGTGCACGTAAAAGGCGACTAACGGTATCGGGGCTTTTAAGGGATTTTTGGGCGATGCGGTTGGAGACCCATCACCAACAACCTTTATCTCACCATCTTTTCCCCACTCTTCTTTCCAAAAGTGGCTTAGGAATTTTTAATTCCTCAGCTCTGGCTACCCCTTCCTGGGATTTATAGCCGTCAGTATATGTATGTATGTATGTTACAAAAAATACGCCTGCTTCCCCTTGCCCCGCCCCGCTGTTACGAGCTGGGAAGTTTCATGTTCCGATTTCAGCTTTGGTGAAGCGATCTTTAATGACCCGAGATAGAATTTATTCTCATAAAAGTAATCATTCATTGTTTTCTTTTCAATTCGGGAAGCTAAGACATGGTTATGTTATAACACTTAGACGGATAGACTTCTTTTGTTACGATATACTTTGAAATTTAAAAGAGGATTTCTTTCTTTGCTAAGGTAGATTTGGCTTAGGGTAAATGCTCGTATCGTAGGAATCAGAAACAAATCGAGAATTTTTTTGTCGAATGTCGAGTGTCGAGTTGTCGAATTTCTGTTGAAAAAAAGTTAAGGTCCACCACCTTAAACCAAACAGTTATAGTTAAATTCTTAAACTTATAGAATAGAATAGAATAGAAAACTCTTTATTGCTCATCAAATATGGAGAAACATTTACAAATACACAGAATTAAATAACAAAAGTAAAATTGGCGGTCTTATCACTAAAAACGATCTCTTCCAGACAACCTTTAAATAGAGACTTCAATTAATTATTATATTATACTTGGTTTTTAGAATTATGATATAAAAAAAGCGTTTGAAATTGATTCAGTACTAACAAGTTCTCCTCCACTTTGGTAGTTAAATTAAAAGACAGGCGTCCAAAGTGTGAAGAGCAAGAAGGTGGTTTGCCAGGATGGTACAAACATGGTGGGCACAAATGGCGTGAGAATTTGTACGTGTGTACTTTTTAACTATACCAAACCCCAATAATACAAATCAACACATCAAAACGATACTCAATTCCGAAGGCAGATAACAGAACAATAAAAAATATACCTATAAAATATAAATCCATCGCAACTCGCTGAATGGATTGACGAAAATATGCGCATAGATCATATAAATTAGATCGGCACAGCGTTGAGTGCAAACGATTAGATTCAATTGTATTTCAGTAACCGTGGAAGAGTTGGCCATCATCTCGCTTCACTGGAAAGTGTTGTGGAGGCAAGTTCATCGTAAATTGAGATCAGTTAATTGCACTTCAGTGGCCAACGTTCGATAGCTTGGAGCTACTTTGTGGACTTTACGGAGACGGAATTGTATATTGCTTTTTTGGAATAGAAGCTTGCTAGAATTCATTTAAAATAGCCTTTTTGATCTAGAGCTTCCTGGGTCTTCGATTGAGTTTTTGAGGCATTTCTTTTCAAAGGTTTTGTAGCGTTTCGCCGCATTTATTATCTTTGCAAATTATTACACACCTTACTATTTTTACTTCCTATTCATGGAAAATGCAACTAAGGTTCAACGATATTTATGAACTTCTAACTCTACTTTCGGAATCACTCGTATATTCATGAGTACAAATATGTATTTTATGATTTATAGGATGTTTTTTATTTTCAACCACATCATCCAATTATCAATTGAAACACCCAACACAAATTCAGAGTCGAGATGCATGTGTTTTATATATATTTACATTTATATGTTCTAGACTTTTAGAAGGTAATAATGTGATAAACACCGCCTCCATCTAAAGGAGAAATCGGCAAGCAAACATACAATTAAAAACAAAACCTTATCTTTTCAAAATCACCAAAAATGTAGGTAACCGCGCTATCAACAGGATATTTGGCCGCAAATTGGATTGGACCACATACAACTCAGCCGCAGACGCAATAACGCTCAACAAATTCATTATATCTGGCTTTCGTCGCACGAAACGTTGTCGAACCAAATTTGCGATATTAAAATTGAGATGGTCTTTTTAAATCCTCAAAGCTCAACTCGATTACTTAAAAAGATTCCTTTTGTATCTTTGCCGAGTCTGATATTAAAATTTGTTTATCAGATTTAAATGTATTTTGAATGAATATTTTTTGGTAAAATTGCTTCAACTTTATTCCGACAATGTTAGTGGCCTACTCCAGTCGATTCTTGGTAAATGTATAAGGAGTCAATTTGTAATTTATCATGCGACAATGGTGATATGCTGTAGCCCTATAGTACCATGCAGTAATCCGTCAAATACGTTTCTTAAAAAAATACAGATGTTTATAATGTTATTTAAAACGATAAAATGATATGAAATAAATGATTTAAAAAAATAGCGAGAGTAAATTACCATAGAAAGCGTTTATACAAGGTGCTTTTTTCTTTTAAACAATCGCATATATGAACAACATAGTTCTCTTTTTTACGTGCCTTTTCAATTCCCAAAATACTTTACTCTGGGGCAGAGCAGCTGATGTTGATTCCATATTTATTTTACAAAAGAAAGTAATAAGACCGACCGACCGAAGAATTTATAATTTGAGATCACGAGGACCCTGAGGATATTGTTTAATACCATAAATATAATGACGCTGCCATGTCAATTTATTTGTGGAAATATTATGTATGTTAGAAAATATATGTGTTATGTATGTTGCCGTGTAGTGCCGGCTTAGAATGTCGCCACCCCTTTCTACCCACGGGTGTCGTAAGAGGCGACTAAGGGTATTGGGGCTTTTTATTGGATTTTTGGGCGATGCGGTTGGAGACCCATCACCAAAAACCTTTATTTTTACCATCTTTTCCCCACTCAACTTCCAAAAGTGGCTGAGGAATTTATAATTCCTTAGCTACCCCTTCTAGGGAAATATAGCCGTGAGTATATGTATGTATGTATGTTAGAAAAAATCAGGCCTATTTTGTGAAAAATTGTGACAGACATATTAAAAATCTGAGAGACAACAATAAAATTTCAATACCAAAATACAGATTGTCTAAAGTAAATACATCCTTCATAGTGTCATGTGTAAAAATGTATAATTAAATAACCGAGGACATTTTAAATTTACTTTATTTAAAAACATTACATTATAATATTACATACATATACTCACGGCTATATTTCCCTAGAAGTGTAACCGTTTCCAACCGCATCGCCCAAAAATTCCTTAAAAGCCCCGATACCGTTAGTCGCCTCATACGTGCACCCACCGGAAGAAATGGGGTAGTGCTATTCTAAGCCGACACTACACAGCTACACAGTATTAAGTTGCAAATTAACGTTCAAAACACCAAGATTAATATTTTCACTTTGAAATAAATGAATATTTTATTAAAAAAATAGGTTTAGGTCTAATTTGTACCCTCAAATATAGACATAGCCAAATATATTTTTTGCCCTAGTGAGATAAGTACCTTTCCTATATGTCAACAACATTAATTTCATCTAGGATACTAATGTATTTACGCTGATTATGATTTCATAACGCCATTAAAAGACGTCAAGTCAAAGACAGCTATTGTGTCTCGGACACAACGCGTGGCGGACGAGTCTCGTTTGTCACTCGCGTCGCTCGAGATTGCAATCGGCTACTAGATTTGTTGAGTGCAGCCCTGGATGTACTATAGTTGGTAATTTTGATTATATTTTCTTACCCATCTACTTACTTACTTGAGTATATTTCCTGTGTACACTGTCTAAGAAAAACATGGGTATTCTGAACATCGGGTCAGAATATCAAGGGATGTCCAGAAGTATTAGTACATCTGCAAACCCCTTCGGGGATGTACGGCTTGAAAGTTTGAGTTTGAGATATTATTTATTCTCAAATTTCTAGAACAGAAGAGCCCCAAAAGAAAGGCCATAATATCACGACATAACAAACTCAACCACAATTTTATGATAATAGCGATCTTGGTAACAACCCCAATATACCGGTCGACCGAACGAAAATATGTCAAAACTTTTTATGGTACTTGAGAACTTTGTCTACGCGTTATTGTAACTTATGAAAGAAATGAATAACATTCCAGTATTGTTTTGTGCTCTCAACTTTTATTTAAAGTAATTGTCTATAAAGAAGGAAACCATATATATCACGGCCATAAATCCTAAAGAGGGGTAGCCAGAGTTTTAGAGCTAGGAACTCCTCAGTCACAATTCAAAGTTGATAGACAAGATGGTAGAAATAAAGTATCATTGGAAAGCCCTATACCCTTAGTCGCCTCTTATGACACCCATAGGTAGAATAGGGTGGTGATATTCTAACCCGGCACTACAAGGCAAAAAAGGAAACCACCCATTTAATGTGTTTAACTAATCATGTGTGATCAAAATAATTGCTTCTTAATAAAGTAGTTGTGAAAATGAAGGCATGAATAGGATTTTAAGCGTTGAATGCGGAAAAACAAAAACATTGTGATATTGACCAGTAAAAAATAAACGTAATTAAAAAATATTTTTTCTTTTCTTTATTTATCTTTTTTTATTAGAAATAATCCCCATATGAGGTTTTCGGAACAAAAAATATTCTAACATCCAAATTAATACATGCCATGATTTCCTGTATCGTAACATAAGCGGTGTTTACATATAACTATGTAAGAAGATGACAAAAAAACTTCGAGTTAATACATACATACACACATATACTCACAGCTATAAATCCCTAAAAGGGGTAGCCAGAGCTGAGGAATTAGAAATTTCTCAGCCACTTTAGGAAGTTGCGTTGGGAAAAGGATGTTAAAATAAAGGTTGTTGGTGATGGGTCTCCAACCGCATCGCCCAAAAATCCCTTAAAAGCCCCAATACTGTTAGTCGCCTCTTACGTACACCCACCGGAAGAAATGGGGTAGTGCTATTCTAAGCCGACACTACACAGAGAGTGGATCTAACTCGTTATCAAGTTGCATACAAAATAGTGGTGTGAGCTGTGCGTTATCTGTTTAGAATAGCACTACACCATTATTTTTCCTGGGCGCTTGCAAGAAGCGACTAAAGATATCGGGTTTTTTATAAATACAATCTTTTCTCCACTCATAATATTGGCTGAGAAATTTTCGGAGGAAGTTCTGGCTCCTCCTTCCTCGGCATTAAAAACCGTGAGCATATGTACATATTGGTTAGGAAAACAATTCCTGTCCTCATAAAGTAAAATTGGAGCTTTTCCAGTTTCAGTTTTTACTCGACTGTAACTAAGCCGTAGGTTTTAAAAAGCTCTATGTCTACTGGTATTAAGGTTGTAAGCTTTTTCATATCTTTAAGTAAAAAGTTTAGTGGATCCAAATTTGTGAACATAATATTTTTTTACGTACAGGTTAGTACAATATTTTTCTCAACTGATTTTTTAAGGTGTTTAAGACTTTTATTTCTAAACTAGTCGATCGTCCCAGCTTCGCACGGGTAGCGTTGTTTTTTTAAATATCTGAGGTTTCTTTCTTCAGTCACTGCTCAAGCATTGTGAAATTCAGCGCAATGTTTTCAATTTATTAAATTTATAGCACTCCCTAAACAGTGTAGTTTGGTGATTTTGAATGCGCTTTAATGAACGGTTCAGTTTTTCCGTTTAATAGCAAATTTTGGAATAAAACGCTATGAAGTATTTATAACAATCTAAAAAATAAATCATTACGTGTTGTAGGATGCAACTACTGGCACCATCTAGTATTTTATAAGTAAATTAGTAACGATTCGGTTTTGGTCACGGGCGCGATGGCTTATTTTATGTATAATTTCGGTGTTTCTCTACCGATTTCTATGATTCTTTTTTTATTGAATAGGTAATAATGTTACCTTATTTAAATTAGGGATGAGTGAGAGGTTTACAAACGTAAGAGTAAACAAATACAATCAGAATGTTCCGAACTGCTAAGCTATCAGGAATTACACGTGTTATTGTGAGTCAACCGTAAAAGATAGACATAAACTGTTGAAGATTTTTTTTTAGATAATTTTATGAAGAATATTTCCGTGATACATGATTTCTATGTAAGTTTAACCATTAAGGCTGCACACGCGACGGAAGCTTAAAAAATGGAGTAACTTCTCCCGTTTTCCCAAAATTTCCCAAAATTCCCCTTTACTACTCTGCTGAAAAGTATACAAAAACCTGACCAGGAGTATGGAGAATAATTGTACCAAGTTTCGTTAAAATCCGTCGAGTAGTTTTTGTTTCCATAAGGAACATACAAACCGACAGACAGACAGACAGACAGACAGACAGACAGACAGACAGACAGACAGACAGACAAAAATTTTACTGATTGCATTTTTGGCATCAGTATCGATCCCTAATCACCACCTGATAGTTATTTCGTAAATATATTTCATGTACAGAATTGACCTCTCTACAGATTTATTATAAGTATAGATTAATGTGTAATCATAGATTTAGTGTTGTTAGGCAGTAATCAAAAAACCTTGGTCCCAGCTGATTAAACTAAATCAATTTAAAGTAGCATCGTAACAAAATTATAAAAGTAAAACCTCTATCTAAGTAGTTAAATCTAAAATATCATACATACATACATACATATACTCACGGCTATAAATCCCTGAACGGGGTAGCCAGAGCTTTGGAATGAGAAATTCCTCAGCCACTTTTGGAAGTTGATTGGGGAAAAGATGGTAATAATAAATGTTTTTGGTGACGGGTCTCCAACCGCATCGCTCAAAAACCACCTAAAAAGCCCCTGTACCCTTAGTCGCCTCTTACGATCACCCACGGGTAGAAAGGGGTAGTGTTATTCTAAGCCGACACTACACGGCAAAATATCAATCTCACATTTACAAAATATTCTTCCATTATATAAACCCAGCTTTAATGCGACATCACTGAAGTAGGTCACAAAAGAATACCTATCCTATTCAATTAGAGCTTATGTAAGGATGGCATAAAAAAATCCTCAATAAAATTTAAGTGAGCAACTGTACTTGTGTACTTTACAAAACCTTCTTTGATGGGCTCAAGACGGAAATATGTTGAGCCGTATTTCCGGCGCCACTTTTGAGAGCTTTCCCGACCGTGTCGAGTTTAGTTGTAATATTCATATTATATTATAGCACTCGTGGACGGGAGTTTCCGTGCCGACGTGGATTGTATTTAGCATTGTTTACTGTTTTAACACTGTTGTATTTGTTTTAACTTGATCGTAGTGGATAAATAAAGGAAACAAAATTTGGTGATCGAACCCGATACCTCGGGTATACGCCCCGTCGCTCTGCCAATTGAGCTACAGTGTAAATGGCTACCAGTACGAAATTCTTCTATCCTTTGTTTCTTTTTACACTTTTAAGTAGTGTTTGTGTTCCCTACCTCCGGTTTTATTCAACCTTCCTTGTTCCTTTTTCTCACGCCATTGAGTACCATCTGGCTAGGCGAAAACTAATGATCGTGTGTTGAAAGTTTTCTAGATGTAATATGGAATTTACCAATATTTAACATTTCAATTTATAATTAAATTGATCTAAGCAAATACTGCCTTTATCTTTCGAATAGTACATACATACATACATATACTCACGGCTATAAATCCCTTAACGGGGTAGCCAGAGCTTTGGAATGAGGAATTCCTCAGCCACTTTTGGAAGTTGATTGGGGGAAAGATGGTAATAATAAATGTTTTTGGTGACGTGTCTCCAACCACATCGCCCAAAACTCACTTAAAAAGCCCCTATACCCTTAGTCGCCTCTTACGATCACCCACGGGTAGAAATGGGTAGTGTTATTCTAAGCCGACACTACTAAGCGTCCTATCAAAGAGAAGTAAAATCCCACCAAAAAAATTCTGTAAAAAACTAGCAAAGTCTCGATAGAGCTGCTTGTTTATCTCTAAAAAGTAATGAAATCTCTGCAATAAGTGGAGCCAAGTCTAACGTTCCTTACTGTGATTTATTAATTATTATAGTTAATTTTACGTGACTTAGCCGTTGAACATTCTTGACACGTTTAGTATGTACAAGTTTATTTACCGAGTTATTTGCAGATTTATTGAAATTTTCTAAACTTCTTTGCCGATTATGTAGAGTCCACTTAACAATTGTTTGTGATTCTAATCTATCTTTGGTTTTAGTTGTAGGAACTCTGGTGATTATTTCTATGTTTCCCTTAAACTTTAATCATAATCTACTAATTACAAGTCAACGGCCAAGTCACGTAAAAATAAATCGCATGAAGGAACCTTATACTTGGCTCCACTTATTTTAGAGATTTCATTACTTTTTAGAGATAAACAAGCAGCTCTATCGTGATTTGGCTAGTTTTTTACAGAATGTTTTTGGTGGGATATTATTTTCTTTATACTATCATGGATTTAAATTTTTTGTAGAAGACGAAAGGCTAGTAGAAGAAAATTAGGTTGTATATAACATACATACATATACTCACGGCTATAAATCCCTAGAAGGGGTAGCCAGAGCTAAGGAATTATAAATTCCTCAGCCACTTTTGAAAGTTGAGTGGGGAAAAGAAAGTAAAAATAAAGGTTTTTGATGATGGGTCTCCAACTGCATCGCCCAACATTCATTTAAAAAGCCTCGATACCCTTAGTCACATTTTACGATCACCCATGGGAGGAAAAGGGGTAGTGAAATGACATTCCAAGCCAGCACTACACAGCGAATGAATGATTGAATTTTTTTTAACAAAGTAGTTAAATAAATTACATAACATAATTAAATAAATGCAATGTTTACCTGCCCATAAGATCTAATCATAAATATTCAAAACTGCCTAAACTAAGGTGTAGAGTAGACACATTGGTGTAGTCCCGTCCCGGAATTTGAAACCTCGTCTTCTGACCGTGTGCAGTGTTCTACCCACTGAACTATCACGGTTGGTTGATAAAAATTCATCTCTTAAAAGTGTGAAATTTAGGTTTGAAGCTCATATTATGTAAATTTCAGTATTCTGGCCTTATGATTTGAAAATTGGTATTTTTATTTCGATCATAATTTAAAATTAAGTATGTAGAATTTTCATCTTTGAAAGACGCTTTCCGTCTTAACTACAAAAAGACCTATGTAGGCGAGCTACAAATTACCGTTCTATAAATAATTGTGCCACTTCAATTTTATCTGTCCGTTTAAGTACTCATACTACTTTAAAATTTATTTTTCTATCCTCAAAAAGTTTCAAAGCAAACCGCTTAGAAAAGATACAAAAGTGTAGCCCCAACAAAGTCTCAAGTAAAATAACATCAATACAACGATCTCTCCACAAAACGATGAAATTACCAGTGCTTTATATATCAGCCACACTTCACATGCAAATACTTCAATTGCACATTTACAAAAGCAGAATAAAATACCGTTTCGTTTCCCACTTCCTAAGTGTGTGTGCTGTTCTTATACTCGCAAGTTTGTGTGTGTGTGTGTGTTAATGCGGTTTTCTTGTCGGCGTTGAAACCTGGCACCGCTCTTGTCTGACTTACATTATTTATTCCACCAGCCAGTTGACTGAATAATAAGCGCTAAGATCAAACGACTAAATGATAGTTAAATTATTCTTAATACTTCCTTGCACTTTGCCACTTTTGCGTCAGCTGGTAAAAGAGGCTGGCCCATTATAACCACTGAATTTTAATGTGTTTTTATTGAAGTTGTGTAGAGTTTTATTTAGTTTCCCGCTTAATACTGCTCCAAACTTTTACTTATACTTTTCCTAACAACCTTTGATGTCAATTCTTGGAATGTTGAAGCTTGTTATCTATAATGTATGTACTCGTCCCTGTATCGTTATAGTCATATCAGTTGAACTTGTAAATAAATATTTATTGAAACGAAAAATTTTCAGATTTGATCGGAAGATTTAACCGAGAAATCTGTGCATGTAACTTTAATAAACTTTCTAAATGTAACGAAAGCTTTCATGTCCAGAGTATTTATGAAAATATTGCCTCATAGAGCATAATATATATAATTGAACCCTACTTTTATGAGTTTCAAGCCTTCGTTATGTGAGTCGGTGAGTGCACGTATGTTAATAACGCGTATGCAATGTTACAATCCTATCAGCTCTTAATATCCCCAGGCTGAGGGATTACTAAATCCGATGTTCTCGTGATCCCAATTTGGAGGTTTTACCTGCAAGTATGTATAGGGGACTATTAACCAGAATAATCTTGTGTTAAATAGAAATAAAATAACTTACAACGCTATTGGATTTTAAAGTTATTGAAAATTAATATTGCTTTTGAAATATAATCATCAACACAGAAAAAAGTTATCCCCACTGAGGGAATGGAGCCTTCCAACTGTGTTAGGTCTAGTGCGAATGAATATATTTTAATTAGTAATAGTAACCGGGACCAACGGCTTTAACGTGGCCTACAAAAAATATGCTATATCCTTATAACAAAATTTTATTTTTATTTCGTAGCTAGTTGATCTTTGCACGGGTAGCGTAGTTTTAAAATGTCTGAGGTTTCTACAATCACTGCTCGCTCTTTTTAAAATTTAGCGCAATTATTACAACTTATAGCACTCCCGAATAGTGTAGCTTTGAGATTATGAAAGTGCTTTGATGAACGGTTCAAAATCTCCGAATATGAGCCATTCCATAAGTGCCTAAAAAAATATTATTCCGAATTTCTGGCTACTCCCTTCTAAAGATGTATAGCCTTGAGTATATATGATTTTATTCCCATTAACAAAAATATACAACTCCATAGCTGTTCTCATTTTAACTATCTCGTTATAAAGTTTGTTAGTATTGCCGCGCCACCTACCTGCGTTGTTATTTTTATCATACTAACTTTACTCAAACTGTTACTGTCATAATTTCCTAAACTATGAGATACATCTATATATTATTTTTAAAGTCAAGATTCAATAGGTCACGCTGTATATCCCCAAAGGGATGGCAGAGTTAATACTGCTGAACATCACGTGACATTATTTTTAATTAGGTGTTCTCAGTAGCCGCATTTGGCATAGATACTGACATGATATAGAACAAGCTTATTGCCGTTATGTACGAATACACTGTGACATAACTCAGTACAACTTAACCATGAGGGTTTCCTCACGATGTTTTCCCTCACGGTCAAAAGTTGTTATAAATTTACTACACATACAATTTGGTGAAGACAGATTGATGTAGGCCCGATTCTAGATTAGAATTCACGGTTATTTTAATCCATGTATTTTATACCAGTTCATAAAGTTTTAAACACGATTAAAATGTGTTAAGTTTAATTTTTAATAGCTCATGTGATTAACCATAAGTTATTTTCGTTTGAAAACAGACACTCACCTCACTATTGTAGAGTTAGTAATAGTGATATGTCGCTTGGAAACTTTTGCCTTGCAATCGTCGATGTAGAGTACCATATTTATTTGCATACATATATATACATATACTAATTGCTATAAATCCCTAATAGGGTAGCCAGAGCTTCAGAGCTCAAAACTCCTCAGCCAGTTTGGAAGTTGATAGGGGACAAGATGGTAGAAATATAGCATCATTGGTGATGGGTCTCCAACCGCATCGCCCAAAAACCATTTTAAAAAAACCTCATACCTTTAGTCACCGCTTGCGACACCCGTGGGTAGAAAGGGGTAGTAATATTCTAAGCCGGCACTACACGGTTTACTTATAACGGAAACTTTTGCCTTTTGATCATCGATGTAGTATGACATATTAGTCGCTTACTTAACGAATTGTTTTCGTGCCATATTTATAAGAAGTATTGGCCAACATTAAGTCGGACTCACGCAGTTAGGCTTCAGATCTATGGATTTAATGTGTGCTCATTCAACCAGTTTATTAATAAATTGCATAGTACGGAAGAAAATGTAACGGGATAAAAAGTTTAACATCAATATTTTGTCAGAGTTCCATATAAATATTTACATACATATATATACATACATACTCACGGCTATATTTCCCTAGAAGGGGTAACCAGGGCTAAGGAATTATAAATTCCTCAGCCACTTTTGGAAGTTGAGTGGGGAAAAGATGGTAAGAATAAAGGTTTTTGGTGATGGGTCTCCAACCGCATCGCCCAAAAATCCAATAAAAAGCCCCAATACCCCTAGTCGCCTCTTACGACACCCGTGGGTAGAAAGGGGTAGCGACATTCTAAGCCGGCACTACACGGCAACTTTACTAAATATTTATAAAGCTTTAATACTTTTGTTGTTATACTGGCCAAACAAGCTCACACGGTTTATTAGATAGAGTCTGGAAACAGACAGACAGATAAATAGCAAAAGTTATAGGGTCCCGTTTTTACTTTTTGGTACGAAATCGTAAAAAACGAACAAGATAATCATTATTAAAAACCAAACAATTATTTCTCGCAAACCAACATTTCTCACTGAGTAAATACGTACTCATTCGAAAACACGAATATTATTACTCAGACGCGAGCTCACCAGAATGTCAGTTTGTAATTGGATAATATGAATGAAATAATGATTGCTCATATTGTTTCTACTTTATTTACTTTGTGTTGATTTCTGTTTTTTCGGTATGATTGCATTTTTTACCTGTGCTTTCGCCACTGCGAAAATTCATCACTATGATTGTTACAAATAAGCTGTTTTATTACTATATGGTTGAGAAGTTTCTAGCTCTGAAGCTCTGGCTACCTCTTTTTGGGATTAATGGCCGTGAGAATATTTATGTATAGTATGTTAGCTGTGCAGTGTCGGGTTAGAATAACACTACCCCATTTCTGCCGGTGGGTGTTCGTAAAAGGCGACTAACGGTATTGGGGCTTTTAAGGGATAGTTGGGCGATGCGGTTGGAGACCCATCAAGAACAACCTTTGTTTTGCTATCTTTTCCCCACTCAACTGTCCAAAAGTGGCTGAGGAATTTCTAGTTCCTTAGGTCTGGCTACCGTTTCTAGGGATTTATAGCCGTGAGTATATTAATGTATGTATGTATGCATATAGTGACGCCATTAGTTCCAATTGAGGTAGGCAGAAACTATCGATCACCGCTTTGTACGATCCTGACAAACCTCTCGGGCTTCGTCTACATTTATAAATCTTTTCATATATGCTCTTTTAATTTTTTATACTCTATCTTGCTATGTGTACTAAAAAGATTTTTTATTCTATAATCGCGTGACCTTATGTCCATTCCTATGTGTTGTTCATGTGTAGCAAATATATTTTTTTTAAAACTGAGTAACATGCGTACTGTTAATACTATAAATGTGAACAAACCTCGTGTAGCGCGTCATAAATAACTGCACACTTACGGTGTTTAATCCCAAAAAGCGGTTGCCAGAGCATAATAAGAAATAAAAAAAACTTAAATTTAAGCAGAATTACTGACACTACAAAGTCTACAACTACGTATCAAAGTATACATACATACATATACTCACGGCTGTGAATCCCTAGAAGGGGTAGCCAGAGCTAAGGAATTAGAAATTCCTCAGCCACTTTTAGAAATGTGAGTGGGGAAAAGATGGTAAAAGTAAAGGTTTTTGGTGATGGGTCTCCAGCCGCATCGCCCAAAAATCCCTTAAAAGCCCCAATACCGTTAGTCGCCTCTTACGTACACCCATCGGTAGAAACGGGGTAGTGCTATTCTAAGCCGACACTACACGGCTTTTTGATACTCACTCATCAAATACTTAACAAAATTTCTCGCTGGCATTTGGAAAGAGCCCATGAAACCGTTATAAAGGCTGTTAAAGCAATGTTTTGAAATAAACCTACTACAGTGTTTATATTTTTAAGCGCACAGCTTCAGATTTTTGTAAGCTATAAATCTTCCCTTGTTAGTCCGTGGAAAAAAATGACCAGTGAGTATAATAACTTGATTAGATTCGTTTTCTGTGATGGACAATTTATTTTCATTATGTAAAATTAGCGTTGATTTGGTTTAATAGAAATCTGTTGAATATTTTTAAGTATACATACATACATATACATATACTCACGCCATTAGTTCCCATTGGGGTAGGCAGAGACTATTGATCGCCACTTCGTACGATCCTGACAAACCTCTCTAGCTTCGTTTACATCCATCAATCTTTTCATGCATGCTCTTTTATTCTCTTTATTTTTTTGAGTATCTCAATCATAAAAGAATAATTACAAAATTTAAGTGAAAATACAATTAGCAGTCTTATCATAAAAATAGATCAATCAATAATATTAATCATGTTAGGTTACTTCGTTTCGGTTACTGTATTGCTATCAAAATTTTTCTTAAAGCAGTCTGTCCATGCTTGTCCAGTTTATTCGATTTTTTTTACTATGGGTCAAAACAATCCTTTTAAGAATCCCAGAACTCTTTGTAATCTAGTTCTAACCTTTGCGCCTATTAAAAGCCTACTCTTTTTGCCAAATAAAACATGAACGGAATTTCACAGAGCTTTGTGCTCCGTTTTCGTGTGATAAATTCAGCGTCTGTTCGCGTATAAAATGAAATTCGGTAGAATATGAAATTACGTCGAGTCCAACATCGATGACATGATAGTCCAGTGGGTAGAACACCCGCCCGAAAGCAGAAGGGCGTGAGTTCCAATCCTGGGTCGGGCCTACACCAATTTGTCTTTTCTAAAGTCATATGTGTGGTTAATTTATCATGGTTGTTAACGGTGAGGGAAAACATCGTGAGGAAACCCACATGGCTGAGTTGTACTTAGTCATGTGACAGTGTATTCGTACAAAACGGCGATAGGCCTGCCCCCTATCACGTGAGTACACTGTCTAAGCAAAACGTGGGTACCTTCTCTGGACACTAGATGGCGCTGCCATGTGAGTTCAGAAGTATTGGTACCTCTGCCAACCCCTTCGGGGATAAACGGCGTGAACGTTTATGTTATGTTATGTTATGTCGAGTCCAAATCTAATTTTTGCTGCGATAACAATCAGAGAAGTTCGCAAACTCACTTAAAATACATTAGAGAAAGATGATTGTTTATTGCTACTTTATGTCGTCGGGTGCTCTTGAAATTTCATGAAACCAAATCATGTCTATTCATCTTTTTATCAAAGTAACATATAACATAAACATAAACATAAACGTTCACGCCGAATATCCCCGAAGGGGTTGGCAGAGGTACTAATACTTCTGAACATCACGTGACTTTGTCACCTGGTGTTCAGAGTACCCAAGTTTTGCATGGACAGTGTACTCACGTGATAGGGGGCAGGCCTATCGCCGTTTTGTACGAATACACTGTCACATGACTAAGTGCAACTCAGCCATGTGGGTTTCCTCACGATGTTTTCCCTCACCGTTAACAACCATGATAAATTAACCACACATATGTCTTTAGAAAAGACAAATTGGTGTAGGCCCGACTCAGGATTTGAACACTAGTCGTTTACACGATAA
Organism: Bedellia somnulentella; assembly: GCA_963576735.1. Lineage (NCBI taxonomy): Eukaryota > Metazoa > Arthropoda > Insecta > Lepidoptera > Bedelliidae > Bedellia > Bedellia somnulentella. The sequence goes on from OY755177.1 coordinate 1,557,431, forward strand.
CCGAGTGTTCTACCCACTGGGCTATCACGGTTGCTTATCAAAGTGTCATTAGGTTTAAGTATTATGCTAAATTGGATTGTGAGTTCAGTTATTATACTTGCTACTTAGTTAAACAAAATATTTGCATTTATGATATAAACTGCTTTATATAACTGTAGCTGTGTAGTGTCGGCTTAAAATAGCACTACTCCATTTCTTCCGACGGGTGTACGTAAGAGGCGACTAACGGTATTGGGGCTTTTAAGGAAATCTTGAGCGATGCGGTTGGAGACCCATCACCAACAACCTTTATTTCACTATCTTTTCCCCAATTCAACTTTACAATAGTGGCTGAGGAATTTCTTATCCCTTAACTCTGGCTACCCCTTCTAGGGATTCATAGCCGTGAGTATATGTATGTATGTATGATATAAACGTAAATATAAACAAAAAAAACTGTTTGTACCTTATTTGACTTTCTATAAACCGATACGTTTAGAATATCCTTTCTGAACTGGGCAACAAAACGTTACCATGAGGTTTTTTTTAAAATAATATATGGTCAAAACCAGTCAATGGCAACGCCTTACTATCACTAAAAAATCCTCAGTCTGAATCATATCGTACTAAATTTGAGGCTGACGAATCCAGGTGAGGGATCGTATTATTCCAAGCATTAGAATTAAACAATATTACACGGCACATGGAAACGCCTGCTGGCTATCTCGTGAGTGGAATGTCCAAGCAAGACGTGGGTATTCTGAACACCAGGTGAAATTAATGCGTAATATAATTACGTGATGTTCAGACGTATATTGGAAGTGAGATTAAACATTTGAGATGGAAAAATCTACAATCTATCTACAAGGACACGACACACTAATCAAATGATACGTTATGCAAAAAGCAAAAAAAAATATAGATTTTTTAAACAGTAAAGAGATGTTTATATTCTGGTGTGTTTATATTAGTATCTTACGAAAAAAAATAACCAATTTATTCACGACTATAATGCTAAGAAGGGGTAGTTTATTAGATAGTCAATTATTTGGAACCACCACATTCTTAACCACTTTTGGGAAGTGGGAGAGATAAAACAGTCGTTTATTGGTATTTTGGTTGAACTTCACTAATCCCCGCAACCGCTGTGATATTTATGACAACGACGGAAAAAAAAATTCAAAAGAACTGAACTAAAAATAAAATTTTGAAAAGAAAAATAAGGGCAAATACTTTGTGCTCTCTTTCTCTAGAGAATGACGCGTATAGTGTTATTCATATATTTCCAAGTCCAAAGATGTCGGTCCCACGAAACGGTAACCAGTCAGTACGGCGTAGAAGTTCGTATCACAATAATCAGTATTCATAGAGCGCGCTCGCAAACTGTTTGCTTATTTATGAAATAACTACAAGACCTACTAAGACCTTTTGTATACTTTCACCTTAAAACCATTACCGGTGATGTCCATTTTATTATGCCTTTTTAGTTTTGTTCACGAGTACCTACGCTTTTTGAGTTTTGTTTGTTGCATTAGAGTTGTATGAGAGTATGATGTTTTTACGTTATTTTGTTTGTAATGTACTTCGGTATAATTCAGACATACAAATGATTTAATTTGTGATAACCTATATTTGTTTTGGAGGAAAAACTAACAACAATACATAAACCATCGGAATATGCAGTAATGGAAAGCTATTTATTGGTGTTACTAAATAAAGAAGAAATTATTTATACAGCACGAGTTTATTAACTAAACAAAACCAAGGCCGTATTCTTGTATTACTTGGTTTGCAATGACTACTGCAAGAAACCTTTTATTGCACAAGACTTCAAATATTTATTAACTCAACAATAATATAGCTTTCAATAAATTAATTAAATAATTATTTTTTTTTACTTATATTATAATTATGAACAACCTTCTCTAAACTCAGATGTGTGGTTAATATATCAAGGTTGTTGGGGTTAGTAAAATCATTGTGATAAAACGCACATGGCTAAGTTATACTTATTTTTGTGAGTGTACACACATACATACATATACTCGCAGCTATAAATCCCTAGTAGGGGAAGCCAGAGCTAATGAAATCGGAAATTCCTCAGCCATTTTTGGAAATTGCGTGGGGAAAAGATGGTAAAATAAAGGTTGTTGGTGAGGGGTCTCCGACCGCATCGCCCAAAAATCCCTTAAAATCCCCAATACCGTTTGTTGCCTTTTACGTACACCCACCGGCTGAAATGGGTTAGTGCTATTCTAAGCCGAAACTACACAGCTTTTGTGAGTGTATATTTGCGAAATGGCGATACGCCTACCTTTCACTTAAGAGCACTGTCCAAGTAAAGCGTGGGACTCTGAAACACCAGGCAATAAAATTTATTTATTTATTTATTCATCATCATATTTTACAAACACCATTACAGACAATAGCCTAATGCGATGTTTACTTATAAAATGAGAAAAAAATTGTACTATTTATTGTAACATACGAATTTTAACGATCTTTCTGTGAACTCACTCAACCTACAATTAAAAATATCTATATTAGTAGCCAGCATATTCAAGATGATGAGCGCGCGAGCGAGCGGAAAATATAACGTGATGCCCAAAACATTAGTACTTCTGCCACACCTTCCTATCTTTGCATTTTAAGTTTGACAATACCATGGAAACTTGAATAATTGCACTGCCAGTGGGGAGCTAGGGCAGTATAAATAATTATTAATTTTACTTTAAAAAAACTGAAAGTTAAGATTGAATTTTATCATAAAGGATTGACTCGATTTGTATTTTATGCGGCGCGTTAAGAATGTTCGTCTCGGCATGAATTATCTAGGTCGCGTTTCTAAAACGACATCGTGGTCGATAGCTGAAATATGAATGGAGGTGTAGATCGCGGATAATTTTATATGGTTTTAATTCTGGAAATTTAATTCTATCAGTTTTAAGTCATTGATATTGGCAATTTGAAATAAAGTACCACAGCAAAGCGTCTGAGCATATATTGTTTTTTTTAGTGCTGTTGTTTCTGAATTTTGAACATAAAAATTCATCAGATCAGATCAGAGATAGTCTCTGTCGACCCTGATGGAAATAATGGGCGTGAGTATAAGTGAGTATCAATACTTTCAAATTTTGACTCGGCTTTAATTAAAAACGCTATATAGTTCATTTCATAATATCTCAGTTCAGCAGTGATTATTACATAGCTTGTCTGAAATTGTGCTGTACTATTCTTATTTGTATTATACCACCAATTGTCTTTTTCTATAAATTTTTCATTATTTCTGTAAATATTGACAGTTTGATATGCAATAAAGTGTTTTATCCATTCTATTATATTAGTACTTTAATATCCTCGAATATTTTCACGCCACTTTGACACCACTCGGCCGTTCGATTTAAAATTGAGCAAAAGAGTGTTTAAACTGTTTTGTCGTCCACCAACTTAATTACCGCACTTGGGGAGGGAGACGGGTGTTAAAGAGGTGGGGGCTGTTTCGATCTCACCCCCGAAATCTTCATAAGAGTATCTCTTGTGAGTCAATTGTCAATAAGCGACGGATTGGGGGTACTCCGTCTGTGTACTTAACAGTACCTTGTCAACTCTAAATATAAACAGGCTGACAAGACTTTGGGGTTGATGTTCTGTGATATAATAGGCCTTGGATTTTTACCGTTACGTCACTCTAAGCAGGGTTGTCACAGGTACTTAGTATTTTTAACTTAGAGTAGGTTTTGTCAACTCGTGTTTGAAATAAGCTTAGCGTAGATTTTATCAATGGGAGTTAAGAGCCCTTACCTATAATATACAAGAAAGTTGTGTTAGTCACACTATTTATAACTCGAGAACAGTTGGTCCGATCTAGCTGAAAATTGTTGGAGAGGTAGGTTAAAATCAGGAAAAGGACATAGAATGTATATCAACACGCTTAATATCGTAGGGAGTAAGCAGTAAATTTATTTTTACACCTGTGCTAAGCCGAGGCGGACCACTAGTAAATATATAAATACGAAAAAGAATAGTCAGAATTTAAAATTCCTAAGCTACATTTAGAAGTTCATAGCTGGAAAGATTTTAAGAAAAGGTTTTAAGAGACGGGTCTCCAACAATCACTTAAAATATCCCAATTCTCTAAGTGGCACTCGCAGGAAGAAATAAGTTTGTGTTGTTATAAGCCGACGCTACAAATACATATAATCATATCAAAATACCCGAGTTTTACAAGACGCATTAAAAGGTAAATTTAGGAATGACTCGAAAATATCTGTATCATTTTTGGATTTCATTGCCCATAAGAGTTTTAATAATCAAAGTTTAAGGGCGAGTAAATCAGAGTGTAAGTTTTACATAGTCATAAAAGTTGATACTTTGAATATATATTTTTTAAATTGTTTGCTCAGAGTTTATTTTTATTTATAAGAACGGTATTCCTACCTGAACCAATATATTTGAATATAATCATACTATTTGTTTTTTCATATATAACACATCTAAAAGAGAAGCTCTTACATAAAATTAGGAGCATATCCTAATATTTACTTTAAACAAGAGTTTCCTGTCGTGTTTCAGCTTCGTGCAGCTAACGAACCTAAATAAAAGATAGATAACAGTGAGCTCCTTGTTTCAGCAATAAGTGCACTCCTTCACATTTTGATAAAGTCTCAGCTTACAATATCAATTTCTTATATGTAAAAACTTAAAAATAACTAGTGCTAACCAGAAGGGTAAGCACGAGCGCTATTTTATCGACACGATAACGTAAGTGCGTAAGAGATGGCTGCTTTATCCCACGTGATAACTAGTTTAAACACCGCTCGTGCTTGCCCTGCTGAAGCGCAATTAGTTTTAGCAACTCACACCTTTTATTCAGATTGGAGTAGGCAAAGACTATCCATTTAAATTTAAAGCTTGACTACTGAGATGATGTCAGCAATAAAGTGTTTCGTCACTTCCAAGCGGCAGTCATTCATGTGTATAATAGTAGTGGAACCCACTTCCCAATGGCAAACCTACCTGTTTTTGTTCTAATTTAAATTTAAAATACAAAAATTTAAATTTTTACGTTTCTTTTCTATTTCTTACTAAATTTGATATTTGTATACATTGTATTTCAAAGGAGGACCGGCAGATATGTATGGAGTCTGGTCCTGGAACCAATAACGATGCCACATATGTCATTAGAGAGCTATTTTGGTTTTGTACAAAAGTGATTATGGAGGCACAACTCAAAAAGTTGTGTGAAAAAAGTTATAACGATTTTAATATAGCAGTTATGCTATTTTTTTTAATTATTAATAAGAGTAGTTATTTACCATTTTTCCTCTTACTAATTTTTAGCTGCGCGTGAGCGCGCGGTGCGGCTTGCGTTTGCTTTGCGACTACACTTCAAGTTCATACACACTGAAGTTATAGTGACAATACTTAAAATATAAAAAAAGACCTTTTTGGTAGAAAATTGTTTATTTTACATTAAACATCATCTAAAATAACATCAATTAGATTGCCTGCAGGAGCTCTAAAGGGCTGATGCCCGCCAAATCCCAAATACCATATAACTGATAGGATATGTGCACAGGTGCCTATTGTACGTCGCCCAGACAAACAAGTACAATAATATTGACACATTTTGTCGACGCCTTCGCGATCTCGGTCGACTAAAACGTAGCAGTAGTAGGTTCTAGCTCTTATGTGTCTAGATTGCATACGTACTCTTAGTAACCATGTATTGTGTGGCATATTATACGCATCTACATCAACAAGTGCGTTGTCTTGATATATTTCAATTAAGTATAATCCGTTGTTTATATGTACGGCGCAATACGACTTCGCGAGTTTCAAGTGATATGATCCTAATGCAAGCATGGTAATATCATTTTCTGTAAGTTGAGGAAACTGTATTTGAGTATCATTTTAGTCTAATCTAACAAAAGCAACTCTTTGCCTATTAAGTTGTCTGTCATTCACGTATTCAAACAGATTGTTTGGAATGTGGATTCTTTGGTCTATACGATTTAGAAATTCTTCCGCGTTTATGTTGTCAACGATGGGGACGTGGAAAGCGTTGGTCAAAGCACAGGCAATTCTAAAATCTGGGAACAAATTGCGTAAGGTGGTGTTAAAATAATCTTGGCGTAGTAGTTTGAAGTCGCGCTTGATTCTCCCATTCACCACTTCCACGACCCAACGGCACATGGTGACCAGCCTCGATTTGTTTCCCTGTTCGGTTATTAATTGTGTTTCATTTCTTAGTTTTATTGGTGGCATTTGTGGTACAAATCCGTATGATTCGATATCTGCCACTGAATCTCGAAAACCTCGGTCTAGTATTAGTACGTCATTTTCTTCAAAAAACCGGCTGAATACGCTGCCTTCATTATTAGTGATCATTGACATAATGGTCGCATCTAATGTAGTTGCAGCGAAAGGCCCTAAAACTTCAATAATGTATCCATCCGTGCATACTATTAGAAATGGCTTCAAAAGATTTTGATATTTGTGTAAGCTGTACGTTAAACGTTGAAATAAGAAGTTCGAGCTCTTCTGAAGATAAATATAAGTACCGTCACATATAATAATGGCGATTGTATTTTCATTGTTGCCAAATAGAGCTTTCGGTATCGTAAGGTTTCTTTCTAGCACTTGATTTCTTGTCATATGGTCAAAACCTAAGTGTTGAGGCACAAACTCATTTTGAAGGCACTCTCTTACTTTTGTTAAGATCCTGCGTACACTTCGCTCAGACATGTGAAATTGACTTGCTATTCTTAAATTGGTCTCACCAGTTCTTAATTTCATTAAATAAATGCCAAGAGCTAATCTTGGATTTCGACATGTATTGTTCAAAGTGGGTGTTTCTTGGAGGATCTGTTGGAATTGTTCGTTAGTACGACCCGTCCAAAACCGCATATATCGTTTATAGCACCTGCTACGTCGAAGTTCAGCACTGTAGTGTTGTCAATAGCCCTTATCAATATGTTACAAATGTCTGTGAAGTAGGCACTTGTGAAATCGTGTAAGTTTTCACAAAAGTCAGGTAAATCGTCCCATACATTGCCATGCAGATGTTCTTCACAAACACGAGCCGATTCAGGTACATACAGTTTATAATTTTGCAATAAATAAACCTTAATTATTTCGGGTATGCGGCAACGACTTTGGTTTTGGCAATTGTTAAAAATGCAATGGTTTGCCGTGTTTGGCGCTCTTCTATAATCCGGTACGTGTAACGGTATCACAGGCTGTTGTATATTTTGCTCTTGATGTTCCGGTAAAGCTATGGCATTTAGACTTCTCTGCCAGCAGCGATGACATAAAAATCTTGTATTATTAAATACAACCTGAAAAAAAAAGCATACATTGGATCCAACTCGTTCGAACTTACATTACGCCATTAAGAACATAAAAATACTGATCTAGTTTAGCTCAAAACTCTGTGTTTAGTCAAATAAATACCAATCCTGCATGTACTTAATTCTGATACTTTATTTTGCTGACTACTTAGTCCATGAAAAAAAAATCGTCCTTATATTGTAATATGAGTATAGGTATAACACATACCTCCAAAATAGCGTTTTCCTGTATGTATGCAGCAAAAGCAGGTTGATTTGCTGGGATGTCTTCTCTCAAAATGTGACGCTGATATCTTCGATTGTGAAGTCCACGTTGACACATAACACAGTTATTGATCTCCTAAAACTAAATTCGAAACATTGCAAAATAACATCTTATGCAGACGACACAGCTCTGAGTTTTTCCGCAGGGACTTGGGAGGAAACCTTTCGAATTGCACAAAAGGGATTTGATGATGTACAAGAATGGCTGAAACGAAACAAACTCACGTTGAATAGCGAAAAAACCCTTTACTTAACATTTTCTATAAGAGAAACACCAGATCTACAACTCGAACTATTGTCTCACAACTGCCACTCAACTTCATCAAGTCCCATGAATGGAGAGTGCTCTTGCATATCATTGTCAAGAGCAAAGTTTGTTAAATATTTGGGTGTTTTGATTGACGAGAACATGTCTTTTAAGCAGCAGATACAGGCACTTACTAATAGAATACGTAAGCTCATTTATTTCTTTAAAACTTTAAGACATGTAGTTGAACCTAATATGCTTAAAAGAATTTATTATGCTATTTGTCAATCTTTATTAACATACTGTATTACATCTTGGGGTGGGTCGCCGAAAACAACTCTAAAAAAACTTGAAGTCTCACAAAGAACCATATTAAAAGTATGTACATTTAAATCTTTTTTCTACCCAACCAATCTACTCTACGAATCATGCCAGGTTCTTAATGTGCGCCAACTTTTTGTTCTAAATGTCATAACAAAACAACACACTAGCATGGTCTATAATTCTAGTCTACTTGATAAGCGTCGAAATTATGCAGTTTGTAATAGATCACATAAAATCAGGACTACTTTTTCACGGAGATTCTTTCCATTTCTCGGGCCGTACCTTTATGACAAGATCAACAAGCTGACCAATATTTACTCAATGAATAAATTTCTATGTAAGAAAATTGTAATTGATTGGCTGTTGAAACTTTCATACCATGATAGTGAAATGTTACTGGATGTAATTCAATAATTCTAATTTAAAAGATGTAAAAGACAAACATTAATACACACACACACACACACACACACACACACACACACACACACACAAATACACACACACACACACTCACAGATACAAATAAATACTCACACAGAATCTTATTAATTTAATTTAAATATACAATAATATTTCATCCTAATGATGAATTAAAATTTGCATGCTCTAACTATATATGAATATATTTTAGTAGGATAAAATTTGTAAATATTGTCTTTTAAAGCCACTAATATTAGAACTACAAAACTTTGATAAGACTATATAACATGAATTGTATGCTGAAACACAGACTATCGTCTAGTTCGGCTGCAATTATCTTTAAAATTGCACTGTAAAGTTAAGCACAGTTTTTGTTTATAAACCATTATAATTAACTTGTACGCTTTTCTTGAATAAACTATTTGTATTTGTATTTGTATTTGTTCCTCCATGTTGTATTTATAATTGTGCACAGGAAGTCCAATTGTGCCGTATCCAGAAGAAGTAGCGATAGTCCGTTAACAAGCCAAGGTCAAACATAAAATAAAACAATTCACAAAGCAAACGAATAGTCCAATATCAATAGCCAGGTCGAAAACAGTTGCGAGAAAACAACGTTATTTACTTGAAGTGTAGTCGCAAAGCAAACGCAAGCCGTACTGCGCGCTCGCCGCTCACGCGCAGGTAACAAAAACTGCATGAGCCCCCGCCCCGCCACCTCGCCTACTTCTCTATACAATCGTTATGGCGGCTGATTCGTTTGTCCGTGGATGACTGTGCATAGACAGTGTTATTTGTGTGAGAGGAATGAGGAGAAATGGTAAATAACTATTCTTATTTATTAATTAAAAAAATAACGTAACAACTATTTTAAATCGTTATAACTTTTTACACACAGATTTTTGAGTTGTGCCTCCATAATCACTTTTGTACAACACAAAAATAGCTCTCTAATGACATATGTGGCATCGTTATTGGTTCCAGGACCATTTTGACCGGACCTCCTTATATGACAATAATATATTATGTATCACTTTTTAAATTTCTCTATCCTTTTGCATACATACATACATATACTCACAGCCATAAATACCTAGAAAGGGTAGCCAGAGCTAAGGAATTTGAAATTCCTCAGCCACTTTTGGAAGGTTGAGTGGGGAAAGGATGGTAAAATAAAGGTTGCTGGTGATGAGTCTCGAACTGCATCTCCCAAAAATCCCTTAAAAGCCCCAATAACGTTAGTCGCCTCTTACGTATACCCACCAGAAGAAATGGGCTAGTGCTATTCTAAGCCGACTCTACACAGCAAATTATCCTATATCATTTTATTAAGAGAGAAGCTACGGTTGGAATCTTTGAAAAGATTGCAAGAACCTTTTAAAATGTTGACCGATATTCTCTGCCTACTTTTTGTTTGTTAACCACGAAAAATGGTTACTATAGTTATCTACCATAAACGGCCTGCCCCCTATCACGTGAGTACACTGTCCAAGCAAAACGTGGATACTCTGAGCATTGCGTGACAATGTTAAGTGATTATCAGAAGTACTAGTACTTCTACCAATCCTTTCGGGGATATAAGGCGTGAAAGTTTGAGTTTAAACTCGACTAAACTACCGATTCATTGTAATTTGTTCCAAATTGTTGTTTGTAGGAAGTGTAGTCTCTTATTTGGATCTTTAAAACTTGTACCAATATTTGTATTGCTACTAACTCTTAGTTTCTTGTAGTACCGATCTGAAGTAGGAATTCTTAAGTGCTTGATCGACCAACATTTAGTTTTGAAGAGGCTTTTTTGCTGATTCAAGTTATAAGGGATAGCGCATACAAAGAATCTTAAGTTAAACTATTATTTTGTTGTAGATGGGAGGGTTGCACCATGAGTTTTGCACCCAGCATATCAGACTATCTGGTGGGTTCAGTGGTCATCTAGTTACCCTAACCCAATTCTGTCCAGAACGTTAGTAAGTATAAAGATCAATTACCGCCTCTAAAATTTATTTTATGGATCCAATTGTATTGAAGTTTATATATATGCCCATTGGAGGATATAAAACGACCGCATGATATCAACTGAATGATTGACCAACAGAACATACATACATACATATACTCACGCCGTTAATTCCCATTGGAGTAGGCAGAGACTATTGATCGCCACTTCGTACAATCCTGGCAAACTTCTCTTGCTTCGTCTACATCCATCAATCTTTTCATACATGCTCTTTTATTCTTCATACTTCGGACGCCTGCATTTTTGAGCACACTTTCAATTTGGTCCAAGTGTGTCTTTCGAGGGCGTCCTCTACTAACATTACCTTCCACGTTAGCTCTATAGATACCTTTTACATACATATACTCACGGCTATAAATCCCTAAAAGGGGGAGCCAGAGCTGGGAAATTAGAAATTCCACAGCCACTTTTGGAAGTTGAGTGGGGAAAAGATGGTAGAATAAAGGTTGTTGGTGATGGGTCTCCAACCGCATCGCCCAAAAATCCCTTAAAAAGCCCCAAGTCCGTTAATCGCCTCTTACGTACACCCACCGAACCTCTTACGTACGAAGAAATGGGGTAGTGCTATTCTAAGCCGACACTACCCAGCCTAGCCGACACTACACAGCCTAACTCACCTTTTACCAATTTCCAAATAAATGACAATTAACAATCTGGATATGAACAAACGCTATAGCTTAATGGATAAGAACTTTTGTCAATCATGGTTCAAATTCCGGATCAGGCATACACAAATTTGTCTTTTCTAAAGACATTAGTGTGGTGAATTTATCATGGTTGTTAACGGTGACGGAAAACATCGTAAGAAAACCAACATAGTCGAGTTATATTTAGTCATGTGGCAGTGTATGTTAAAACTTCCTTTATTTATGAGTAATAATCCCCACATGAGGTTTTCATTAACAAAAGCATTCTAATTACGTGATAGTTAAGAGTTCTCAATATTTGCATTCCATCTGTAAAGGTAGACAAGTGGCCTTCCGAATTTGTAGAATATTCGCAGATAGGTAACACTAACATTGCTTAAAAAGTGTAAAAAAAAACAAAGGAATGAACAATTTCGCACTAGTAGCCACTTGACATTATAGCTCAATTGGCAGAGCGAGAGGGGCATATACTCGGAAGTCGTTGGTTCAATCCCCGCTAGTGTCGAAATTTTTCTTTATGTACTATAAATCCCTAGATGGGGTAGTAAAATAAAGGTTGTTTGTGATGGGTCTCCAACTACATCGCTCAAAAATCCCTTAAAAGCCCCAATACCGTTAGTCGCCTCTTACGCACACCCACCGGAAGAATTGGGATAGTGCTTTTCTAAGCCGACACTACACAGCAAATTTTTCTTTCTTTTATTTATTTTTCGTTCTAGCAATTATTATAAAGTTATTACCTCACTCTTACTTTTATTTATCGAAAAGCAAGGATTGATTCCCATCACGTATACTTGTAAACCGCTGCCTCTTGTTATTTTGACATCAATGTCGTCAGCACGATGACTTCACGGCTATAAATCCCTAGAAGGGGTTGCCAGAGCTAAGGGATTAGAAATTCCTCAGCCTCTTTTGGAAGTTGCATGGGGAAAAGATGGTAAAATAAAGGTTGTTGGTGATAGGTCTCCAACCGCATCGCCCAAAAATCCCTAAGAAAGCCCCAATACCGTTAGTTGCCTCTTACGTACACCCACCGGAAGAAGTGGGGTAGTGCTATTGCTTACACAGAAAATGTTTGTTCATGAAAACCTAATTTGGGGATTATTACTAATAAATAAAGGAAAATGCCTCTTGTACGCTGACGATCAAGTATTGCTTGCATCAACGGTAAATGAGTTGCAGGAGATGGTGAACATTGCGTGTAAGTCTTTCGAAAGAAAGGGAATGAGAGTGAATGTGGACAAAACCAAAACAATGGTTTTTGAAAGAGAGGAAAGTATGACAGAATGTGACATTGTTATAAATGGTAAGAAAGTGGAACAAGTGAAAGAATTTGTATATCTGGGGAGTTTGTTTACTAGGGATGGAAAATGTGAGGAAGATATTGAAAGGAGAGTTAAAAAGGGAAACGCGGTGAATGGAGCCATGAACAGCCTGATGTTGAGCCAGTCGTTGTCAGAAAAGGCTCGAATGGCTGTGCATAATGCTGTTCTGGTTCCCACGCTGATGTATGGTAGTGAATGTTGGGCATGGCAGAAGAAGCATGAGAGTAGAGTTAATGCAGTGGAAATGAGATCCCTCAGAAGTATATGTAATGTAAGGCTGTGTGATAGAGTGAGAAATACTGTAATCCGTGAACGAGTAGGTTTGAAAGATGACGTAGTATGCAAGATAGAAAAAGGAATGTTGAGGTGGTTTGGGCACATAGACAGGATGGATGAAAATAAAGTAGCGAAAGAGATATATAGAGCCAATGTGGATGGGATTGTTAGTAGAGGACGGCCTCGTAAAACGTTTCTTGACCAGTTAGAAAACGTTCTTATAAAGGCGGGGGTCCGAAGTGAGAAGAATAAAAGAGCATGTATGAGAAGAATAATGAATGTAAGGGAAGCAAGAGAGGTTTGTAAAGATCGTACTAAGTGGCGATCGATAGTCTCTGCCTACCCCAATGGGAATAATGGGCGTGAGTATAAGTAAGTAAGTAAGTAAATAAAAGAAAGAAAAATTTCGACGGGGCGGGGCCGTATACCCGGAGGCCGTGGGTTCAATCCCTGCCGGTGATAGGTGTTCTCAACATTTGCATTCTATCTGTTAAGGTAGACAAGTTACCTTCCGAATTTGTAAAAAAGTCGGAGGTAGGGAACGCTGGCTCTACTCAGAAAGTGTAAGAGAAACAAGGAAAGAAGAATTTCGCACCAGCAGCCACTTGACACTGTAGCTCAAGTGGCAGAACGACGGGAGCGTATACCAAGAGGATACACATTCGTGGGTTTTATCCCCGCCGGTGTCGAAATTTTTCTTTTTTATATTTATCATTAAAAACTAATCCAATAGGTTCAAACAGAAATAAAGTGAGTTATCTACTAAAATACACTTAATCTAACCGCATCACTAATATTCATACCAGCGAGTTTCAGCGCCATTTTTATTAGATTTTCAGTAACTGCTCGCTTCACGGCTTGCAACAGCTAACCGCGGAATAGCTGATAGTAAAGTTCATTCATGTGTATCAATCTATCACAGTGAGCTACCACATGCTAGCATTTATTATTTCCCGATTTGCAACAGTTTTGAGTGAAATCATAATTTTCTAACCGCATTTTATTTCTCTTGATTTAACAATAGAGGCTAAGAAATATCAAGAATCATTGGATGACTTGACAGACTCGTTCAATAAGCAAATGGATGCCTTTAAAGATAAGATGCAGCAGTCCAGCTCACCTACACAAACTTCAACTGGTCTCTACGCAGGATTTGCTGCATTTCGCTTGTTCATTACTCAAGTATTGACTAGTTTGCAACAGCAGGTGACCATTATATCAAGTCAAAGTGATCAACTTGAAATGCGAAGTCGACGCGAAATGCTTCTGATACATGGTTTGGCTGAGAACTAGGACGAGGATACTGCCGCAGTCTCTACCAAGCTAGTTGTGGAGAAACTTGGTGTACCAAACTTTGCTCCGGGTGATATCAGTCGCTGTCATCGAATGTGACGGTCTGCAGGTGATCGGATTAGACCAATACTTGTGAAGTTTAAGAACTTAGCTGTTGAAGACCAGGTATGGTCATCCAAAACTCGTCTCAAAGGCACTGGTACAACATTGTCAGAGTTTTTGACGAAAAGGCGGCATGATGCTTTTATTGCAGCACGGCAGAAGTTTGGAGTGGTGCAGTGCTGGACACGCGAAGGATTCATTCATATCTTAGCTCCGGATGGGTGGCGTCATCGCCTCACGACGATTGCTGAGCTGAATAGGATTCCGAGCAGTTCAGCACCAGCTGCTTCTGCTGCGGCTGCTGCCGGGGCTCTTACTAGGCAGCCGAAAACTCAGAAGCCGGCAACAATCAGGACTGTGCGTACCGGACGAAAATGATAGTGTAGGTTTCTAAACTAGTTCTTCTTATAATGCCAATTATCGAACTGATGAATTTTTTTTGTAAATATTTCTCCTTTTTGATGTGCAATAAAGAGTTTTCTATTCTATAATATTCTCTTTTTAAAACCGTTCTATTTATCCTTACATTGTTTTAGTAAAGTATATTTGAGTAATTGTAAACTTTCAGTTTTACTTGTTTTGTGGTTGTGTTTTCACAAACTGTTGTTGTATTTATATGTTTGTGGTTTCATCTTCATACTTATCAGCAGCTTTTTTTATTACATACAGCTTAAAATAGCATCTTTCAAGGTGGAATACTTTGGCAGTTTGTTAGTGCTTGTGCGAGACCAACAATCTTTTATATTAAAAAAAGCTTTTTGCCCGCGATTACGTCCGTGTTGACATTTTTTTTTGCATCCGGTTTACCCGGACCCGGTCCAAAATACCAAAACACTATTTTAACTTCCATTATTTTTATATTTATGTTCCCGAAGGCATTGTTAAAGATATATAGAATATTGAGACTTTTTAAGTGATTGTTGAGCAATGCATTTGGAGACCCATTTGACTACCTTTTCCCCATTCAACTTCCAAAAGTGTATAAAGAATTACTATCTATGAACTTCTTTCCACCTCGAGCAGTTTTGGGCATTATCATGTTGCAGAATAATCCAATAATAAATGAAAGGAAATAGTAACAAGTCAATTAGATGTTTGCTTCTTTTAAATAAAATAAAAAAAACAATCTTATCAAAACCAAACAGAATTGTAAATGCGGAACGTTTTGCAAAACCCGCACAAAGGCAGGTATCAAAAATCGGCGGACGGCGGCGTTTCTTAAAATAATACTTATCTACTTTCACTAGAAGGAAACCTTTAATCTTTGAAACATTTATCAAGTTATATTGCCAAATAAATCATAACAAAAGTTCGTTGTATTATAGTCAAATTTATTTATAAATAAGTAACGCGGCTGTGGTTTCAACGAAATTCTTGGCATTCTGGTCGTACTTGAAAATTTTTCACGAACTATATAACTAAGAACTAGTCACATTCTATCCTTTTCTAATGTAAAGAAAAGAAAAGGCAATATTTTTATATGGTATTAATGATCGTAAAATGGAGCGTGAATAAGTACTGGCAAGTTAGAGAACCTTATTAAATTACGTCTTCGGAATATTCGTATATTAAACAATTCTTCTTCCAGTGCTGGTACATTTCCAACATTTCCATCACAACCTCACTAACTTCACTAACTCGCCGGCAATGTGTAAACAAAAGCCTTTTACCTGAATATTTTATTAAAAAGAGAGTATATTGTCTTTTTTCACTTCCAACAAAGGTAATTGTGTGATTCTAATAAATAAAGAATAAATAAAGGAAAGAAACATTTCGACACAGGCGGGATTTGAACCCGCGACCTCGGGTATACGCCCCCGTCGCTCTTGCCAATTGAGCTACCGTGTCAATGGCTGCCAGCGCGAAATTCTTCTATTCTTTATTTCTTTTACACGTTTTAGTAGTGTTTGCGTTTCCTACCTCCATATTTTATACTAATTCGGAAGGTCACTTGTCTATCATTTCAGATAGAATGCAAATGTTGAAAACGCCTAACTATCACATAATTTAAATCTTTTTGTTCATGAAAACCTCATGTGGGGATTATTACTAATAAATAAAGAATAAATAAAGGAAAGAAAAATTTCGACACAGGCGGGATTCGAACCCGCGACCTCGGGCGAACACTCTAACTGTTCAAGGGTAACATAATTGTTTTAATAAAGCTAACATCTTGATTTATTTTCAATAAGTCTTTATGTAATCAAGTTACAGAAATATGGTCTAATAAAACCCGTGGAAGTTTTTTGCAGTTCCCGAGCTACAAATGCCGGTATTTCTTCTGGGTCTGTTTCTTATAATAAATAATATCATCTTATTACAGAGACTTTTCCCTTTGTACTTACGGTGTGTATTTTTTTCGGACGTAGATAAAGACTCAAATCTTTTTTTTTTTTGCATCAAAACCTCATCTTCCGAAAAAACACTTACACAAATCTGAGTGAATTCTATCCTCAGTCATCACGTCAATCTTATGACTCACAGATGTTACCAAATCATTTATTGCAGCTCGAACATTTTCCACGATTCGTAGCAATTCTGATCAATTCACGAGAATAGTACGACCGAGTATAGACTCAGTCAGATCATAGGATCTGACTGAGTCTATGTCTTACGAGTGGATTTTTTTTCACAGTAAATCTTCTAATCTTGCAATAAAGTATGATACATGCTAAAATTTATTTAATATAATAAGTAGGTACTCCTCAAATCAAATGAAATCCTAAGTTTACTTATCGTATAAATCTCAAAGAAAAACAATGCCTTTGCTCAAAGAAATAAGCAGCACTATTTCAATAGTAAATCTAAATCCACAATCTCCACTCTAAGCAGCATATTTTCTAACCACTGGATCAAAGGATGCGTCAATTATACAATACATATTTATAATGCAAATAGCAATTAATTATGACAAAAATTTAATTACTCTATTATCATAGTTTGCCGTGTAGTGTCGGCTTAGAATAACACTACCCCATTTCTACCCGTGGGTGATCGTAAGAGGCGACTAAGGGTATAGGGGCTTTTTAAGTGACTTTTGGGCGATGTGGTTGGAGACCCGTCACCAAAAACATTTATTACCATATATTTTCCCCAATCAACTTCCAAAAGTGGCTGAGGGTTTTCTCATTCCAAAGCTCTGGCTACCCCGTTAAGGGATTTATAGCCGTGAGTATGTGTATGTGTATCATAGTTTGACTTTGCATACAGTCTTTTATCTAGACGAATCTGAAGATCAGCAGAATTTTCATTAAGTATAGTGAGGCGAGTAAGATTACATCGTCCATTTAAATATAAGTAGTTTATGTTTAATCAAGTTTCTCTCAGAGGGCTCGGAGAGGTCAGTTTGGTCAACGCGAAGATATGATCGGAGTTAGGCACTTCGGAGTTATCTTCATTTGGCTCTGTCGCTAATTACAATCTCAGTTTTGGCGCGAACTTGATCAACAACTCTATAAATACACTTCTTGTTTTGCTAATTAGGTCAACTCTCTCTTTCTAATTGAATTATATTGTTATTGTTTAGGTTTGGCAAAGGTTGGGCTATGTTTGTTTTGTATTAACTTTAAATTTATGAGAGGTAGTTCGCACCATTGTTGTAAAGGACGGCCTCGTAAAACGTTCACGTAGAAAACGTTCTTATAATGTCGGGATTCCGAAGTTAGAAAAATGAAAGAGCATGTATAAGAAGAGTAATGAATGTAAGGCAAGCATATGAACTGATACTGCCAAGGTATAAAAATAATACATTTATTTAAAATAAAAATTGGCCTTTCACCACTTACTTTACATGTTGTCTTGTGCGGTATAGTTTTAGCCTAAAATAGCACTAATCAATTTCTTTCTCGTGTGTCATAGAAGCTGACTAAGGGTATTACTTTTTTATTTATTGCTGGGTTGGTTGAGACCCATCACCAGCCATCTTTATTTTACCTTGCTTTCCCAACTGAAAGCAGGTAAGGGATTTTCTAGCTCTGGCAAACCCTGTTTGTTATTTGTGCCTGTCATCTAATGATTTAAAAGAGAAAATTTTCTTTCAGAAACATTGTTACTGTTCTATTTGAAATAAATCAGAAGAATGTGTCCAAAATGAATGGGTATTCACGTACCTATACACGTAATTGCGTTTAGTCACGCCATTAATTCTCATTGATTACAGCATTGGCTATTTATGTCCTTTTTTAAGATCTTGGCAATTTTCTCTACCTGGTAAACTAGGTGGCGACAGCGACGCATATTGATGAACCATAGAGATTTATTTATCGTCAGAAATGTGAACAATAATAGAGTTTATATAAGAGAGATTAAAAAGTAAGAGAGGTGAAAGGTTACCAGTATGGTATAAAGTAGCGATAGTATCTATCCCGATATAACCTAATGGCTTGAGGGTACTTATTCAAGGCAAAGAACGGTAAAATTAGCATAAAGCTTAATCAAAAATCTTGTCTCATTCTTATCTAATAGGTAATTTTCTTCGTAGCTCATAACATAAAATGTATGTTGTTAAAACATTTAGTAATTTTAAAGTACAGTTTTCTAGTCAAATTAGAGGTTGGATAACATACTCCAACCCAGACTTACTGGCAATGTGAGGTGTATGCAATGCTGGCTTGAACGTGCGCTCTTAAGGTATTATACATAGCGAAATGATATTTACATACCTTAAATAAAGTCCGTAGCAAAAAGCGAGAGCGTTTCAATGTTGTTTATTTATTTTACTAATAGTAAGGGTAATAAGTTGTTTAACGATTAGTTTAATAATTCATTCATTCATTCATATACTCACGGTCAGAAATCCCTAGAAGCGGTTGCCAGAGCTAAAGAATTAGAAATTCCTCAGACACTTTTGAAATAAATTACTTGATTATAATAAAAATATTTTTCTTTGTCGTAAATATAGAGAGTTTACAAAATATAAAATATGTTGTAACACTATGATTAGATAAGAAACGTGAAAGATTACCTCTCGTTGCCTGAAATAGAAACATACAAGTTTTTAATTCAACCTACTTCTTTGCTCATGAAAATACATACATATACTCACGGCTATAATTCTCTAGAAGGGGTAGCCAGAGCTAAGGAATTATAAATTTCTCAGCCACTTTTGGAAGTTGAGTAAGGAAAAGATCGTAAAATAAAGGTTTTTGGTGATGGGTCTCCAACCGCATCGCCCAAAAATCCCTTAAGAGCCCCAATGCCGTTAGTCGCCTCTTACGACACCCGTGGGCGGAAAGGGGTAGCGACATTCTAAGCCGGCACTACACGGCATTAATTAAAATAAAAATAAAATTTATGTTTATAATATAGCTACCACCTTAAAATAATTCGAACATATACGAGCATAACCGTAACATATTTACGACCGCGGTTACCTCGCTCTGCATTCCTGACGCGGATGAACTAGGAATGTGGAGCTCACCTTCATTTGGACTCCACTCCATTAGTATTTGGTATAACCCTTTATAAATGACGATTAAACGTACGGCCATAAACAGGTTAGTATTTCTATATGAAAGCTTGTCTCGGTAACTTTGTAATTCGTAATGATATATGGATTTTATACTTCACTTGACTTACTTACAAGACATAAATATACCTAAGAAATTTCGCAGGAAAAGGTACAAAGTTATAAGTAAATACGTACGCATTATGTTTATAAATCTACCTTCTTTGGCATTCATACAATCGTTTTATTTTTAACGGAATATTTTCGTAGCATTGCCAAAGGTTCTGTGGGTGTCATGTTAGTGCGCACACTAGTGCGGACTCACTCGCACATAGCAGCGTCTCACTCATATTCCTACATCGCGGAGTGTAATTTTTTTTCGAGTTAAGCATAGATACAAATTATAAGTTGGTACACAGCAGGGTGTACTGGCCAGTATATCTTTGCTGTCCCTACAGTTTCATCAGACCATGTTGTGTTAGCTTATGATAATATTTCCAATACCCCTCTCCATGAAACCTTTGTTTTCACACAAACTCCTTTGTTTTACGCTTTCACACTTCCTTCAAATTTACTGTCGGGTACTCGGCACTTCAATACTTAGAAAAAGATACATGTGAAAGGCGCTAAGGGTTTTGAATTCTTTTCATGTGTAAATCTTAGTTGGCAAGCCTTCATCGACGATCTATTATATAATGAAATTTTCCTTTTGCGCTGCCAATAATGGCTAATGAATAATTTATTGTGTGGTTCATATTATCCCGGTTTGCGTTAACATGTTTACGGATACTAATCTAGACATAATGAAACTTGAAATGTGTGAAGGTTCTTAGGAACTTTCTACTGAGCTTTAGAGTATTAAAATTGTGACAATATTTAAGTGAAAAAAAAATTGCACCTTCTTAGATGTCATAAAAAAAACCAATTGCTACTATACAACATAAAATTTTATATCACTGCAAATTATTCGGGTCCAGTTTGGTTATAATAAGTTTACGATACAAATTAAATATAAATCTTAAAAACATAGTGAATGGTAAGACATGGGTACAACAGGTTAAAAAAGCGTGAAAATAAAATAAATGATCGAACTTACTCTTACTTTCATACACTATTCGCAATACCAATGCTATGCAAACTTCAGACACTTCAGATTCTTATTTGATCTTTAAACCTAATAAGTATGTTTTTAATAGAATCAACATCCACATACTTACCTTTAATACCTTTAATGACTAAGGTATTTAAGTAGATCAACAACAGCCCACCTTAATAGTACCTTCTTTAATACTTAGAGAGTCTTAACTCTGTAGGTTTTCGACGCTGATTTGGTATTTTGTATCACAGATTAGAACATATTGTATTCATGTTTGTTACTCAGTAATAGGATCTTTAATTCTAACTCCATCGTAGATCCTAGTTCCTAAAGTGTTGAGCAGAAGCTCCCGAATATTAATTGAGAACGGAACGTCTACGACGCGGCGAGCTACGAGCTACGACTACGATATTGCTACGAGCTTGCGCTTCGAGATTTTATGTTCGTAGTCTTCTTTTGAAAGTTGGACGGGTTTCATTTTCATTTCATATTCTGTTTTCGTTGTTGTACTGGCACATGGAATTGATTTCTGAAAAATGATATGCCGTGTAGTGCCGCCTTAGAATGTCGCTACCCCTTTCTACCCACGGGTGTCGTAAGAGGCGACTAAGGGTATTGGGGCTTTTAATTGGATTTTTGGGCGATGCGGTTGGAGACCTATTACCAAAAACCTTTATTTTACGATCTTTTCCCCACTCAACTTCCAAAAGTGGCTCAGATATTTATAATTCCTTAGCTCTGGCTACCCCTTCGAGGGAAATATAGCCGTGGGCATGTGTATATACGTATAAATTATACCGGTTTTTTTTATAAGTTAGGAATTATTAAGGTCAGGGTGTTTTACTATTTTGCAAATATGTATTTTCCGTTTCAAATTCCCAACAAAGATGTCGATAAAGATTCCTTGTAATTCATTGTCATTCTTAGAGTATAGCCGTTCAAATAGAACCCGCGTGTAATCGAACACACTAGGAATTTAATTGAAAGCTGAGTCGGCAGTGGGGGTAAGGCCGGCGGGCGTAATTAACCGGCGTGACGCGGTGGGCGGGAATGACATCTACAGTATATGTGATAAGAACTATCTCTTTTATTACCTGGAGAACTGTCGAAGAGCATGTAATTGTTGACTTATTATAGGTTTAGATTTTTGTATTTTTTGTTTGTTTTTAGGCATTTTTTGCCTTGTGCTAAAAGAAACACATTTTCACAGAATCATTATTCTGTGCAAAAGGAAGCTACATTAGATACCAGCTTGTTCATATAAATATATTAAAGCAACCGTGATAGCCCAATGGGTAGTACACTCGGTTATCGTGCAAACGACTAGTGTTCAAATCCTGGGTCGGGCCTACACTAATTTGTCTTTTCTACAGACATATGTGTGGTTAACTTATCATGGTTGCTAACGGTGAGGGAAAACATCGTGAGGAAACCCATAAGGCTGAGTTGTACTTAGTCATGTGACAGTGTATTTGTACAAAACGTGGGTACTCTGAACACCAGGTGACAAAGTCACGTGATGTTCAAAAGTATTAGCACCCCTGCCAAACCCTACGGGGATATTCGGCGTGAACGTTTATGTTATGTTATGTTATATTAAAACGCCAAAACCTTACAAAGGAATTTATTTCTCTAGCGGACTTTAAACCCTTTTTTCAACCTTGATCCCTTTTATTTTAACGTAATAATTTAAAGTTTAAGCGAGGAGGCTAAATAATCCTAAACGATTTTAAAAATCTCATCGGCACAGCAGCTATTTAGATAACCTCTTCTTAAACTTCAGTTTTGTAATATTACATATAAGATCTTAACGGCAGCCTAATGTACTCAAATAAATTTTAAGTCTCACTGGTAATTCGTCAGGTGACAATTCCACATCTTTATTATTTTTAATGTACTTTTTTTGAGCAATTATAACAGACGAGTTGAATTCGACAGCTGTTTCGTTGAAAAACTCGATTACACTCAATCTTATAAACTTTATAAGTAATGTGCTTTCGTACGAGTGCTTTAGCGATTTGTGCGGGAAATATACGTGAGTGAAAATATTTCTAATTATAATTTAACGACAATATACGAGTGACTTCGGAGTTGTTTGACTTTGTTGATTGAAATCACTGAGTTGGTAATTTGATTTGGAAAGAAAGACTTGTTGAGTTGTTTGACGAGAGTAATTGAAGATTTTTATTTATTTGTATGGCAAAGAGAAACAATTGTGGAAAAAGCGTTTTATTTTATTTATTGGTCTCAGCAGATGAATGTTAACTGAATAGATAAAGAAACTTAAATTTGAACACTACTGAATTTACAGCACACGTTACAATTTTTAAAAAATACTATGTTTTAGATTTTTTATTTCTAATAAGTTGTTTTAAATTGTTATAATTATTTGGAATTGAAATTTGTTTCTTTGGGTATTTTTGTGTAAGGATGAAGCGTTAAAGTGAAGAAAGGCTGAGTTTATTCGGTATAAGACGACCTTTGTCAAATGTTATTAGAATAGATTGGAATCTTTATTTGCCTTTAAAACATGATACAAGTTCTTATAGCATTAAAAAGACCCACATGCTTTACCTTTGCATGCATGCAATTTTTAGTTAAATAATGTAGACAATTCGGTGTACAACAAAAATATTTATTCATAACATTGTACTTTGAATGTTCATTATCACTAGCAAAAAATTGAAAAAGGAATAATTTAAGTCTTTAAGTTAAGTAAGTATTATTATAAAATCCTAATATATTAGAGACCAAATTTATGTACCTCTGCCATAGTAGCTTACTAAGACAATCACTTTTATCCGACGGGAAAAAAATGGAGACCAGCAATCACTTCATAATAAAATTTTGGCAAACTATTTAGATATAAAGAAATATAAAAATTTCTTGTTTCACTAACATTGGTAAATAATATATTCTTTCTACTGCCCTCGTTGTAAAAACGTCGAATTAATTTGTGCAGAACTCAATCGTAAAAGGTTATCTTGGTTATCATATGCAAAAGACGGCTCCTAAAGCATTGGTTCGTATTTAAGACGGGCCTGCATGTGTATTGCAAGTGGAAAACTACATTTCATATATAGTTATTTATAAATAATATCGTTTTAATGTAATCGGCCAGTATTTCTATACATGGGTAATTGTTAAAAAGTACGTGATCCAAACGAAGTATTTTTAACCGACTTCAAAAAAGGAGGTTCTCAGTTCGATTGTTTGTATGTATTTAACCGACTTCAAAAAAGGAGGTTCTCAGTTCGATTGTTTGTATGTATGTATGTATGTATGTATGTATAATTGTCCGCGATTATCTCGAGTTTGGCTAAAGCTATTTGGATGCGGTTTTCAGAACAGTATTCGTTACATTTAGGAGAAGGTTTTAGTGCCTTAACCGACCAAAAAAACAAAGGAGGTTCTGTGTTTGACCTGTATGTATGTCTGTTGGTCCGCGATTATCTCACGTTTGGCTTAAGCTATTTGGATGCGGTTTTCAGAAAAGTATTCGTTACATTTAGGAGAAGGTTTTAGTGCCTTAACCGACTCTAAAAGAAAGGAGGTTCTGTGTTTGAGCTGTATGTATGTATGTTGGTCGGCGATTATCTCGCGTTTCGCTTAAGCTATTTGATGCGGCTTTCAGAAAAGTACTTGTTACTTTCAGGAGAAGGTTTTAGTGATCTAACCGTCTCAAAAAAGGAGTTTCTGAGTTTCACCTATAGGTATGTATGTAATTTTGAAGGTTCTTAGTTATTATTAGACAAAGAGTTATCAGTTTTTTGTTATTACATTCAGGAGAAGGTTTAAGTTCTTTAACCGACTCGAAAAAAAGGAGGTTTCTTAGTTTGAAATATAAGTATGTATGTAAAGTTATCAATACTAGACAGATATTTATCATTATATGTTAATAAAGTTTTTTTATTAGTAATAAATAGAGTTACTAAATTATTAAACAAAAAAGTATATAAAAACATGAATAAATTACTCTTAATTATATTGAAGAAAAAAATATATATTGCAACATCATGTTTGTCATTCTGGTCATTTCAATCAAGGCTCTTTCGTGATGGGGATGGTTAAGTAATTTCTTTGAATCTATATCACTTAAAGCCATCTCATCAAGGGATTTTACACGACTCAACGCTACATATATATAAGAGTGTTTCTTCGCATTTGTGATAGGTGAACTTCTCTTTGCTCATCTGTTTCGGCAGCAAGAGCAGCACGCTGACGATCTCTCTCATTCTGAAGGGCAAGCACGAGTTATCGACACGATAACGGTTAGAATGAGATGGCAGTATACGATACTAAATACGTGCGTGAAAGATGGCTGCTTTGTCCCACACGTACGGCTCGTGCTTGGCCTGCTGAAGTCTTTGTTTTTTTTTCGATGGGTGTTTCGTTCTCCCTTACGCGACTTTTCCTTAAAGCATCCTTTGATTTTCTATCTAGGCCCGCAGGTAAAAAAAATAGTAACAAATAAGCTAAAGTCATAATAACAAATATTATAACTACCTGTTAAAAAAACTATAAAATAAACGGACAGTAAAACTTATCTCTAAAAAACTATCACTAATTCACTAAAAAAACTCAGAGTGATTTAAGAACTTATCACTAAAAAGTATAAAATAAAAAAACAAAAACTTCAAATTAAAAACTAAGCAGAAAAAAAACAAATATTGTTACTTAAAACTATATTATTATTTTTTATATAAAAAAAAAAAAGCCTTCAAAAATCCAACTGAAAAGTATAAAATAATTTTTATTTATTTTATTATGTACAACTCTATTCAACTTCTTCTTTTTGAAGTCGGTGCCAAACAGACAAACCCAAAATGAAAATTGCTACATAGAGAAAACCATAAATAAAATAAAATAAAATAAAACCATACGAATAATAAATCAATCGATAGTGCCTCAACAACAGTAACACAATCGCGCTCAAAAATCAAGAAATTTCATCCGCTCGCAACGACGTCGCTTTATAAAGGATGGAATTGGGGGACAGTGAGCGGTGCTTAGCCTGGTGTGCATGCGTCGCACTCCGCAGAGAAATTATCATAATATACATGTCACTGTAAAACTGTAAATACTAGTAAATTATAATTTTAGATAGATAGCGAGATAGTAAACTAACCTTAGGTTAGGTTATGTAAGATTATCAGATTTCAAACTAACAGAATTAACAATTCGACAGAGACATGCATGCATCGAGTTGGCACAACCAAAACTTCTAACACTTTGTAAAAAGACGATCGAGAATCTAAATCACTACATACTCGTAGTATAAAACAAAGTCGCTTTCTCTCTCCCTGTCTGGTATATAGGGACTTCCTTATGTATACTTTAATCTGTAAAACTACGAAATGAATTTTGATGCGATAATTTTTATGAATTGATTAAATAGGAAGGTTTATAAGGATGACATACGCTGATGGGGTGGAGAACTCACTCAACTTGGGCGGGCCACTAATATTCGTTCTTCTTTGTCATGAAAATTGGTTTGGCACCGACTTCAAAAAGAAGAAGTTGAATAGAGTTGTACATAATAAAATAAATAAAAATTATTTTATACTTTTCAGTTGGATTTTTGAAGGCGGTTCTTTTTTATATAAAAAATAATAATATAGTTTTAAGTAACAATATTTGTTTTTTTTCTGCTTAGTTTTTAATTTGAAGTTTTTGTTTTTCACCTTGTATAACTACGAGTAGTATCTCTTCAAATCCTCACGGTTATATTTCCTTGAAATGTTTCCTTTAACAGTTAACATCTCTACTGCACGAAGAAACATATACAATATTTTTAATCAATAAAGAGGGTTAAGCTTTAATTTTGAATTTGACTCCATAACAAAGCGGCTTACTTTTCCTCCAATGTACGGAATCATCTAAATTTATGAGTGTTCATCAATCTTTTGAATTGTAAGCAGATCCCTAAACGTTTCAGCACGAAGTCATTCTAATGAATTCAATCTCAAAAATGTGAATGTAACGTAAGTCGAATGTCCAATAAAACTGTCTTTTTTGTATAACTATTACGCTTTTAAAAGGGAAAATATTTTGGAAACAAATTCTATCAGAAAATTTTACGTAGAAGCTTAAAACATAATACCATTTCAAACAAATACGAAGGGACTTGCTGAGGAGCTTGTAACAAAATAAATAATAAAATTATGAAGCGACATTTCTCTTGCCCTAATATTGGTGCGGGTACGACGATACCGAGAAAGGAAATGTGCGGGTGCTGCTATCTCGACAAGAATTTTACATCTTTATTACACGCGGCGATAAAAATGACAGTCATGTAGACCTCCGGCGCGGTAGTGTGTTACACATGAACGCACTTTACCGCAGCGTGTGTGTGTGTCAACAGTTTCCTGGCGAACACTCAAGGCCGCGGCGGGCGCGGGGAGATGAAGTGTTTCTGATACATAAACGGTTTTCCGCACCTGCAGTCACCACCGAGTGAAAATCATTCTTTTGTTTCAGTACTCAACCGGTAACGAATAATTTTGTCAGTTTGTGATACTTGTAAGACTATGAATGACGAATGTAACTTGTTTTATTGGGTTAAGTCTTTGTGAAAAAGAACGCTATTACAGATATCCACATTATATGAACTATGATCATTTTTTATCTCGTGTATAATTATGCAAGTAGGCTAAGAATAGCACCATCTTGTCTTCTCGTGGGTGTGCGTAAGGGTGTTGGGGCTTATTAAGTGATTTTCGGTCGATGGGTCACCAATAACCTTTATTTTACAATCTTTTACCCATTCAACTTCCAAAACTGGCTAATGAATTGTCCGTCTTGTCCTGAGCCTCTGGCCCCCTACCGCTACCGCTACCGCTACCCCTACCGCTACCCCTACCGCTACTCCTTGTAGAGATTTGATTAATATATAATGAAATCCAGGTATAATTGTCCTCTTCCTGTCACAATATGCTATTTTTAGTGCTTTCTATAAAATATAACAATCTGTAAACTAAGAGCAAAATACCAATCCTTCTTGCATAAATTACAACATTTTTTTATAAAGCTTAAACGAAAGTACCGTTACAGCAATACCGTCCCCGGCCTACCGACCCCGCTCACAAATCCCAGTGCTGCAGTGTTAGCTTGCCAATGAAACAGCAATGTGTCCTGTCTCCGCGCGATGTATATAGATATCTACCAAACTGCCGATATCTACCAAACTACCAATATCTACCAAACTCGAGCTACGGCCACCGATCACCGGGACCGCCCATTATTTGCCACCGCTGTTTTTTCGATTGATCGTTTTTGGCGCTACTTTTATGACGACGAATGTTTGGCTCGATCGAGTATGGAATTGTTTTATCGTTTTATTTTAGGGCGTATGAAGTTGGTTTTTAGTTC
Source organism: Bedellia somnulentella (assembly GCA_963576735.1). Lineage (NCBI taxonomy): Eukaryota > Metazoa > Arthropoda > Insecta > Lepidoptera > Bedelliidae > Bedellia > Bedellia somnulentella. Next base: position 1,585,590 of record OY755177.1, read on the forward strand.
TCATAGGAATCAGAGAAATTGTTATTATAATAAAATAAACCATTTATTCCAACTATCTGGCAAACCGAAATTCAATTTCTTATAACAATAAATAAATAAATTACAAAACATATTTAATACCGTTACGATATAATAATACGTCAACATTGTTTACTTACATACATACTCATACTCACGCGGTTAGCTCCCATAGGGGTAGGCGGTGACTATCGATCGCCATTTTATAAAATCCTGGCAAACATCTCTAGCTTCGTTCACATCCATCAATCTTTTCATACATGCTGTTTTATTCTTTACACTTCGGTCACCTAGTGTTTTCTAAGATTTTCGCGATTGCACATTATAATTAAAACAACTTTTGATTTTCGGATATTTTCCTCCTGTTACCTGTCCTTTTGAGCACATTCTGTATTTTGTCCAAATGAGTCTTCCGAGTTAATCCTCTTCTAACATTACCCTGCACATTGGCTCTGTAGATTTCTTTCAACAATTTACTATCATCCATTCTCTCTATAAAAACTGCCAAGGTGCACAAAACCACAGTAATGATCATTACAACCAAAACCCAGGTGGATTATCCGTACAAACACAAGACATTCCTTGACCACGTGCCCGCCCCCCGCTCCCCGCACTCCCGCTCTCTCTCCCCGCGCAGTAAAGGTGTTGTTATTAAAATTTCGTCATTAAAACTGTGCATTTTACACAGATATAAGTTTACCTCTACACTGATGACTGTTGATTAGGCTTGAAATGTACGCCATGATCATCCTAAGAGGTAATCGATAGTATCTGCTTAACTTAATGTGATATAATAATGTATATATAGATGTAGTCATCTTTACTTATAATAAATCTGTAGAGAGGTCAATTCTGTACATGAAATATATTTTCAAAATAACTATCAGGTTGTGATTAGGGATCGATACTGATGCCAAAAATGCAATCAGTAAAATTTTGTCTGTCTGTCTGTCTGTCTGTCTGGCGGTTTGTATGTTCCTTATGGAAACAAAAACTACTCGACGGATTTTGACGAAACTTGGTACAATTATTCTCCATACTTCTGGGCAGGTTTTTGTATACTTTCCAGCAGAGTAGTAAAGGGGAATTTTGAGAAATTTTGGGAAAACGGGAGAAGTTACTACATTTTTTAAGCTTCCGTCGCGTGTGCAGCCTTAATGGTTAAACTTACATAGAAATCATGTATGACGGAAATATTCTTCATAAAATTATCTAAAAAAAATCCGCACCAGTTTATGTCTATCTTTTACGGTTGACTCACAACAACACGTGTAATTCCTGATAGCTTAGCAGTTCGGAACATTCTGATTATATGTGTTTACTCTTACGTTTGTAAACCTCTCACTCATCCCTAATTTAAAAAAGGTAACATTATTTCCAATTCAATAAAAAAAGAATCATAGAAATCGGTAAAGAAACACCGAAATTATACATAAAATAAGCCATCGCGCCCGTGACCAAAACCTAAATACATACTAGATGGCGCCAGTAGTTGCATCCTACATCACGTTATGATTTATTTTTTAGATTGTTTTATTCCTAAATTTGCTATTAAACGGAAATACTAAACCGCTCTAATGAGCGCATTCGCAAAATCACCAAACTACACTGTTTAGGGAGTGCTATAAATTTAATAAATTGAAAACATTGCGCTGAATGACTGAAGAAAAAAACCTCATGTATTTAAAAAAAACAACGCTACCCGCGCGAAGCTGGGACGATCCACTAGTATGTAATACATCCGTAAAGTATGTTTTTATTGCAAAACAAAACATGTGGTTGGAAGCAGACGCAATGTATCTCGATTTATATTTGTTTAAATTATACAATATTATTTATTTATTTACAAAATCATAAACATTACAGAAATAAACCTAATTCGTTCATGTTTCACTTTAACATACACAATTTATTAACAAAATAACAATATCTTTCAATCTATTCTAGGAACAACAAAAAATTAAAAGTAAACATAATGTTTAAATCTCATAAAGTAAAATCACAGAGCTTAAATCTATCCATAACATAACACTTGTAGACACGCTAGTCTGAAATCCATAAAAGAACACGAAAAAATATCTACTTGTTCGGCGACTTGGTTCAGGGACATGATAGCTCGAGACAGCGCACTGTCACGCAGTAAGTTAGTGCGTGACAAAAGAGACTAGACTAGAGTAAACACTCGTTTGGAACAATCAGATGAACAATACTGAGTATTGTGGGATTGTGAATAAGACTCCTTAAAATATTAAAACAAAATGACACCAGTGCTAAGTCTCTTTACACACCCAATGAGTTATACCCCACCATACCCAGTACGAATAAAGTAGGGTACATCAAGGGGTAATAAGGATAAACTCCTTACATTTTCCAATACAAAAATCCCGTATTATTTCTTACACTGCTTTAGCTTAGAAATATGTTTATTTTAACAATTTTTGTAAGGGCCATACACAGTGAAAACAACATTTTGGGTGTAAAAACAAATTCGAATCAAAAAATTCGAGTTTAAAAGTTTATGTTTTTATCGTCAAAAATTACAATTTAATGACTCCTCCGTTGCTGGAGTTGTCATTTGTGGGCGAGGGCTGGCCTCTTATTAGAGTCATCAGATGACAGGAACATTCATTATTTCTGAAAGTTAATTTAACGATTCGGAATTTTAAAACCCACGGGTGTCGTAAGAGGCGACTAAGGGTATTGGGGCTTTATATTGGATTTTTGGGCGATGTGGTTGGAGACCCATCACCACCAACCTTTATTTGACCATCTTTTCCCCACGCAACTTCCAAAAGTGGCTGAGGAATTTATAATTCCGTAGCTCTGGTTACCCCTTCTAGGGAAATATAGCCGTGAGTATATGTAGGAATTTTAAAAATTGACAAAAATAAAATTTGTACGGCTATTATTCCCTTAAAAGGATAGCCAGAGCTAGGGAATTAGAAATTCCTCAGCCACTTTTGGAAGTTGCGTGGGGAAAAGATGGTCAAATAAAGGTTGGTGGTGATGGGTCTCCAACCGCATCGCACAAAAATCCCTTAAAAGCCCCAATGCCGTTAGTCGACTCTTACGTACACCCACCGGAAGAAATGGGGTAGTGCTATTCTAAGCCGACACTACACAGCAAAAATAATAAGAAGAGGAAAACTTTAGAAATGGTATAAGAAAATAAGTTAACATCTCTAGCTTCATTTACATTCATATACAAATCGAATAAACGTCTTTCTTTCAGTTAAGATTTTGTTACCACGATAGAGTAGCTATATTATATCATATTGTTTACTTAAAATGTCGTATACATATATACATTGTACTCTGCAATACATATCTACATTCATTGCAGATCACAAAACAAACGCAACACGTCCCCAGGCATATAATGCAAACGGTTTCCAAAATACCAAATATTATTATAGTACAGAATAACCTTAATCTATGAGTTTTAATATATGTACAAAAGATAGAAATAATAATTAAACAATATAAAAAATATTTTAAAAATCACTGCCGCTAAGGGGAAGGGTTCCCAAAAGGCTAGCTGCATTGCCCCTTTGTACAGCAATACTTATTCTTTGGCCAAAGTATGTGCCAGCGCTAGGATCCCCACTAGTTTCAACAAGGCGCGTAGATATATCCTTGAATAATCTACGCGCATCTGGACCCCATGGGCCGAGGGTCTCTACAGCAAAAGGAACAAAAATATGACTTTCGTCAAGGAAGCCATACTTACGTACATACATACAATACCAAATATATAATAACTTGACAATGTCCTAAGGCCCGCCTCGTGGTCTCACAAATCCGCATACTTGGCGCTGGAGGACTATCGAGCTCGCGTTGAATACAGCTCTCGAAGTAAGTGTGTTCAAGTCCCGACGTCGCGTTTAATACATACTAAAGATTATATCTGCTTTTTTCATCTAACTACACAAGGTTTATCGATCGTTATTTAAGTAAAAATATCGATAGCGTGATTCCCCACTGACTAGAACTGGTACACAAATATTAACCGTGTACTTAATTGCTATAGAAGGTTCTCTTTAAACTAAATAAGAAGCGGTTTATACCGTGGAGTACAGTTACAATTATACAGTGAAGTACTCCGCATTGTTAACAGTGTTGAGAGGATTTAACTTTGAATGTAGACAAAACACGATGAATTAACAGGAGAAAACTCGGCATCCTAACGTGAAACATACCGGTTCAAAACTTAAAAATCATGGTTTCTTGTGATTTTTTTGGGTATCTCTGTCTGTAAAAAAACTATTCCTCAATCTTAGGAACTTTAAAATCAGGCATTAAAATCTGTACGTTTTTTGTAAGTAAAAAGTGGAGTCAAGATCTTTGTAAATTTTTTTCTCCTAATTAAGCATACACTGTCAATGTATAAGTGCATAATTGCACTAATGCAAAAGTTCTGCTGTTAAACATTGCAATGAATAAAAGTTAAAACGCTAATTTTTAGATGAATGTGATATGGAAGTGTACATGACCGTGTGGGATGGCAAAGTATTTCTTACTTGTTTTATTTTTTTATTGAGAAAAAAATAAAGAATAAGAATTAAATAAAATCCAAAAAAGTGCACTCACCGAAGCAACATTTTACAAGCTAGATCACTCTTATAAAAGCATCCGGGTAGAATTTATACATTGATTTACTTATAACCCTCTCGTTTGTAGGCAAATGGTTTGAATGTTTGGTTCCAGAAACGAAAGATTCAGAATTGTTTCCCGGGAGGTGCGTTTGCAAATTTATTTCACAAGATTTATCCAAGTTTGGTTATGGTATAGTGTACGCTAAATTTCCTTTCAGAATATTGATTCGCGCTTTGTAGGGCACATAAAGCCGTCTGTTGCAATTAGTACCACGGTGCGTGATTAGATCACTCAAGATAGGGTTGTTTCTTTAGCATTGTAGTTTTTATCAGTGTGTCGTACAGAACAAACAGTATTGGTTTCCTACTAACAATTTCCAATGTATATTTTGCACAACTAGTATCGATTACGTCACATTGAACAATAGCGTTTAATTTGACGTAATCTTACTTACTTATACCCACGCCCATTATTCCCATTGGGGTAGGCAGAGCTAGGATCGCCACTTAGTACGATCTTGACAAACCTCTCTTGCTTCCCTTACATTAATTATTCTTTTCATACATGCTCTTTTATTCTTCTCACTTCGTACCAACGCCTTTAAATCATCTATTGGCTATCCTTTTATTATACTGTTACCAAGGCAGGTTTCATTCTCGCCGAAGTTGTATGCCAAGCTCACATATTCACCTCCTTAGTGTTCGTAATTAGCTGCAGGCGTCCGTCGGTAAGTCGCGCAACTTTAGTTAGCTTTACGTGTCTTGTTAATAATTTGTGCGCCTTCCCGCCCCCGTCCCCCTTGCCCCCGCGGGACCCCTATCTACTACTATTATATACTAGTAGAGGTCTACTCTTCAAATCGACGACGGTATATCATCCATATCTCTTCTAACCTATTCTGTCTCGCTTGCACGAAATGAAGATTTGGATTAGGCTAAGTGAGTCATATGTGATGATATACGAGGAACTCAACAACATCTCCGTATTTATCGCCAGTTTGATCGACTGGTAATGACTTGGTAGGTAGCCATAGATTTTATTGTTTTATTTTTGTGTTACAAAGTTCGCTTGATCGCCGGAACAAATCAATGTACTGTTTTTATATTTCATAATATTTCATATATATATTCCAAAAACACTTTTTAGCCTTTTCCAACTACATAATTTTTTTCTAACCTCCGTCAAGTAAATACCAAAACAAAATTATTACCATGTCAGTTCTAAGTTCCCGCCCGAGGTAGCTAATTTGTTCTCAAATGTTTACTGTACTGTGATGCAAGCCACCCAAATTCGGACCACCAGCATATCAAACCTGATAAACTATTCAAACAGTTTCCCTTCACAAATGCGAACATATGCACTCAATTTAATTTTCCGAGAACTTTGAGTATGCTCTCGGTTTTGAATGGCGCAAAAGACCTCTTCTCTAACATATATACATTCATATCCTCACGACCATAAATCCCAAAAAGGGGTAGCCAGAGCTTTAAGGCTAGAAACTTCTCAGCCACATTAGGAAGTTGATAAAAATGTATTTATAAAGTCTACGTAGGTAGGCGTCCGAAGTGAAAAAAATAGAATAAAGAAAACGTATGAAAAAATACAGAAATGTAATTGAGGTTACCCAAATAAAAAAAATGTGATTGATAGTCTTTTTATATTCGGTTTTTTGAGTTGATCAGATTTACATACATAGATATTTACGTGATTGATTCTTTTTTGGTAGGGAAGAAGGAAACCTCTATATCCATATATATATGTTAGAGGCTTGATGAATGCAGACGATTCATCCATCCTTTTACAAATGCCTTTCATTCCTCATTCTTTGGGGGCCTGCTTTTGCAAGCACATATAATATAAGAGCTCAAGAAGAGGGGTTCTGAAATGGGCAGAATAAAAGAGCATGTATCAATAGATTGATGAATAAAGATAAAACTCGAGAAGTTTGCTAAGATCATGCAAAGAGTGAATTGATCGTCTCTGCCCATTCCGATGTATGCACGTTACTTTCAATAAAAATATGCATATAACAGCAATAATCGTCTGAAAATAATACAAATAAACTCAAAACCAAGATCATTACTTTTATCGCCATCAACAAGTCCATAATAAATTATCACGCACGCACCACTTAGCTATTTCCCAATACCCACATTACCCCTCGCTCCTCACAAAACAGCCGCCATCACGTGACCAGCATTCCAACACCAAGTTTATGAAGCGGCGACCTCGTAAATATCGCGAGGATCAAAATGAATTGGATACTTTAAGTAGAAGGCGGGAGCGGACTGACACGAGTAACTTATAAAGTTATTATTTTAAAATGTCTTGGGAATAGAGAAGTTTTGTTATTATACTTCTTTACCGATAGTGAAATGGTTTCAAACTAAGTTTAAATTGAACTGTACTCCACTGACCGTTTACACTGTAGGTCTTCGGGTTTCCTGAGGTAAAAATTTGATGTTCAGAGTACCAAGTATTGCTGGGATAATGCAACTACGTGATAGAGAGCAGGCCTATAGCCATTTTGTACGACTACACTGTCACTTGATAAAGTACAACTGATTTTTGTGGCTTTTACGTTGATTCATTTATTTGATTCATGATGAGCTGTGTAGTGTCGGCTTAGAATAACACTACCCCATTTCTTCCGGTGGGTGTACGTAAGAGGCGACTAACGGTGTTGGGGCTTTTTAAGGGATTTTTGGGCGATGCGGTTGGAGACCCATCACCAACAACCTTTATTCTACCATCTTTTCCCCACCCAACTTACAAAAGTGGCTGAGAAATTTCTTATTTCTCACTTCTGGCTACCCCTTTTAGGGATTTATAGCAGTGAGTATATGTATGTATGTCATTTACTCACCGTAAATATCTTTGCTCCATTAACGATCACGTAACTTAAAAATGACACAGTGGTATAGTCCCGCCTAAGAATTTGGACTTGAATATAATCAATTTAACTCCCCGCTAGACTATGACTATAAGGCTCTAGCGTTCACGCCATATATTCCCGAAGGGGTTGGCAGAGGTACTAATACTTCTGAAAATCTCATTATATCGTCTCCATCCATCGTCGTCGTCCCCACGTAGTCAATTTGACTATAAATAAAAGTGTATTGACTTGACTAAGTCTCATGGATGGAAACAATCTTGCAAATTTTGGATCGAAAATCTTACTGAAAGAAAGCATCACTTTCTGATTTTTTTTCAAAACAAATATACCTTGCAATGCTACAAGACTAGACTCCTCGTAACAGTCACAAAACAAGGGACATTTTTTTTAAAATAATTTATGCCTCTGGATCGCGAAAATGGGCAAATAAGATGGCTGACGAGTTTGCCAGATCTAATTATCAACAACGTCTGTGGCCGAGTGGTTAGGTGGCGGGTCCGATTGCTGAGAGCAACATTCATGTGACAAGTGTTTTTTTTTTCTAATGTGATGTTATTTATATGTGCATTAAACAACATAATATTCAATTTATCGTGGAGTTATTCGTAAGTCATTAAGTTGTACTTACTTTGGAGCTATCTTGATCTGTGTCATGCGTCCGTATATTTTTATTTATTTATCCCGTAAAATTTTATTAAAAAATCAGTATGAAAGTGTCTACCTATGAGCTACAAACAGAACTAAGACGAATATTATACAGAGTGTGAAGTAGAAAAAGAGTGTGACTTTGCTTTTAACAGAAGTAAAATTTCAAGTCTTCAGTCAGTATTTAGCAAAAAAATTATGTATAATAATCCTTATTATGAAGTTCTTCGATCGGTATGATAAAACTATATGATATTAATTTTCTCATGTAATAATAATAATTATAAAAACGCGTAAGGATGTGACGACCCCACCGCCCATTGTTGGAATGGCAGGATGACATGTTTACCAGCTTGCCATTCCAGCAATGCAAATAGTCAGCGCTTGAGTTTGTAGGTGTTGACCGTGTCTACAAACTGGTCTCAGCGCAAAATAGAGCAATAACGGTCTCCCCGGGGCAAGTGAGCGAAAACCCGGGTGAATCTTCGCTCATCGTAAAATGGACAACAATAGTAACGATGAGCGTATAGGGCCGCTCCCCAGGGGTTATCGCTGGGGCGCGTCTGGAGCTGGGGCTGGACGTGGCAGCATGCGGTCCCCCAGCCGCCGCAGACCGGCCCGACCACCTGGACGGTCTGCGCGACCACCTCAGCCACCAGATGGCTTGGCATCGGTTGGGACTGGGGCAACTCAGTCCCAGCAGTCGGTGCCCGCCGCTGGTGGAGCTAGGCGCCGCATGGCATGGACAGTTGATATGAATAGAAATGCCATGCGGGCCTACCTTAGGGCCTCAGGATCAAGAACTGGGCGGACGGGTTATCGGGCAGCAATGTACCGCGAATTTCTGCGGCTGGAGCCCAATTTGACCGTCACAGAACAAAACCTGGCGGATCGAGTTCGGTACATACAGCGCTCAGAACTTTTTAGCACTACCGAACTCGAACAATTGCGACGCGAGGCTGTTCCCCCGCTAGACGAAGAGCCACCTTTGCAGGTTCTCCCTCCAGTCCCTGAACGGGAAGTACGGAGGGAGCCAATTGCTAACCTGCCGGATGTGGGTGGTGCGGAAAGCGATTGGGGAACAGTCTCCCTGGATTTGGATTTGGTGAGGAGCGCACTCGAAGAGACGATCCTGGAATATCGCCAAGTGCCTCTCGAAAGGAGGCCAAGGCTGCCCCGAGTTCCTCTCAGCATCAAGGTTCGGGATGTCGTTGAGGCCGTCAATAACATGCTGCCCTCATTTTTAGAGAGCAGCATGGACCTTTGGGATACGGATTCAATTCTCTTTGGCGCCGCAATGACAGTTTGTCAAATTGTCGGCGTCAGGATGCCGCCAACAAGAGCTGGTGGCTCCCGCCAGGCTGGCAGTACTAGTCCCAGGACTAGAACTAGACCAGCCTGGATGAGGCGGATTGAAAGCCGTATCACAAGGGCCAGGGTCCTCATCGGCAAACTGACCAGCTTCAGATCAGGCAACAATAGGCCGAGGGTGGTGCGCTTCGTCAGGGAGACATTCCCTGGTGAGAATGTCTTTGACAACTCACCGGAGTTTGCCTGTAGACTGGTGGAGCGCATCGATGATCTGAAGCAGAAGATCGCTGCTTGGGGTAAGCGAATTAGGCGATATTCTGAAAGGGTTAAGAGGTACCAACAGAATCGTCTCTTCATGAGTGACCAGAAGAAGTTCTACAGAACTTTGGAGCGTCCCGATGTGGTTTCAACAGGTCAGCGACCGGAAAAAGCTGATGTAGTTGCCTTTTGGCGTGGGCTTTGGTCGCTGCCTGTTGATCACGAAGAGGGCCGATGGTTCGAGGCGGTCGAGGGAGCGTGCGAACCCATAGCGCCCATGAACCCCGTCAACATATCCGAGGAGGATGTGGTGGCTGCGATCCGTAAGGCTCCGAACTGGAAAAGTCCGGGGCCGGACGGATTGCACCATTACTGGTTGAAGGGGTTCACGCGCTGTCACGCTACTCTCGCCCGTCAGTTCCAAAGCGCCCTCGAGAGTGGGACGCTCCCGAACTTCTTAACTACTGGGGTCACTCATTTAGCTCCAAAGAGCGATGCTACCGCGGATCCATCACAATACCGCCCCATTACTTGTCTTTGTACAATTTACAAGACCTTGACATCCGTTCTGAGCTCCAAGATTACTCAACACATTGTTGATAACAATGTGATCTCTGGAGCTCAGAACGGATGTAGGGGCGGTAGTCGCGGTAGCAAGGAGCTACTCCTCATCGATGCGGTCGTAGGCCAACTGGTCAAACGCAACCGTCGGAACTTTTCCGCTGGCTGGATAGACTACAGGAAGGCGTTCGATTCGGTACCTCATTCATGGCTCATGAGGGTCCTCGAGCTGTACAAAATTGATAGTGCAGTTCGACACTTCCTCGGGCAATGTATGGGGTGCTGGAGAACGATCCTGAGTTTAGACGGTCAGCGGATGACGGACGCGGATGACCAAATCGATATAAGGCGAGGGATTTTCCAGGGCGATTGCCTGAGTCCAGTTTGGTTTTGCTTGGCCCTGAATCCTCTAAGTACACTCTTGGAGAATTCGGGGACGGGCTTTCAGTTTTGGAGAGGCGGACCACGCTTGCCTCATCTCCTTTACATGGATGACCTGAAGCTTTACGCCCCCACGGCTGACAGATTGGCGGAGCTACTGACGATCACTAACGATTTCAGTGGTTCCGTCAAGATGGAGCTCGGGGTCGATAAGTGTGCGGTCATTCATGTCGAGAAGGGGCATGTCGTGCACTCTGATGGTGTCGATGTCGGCACCAATCATTTGAGGGCACTCTCCGAGGCTGAAACATACCGGTATCTGGGCATGTCACAAACCATCGGTGTGAAGGTGGCAGACGTGAAACAGGGTGTTTGCGAGGAGTTTTATGAACGCCTGAAAAGTGTGCTTAATAGCTACTTGTCAGGCGTTAATAAGATCCGAGCCATTAACTCCTGGGTCATGCCTGTACTGATGTACACGTTTGGCGTGCTCAGATGGACTCAGTCCGAACTAGACGCTCTGGACAGACGAGTCCGCACGACGATGACCTCTCATCGAGTGCATCATCCGAGATCGTCGGTTATGAGATTGTATATCCCGCGGAAGTGTGGTGGTCGAGGCCTCTTGAGTGCCAAAACCATGCACAACCGCGAGGTATGCAACCTCAGAAACTATTTTTTGACGATGACGGATGATAGTATTCGGGGAGAGGTGGTCGCTAGTGATAAAGGACTGACTCCCTTATCGTTGGCCTCACAGGATTGGCGAACCCCGGAGGTACTTAGCACCTCTGATCGGGAGTCCGTATGGAAAGAGAAGGAGCTGCACGGGAGGTTTTACAAGGTACTTCACGAACCTTTCGTGGACCGTAAAGCCTCCCTGCATTGGCTGCGTTTCGGGGACCTCTTTGGGGAAACCGAAGGTTTTGTCTGTGCAATACAAGACCAGGTTATCAAGACGCGGAACTATCGGAAATACATCCTAAAGGACGGTACCACAGACATCTGTCGAGCATGTGGCCGTCCCGGAGAGTCACTTAGGCATGTTATTTCCGGTTGTTCGGCTCTTGCTAACACTGAGTACTTGCACAGACACAACCAAGCAGCCAAAATCCTGCATCAGGAGCTCGCTCTAAAATACGGACTCTTGCAACAGAGGCTGCCGTATTACAAGTATCTGCCGGAGCCAATCCTAGAAAACGACCGTGCCAAAATCTATTGGGACCGATCCGTTATCACGGACAGGACTATTCTAGCGAATAAGCCTGATATCGTGGTATGGGATCGGTCGCAGTCGAGGGTATTTCTAGTGGATGTCACTATCCCTCATGACGAGGGTCTCGTGAAAGCCGACACCGAGAAGCGTCGGAAATATCTCGATCTGGCTCACGAGATCACCGACATGTGGGGTGTGACTTCGACAGAAATAATCCCAATTGTTTTGTCCGCGAACGGGTTAATTCCAACCAGCCTCGCGACCAACTTGAGGCGGTTGGATTTCTGTGGCGTGTCGGTTCCAGCACAGATGCAGAAAGCGGTGCTGCTCGATACGGCTCGGATCGTCCGTCGGTTCTTGAGCCTGATTCCCTGACCCCGACCGACTGTGCTCTTGTCGGGGAGTACCGCCTCTCCCATTTAAAATTCTAATTTTCTGTTTCGGCCATGGGAGAGGCGAGAAGCTAAAAGTGTTCCCGAAATAATAATAAAACGTTTATTTCAGATAAGTCACATCCATATTACATAAAATTCAAAACAATTAAATTAAAAATTAATTAAAATAAATAAATTAAATTAAATGAAACAAAAATAATAATAATTAAAAATTACGATTAAAAATTAAATTAATTAAAAATTAAACATCAGCTCGTAAATATTATATTTTAGTCAGTAAATGAATCATACTGCAATGATTCATGTACTGACAGTCAAATCTACCTGAAAATGCCCTCAGAATGGTGTTGGGACTGGCCCGAACCCTACTCACCAGGGATGTGCACCTCTTTCGCATTGTTGCATAAAAACAGTCAACCCCCGCCTCGGCGAACATCCCTGATGCGCTACAGTATCGAGGCAGTCCCATCAACACCCGGAAAGCATTATTGTATTGAACACGAAGAGCGCTGTACTGCTTCTGCGTGTATGTCACCCACAGACTGCTGGTGTAGAATGATGTACAGTAAGATTTGAACAGAGTCAGCTTTACGTTTCTAGAACACCTGGCAAATCTGCGGGCAAGCATATTAGCCCTCACAGACAACGCTCTCCGCTCTCTTTCGATGTCTGCATCGTCTTTCAGATCACTGGTGACCAAATGACCGAGATATTTAAATGTAGACACTCTTTGTAGTACTTTACCATTTAGTTTTATCTGCGGAATTTCTATTAAATCCCTGCCCTTGACCTGAAACACCATGCATTCGCTCTTCTTCTCGTTATATACAAGACCATGTTTTAGTGCATAGCTCTCACATATTTTTATCAATTTTGTCAAACGACAGACCGACGCACTCAGCAGCACCATGTCATCAGCGTAACTAAAATTGTTCATACAAATGTCATCAATGTGGCATCCGACGTGAGTGCTGCTCAGTTCCTCTATTAGCGCATTCACATATAGGTTGAAGAGCCTTGGAGAAGTTAGCCCCCCCTGTCTCAATCCGCACTCCAACGTATATGGTTCAGACACCCCATCCGACCATCGAACAACATTTACCTGGTTCAAATACCAATATTTAAATATTTCCAGAATTTCGTCTGACATACATATGTTTGACAGTTTATCCCATAAAACATCGTAATGAACCAGGTCAAATGCTTTCGACAAATCGAGAAAACAAGCATAAATAGGTGTATTACGCCCAGTATAGTACTTGACAGTTTGCTTAAGACATAAGATTGCTGTTTCAGTTGCAAGTCCAGCCTTGAATCCAAACTGATTGTCATGTATTTTTAAATATCTATCAAGTTCTTTATTAAGCAAACTGTCGAGTACTTTAGCCATTATCGTCGCTAAAGAGATCGGTCTGTAGTTATTCCTGTCGCTCACATCTCCATTTTTATTTTTAACAATAGGGACTACTACTGTCCTCATCATATCCTCGGGTATGTAGGAGTGACTCAGGCATAAAGAGTAAAACATCGCAAGTACACGGGGCAGGTGAACACCAGCATACTTGAGATGTTCCACACTGAGACTGTCATGGCCAGGAGACTTACCTCTTGATATCGATTGAATGCAGATTTTAACATCTTTAGCCGTAAATCTGGTCTTCATCTCCTGTCCATCCAGGCCCTCGGCCATAGTCGACTGAGCTTTGCCTATTGGCGACTTAACAATGAATTGTTCCTTGAACAGTTCAGCAATACATTTAGCATTACTAAGTCCGTTTACACTGATGGGTAAGCTTTGTTTAGGTTTAAGTTTATTTGTTGATTTCCAAAAACTACGAAAGTCTTGCCGAGTATGGTGAGATGCGAGAATATCCATTTTAATTTGATCTTCATTATTTTGACACCCTTTGACGCGTGACTTAAACATTTTTCTACTTTCTCGCATCTCATTCCAGGCAGTACCCTCTGTATGCTTACCACTTAATACCCATATTTTGTATTTATCCCTAGCCACCTCATGAGCTTCCCTTACATGTTTATTCCACCCTATAATATGCTTTTTCTTTCTCACCCTACTAACAAAACTATCAGTTGCGGCCTTACATAAAACATCAATAATATTATTATACAATTTATCAATATAAAGTCTATGTTTAAAATAATTACATTTATTATCACAACAATTTGAAAATTCTTGAGGAAAATCTATTCTTTTTAAACCATCATTGCAAAGATTACTGTAAATGTCAATTTGATCGCTTTCTCTATTACCCCATTTTATCCTATCAAATTCGTTAAAATTACATGTCAATATTTTTGTATTAATTATGTTTATGTCACATTGAATAACTAATGGTAAGTGGTCAGACCAGACTGGTTCATACTTAACATAGGCATTGACAACTGTTTGCAAAGCTGACTTCGTAACCACGCAATGGTCCAGCCAGCTCAAACATCCATTCGCATCACTAACAAAAGTGTACGAGTTAGAGGATACACCCAATTTCACTACGTCGGCACATGCCCACTCAAAATCGTAACAAAAGTTAGTTAGTTCATAATAAAATTGCTCACCGGGGTGTGCGTTGAAATCTCCCAGCATATAAACAGACTCTGTACCTTCACTGTTCACAATAGCATTTAGCGCATCTAGGCAATCCGTAAATTCCGATAAATTTGCCGTTTTATCCGTAGGCATGTACACACTAAACACTAAGAAAGATCTCTGGCCAATGACTATTTTTATCGCACAAATACGCGGGTTATTGCACTGCACCACTGTAACATTTTGAAAGATACTCTTTTTCCACAACAACGCCACGCCACCGTAGGGTCGGCCGCGCAGCATCCCCGCCGTCGTGTCCACCGCCGATACACCCGTATAGGCAAAGCCGTCATCGATGCAGTTGAGATAGTCAATTTCATCTGGCAACAACCAATGCTCTTGAATTGCAATTATGTGCGTAGTACGACATAATTTCCTAATATCTTCTACTGAGCGCTTCACGTTTTTGCAGTTGAAAGATACCAAACTGCATAATAACACATTCTCACCGGCGGCTGTCATTGTTTATGGTGTTGTGTGGCCGTAACAATGTTATTATTGTTCGTAATTGTTGTCTTTACGGACGAATCGTATCGTCTTGGCTTAAAGTTTACAAACCGACGAAATAGAATGCCTTGCGGCCACAGCTTATCATCTAAAAATGTATTAATTTTATGTTCCGGTACAAAAAACTTGTAGGAATTATAATCATTTGCGTGTTTTGTCGAAATCGTTTCCAAATCAATGTTCTCATTAGTCTTGCGTAGTATATAGTTCTTAATATCACATTCTAAAGTATCTTTGTGTACTTTCGTTATAAATATCGGTACTTTTTTCACAGCCGCTTTGAAGTTACCTAGATTATCTTCACAAGCTCCTGATACCCCTCGATAACGATACTGTGACTTTTTACGCTTGGTAATAACCTGCCAGCCGTCATTATTCATATTTGTGTTCGATATAATTAACGCCTTATCAATACATTTATGCAATGTTTCATGTTCGGCCGAGTTCGGTAATGCTTGGTGTGAAATAACATGACCACTCCGCCCCTCCTTCGCAAAAGTAGTTTGGTCGACGCCACCCGCGCCTTTCCCCGCGCCGACGACGGTTGGGGTCGGTGACCGTTGAGGTGACTTATTTTGATCCACCCCCAATATATTTCTAAATTTCGGACTTTGGTTCATATTCGTCTTCGTCGTTAAGGATTCTTTAGAGTATACATTTTCTATCGAGTTATTAAAATCCGATAATCCCACCGGCCCACTATCATCATAGAGCCAGGCACCTCGTTTTAAGTTCACGTTCTGTAGAGGCACTTGAGCTAGGGAATCAAACTTCGCTTGCATTAACTCGGTTTTACATTCACTTAACTGACTTTGTGTCACATAGTTCACTTTGATTATAGCTAATTCATTCTGAATCTTGAGTAGATCTTTTAACAATTTAGTACAATCCAAGTGATCGAAAAGAATAGGCGGTAGCTTCTCCAGTTGCCGGGCCACGAAAACAGGGATCACGTCTGGTTCCGTTGATTTAAATAAATCAATAATGTCTGATAGATCCCGCTGCTCCTTGCCTTTATTTTTACGTTTGATGTTTATCTTCTGGGTTGGTATGGAATCAAACAATAGTGACTTCGATTGTTTAATATCTTCACTAGAAAATGACGTAGTACAAACTCGCACCAGAGTGTCTTCATCGATAACCGATATTTTATTCTGGATATATGATAAAAGTTCATCCACCACTATGTTACACGAATTACACTTAACTGTTTGCGTCATTTTAAAAAAGAGAACGTACGATACGCGTGCTACCGTTCAAAGCGTCCGCACAGTACGAATGCGAAAAGTAGACTGATAGATAATGGTTTAAATTATCGGTTCAAACATTTAATTATCTATGAATGCAGTAAAAATGTGTGATTTAAAATGTAAATAATGTGTTTTTTCAGTAAAATTTCCCTTTAGAATATTCAAGATAATTTCCCTCCATGTGGCACAGTTGAGAGTCGCCCTGTATAATGAAAGTCAAATACATGGTTGTATTTGAGATGTAGTTTTCATTGATGTATTTTTTTTAATTCATAATTTATTAAGACTTTTGTAATACTTCTATACGCTATAAGTGTACAAAATTTCATACTAAGACTGCACGATTTTCTTAAAATAGCTTCCAAAGGTTTCGTTCCATCAATGTTTACATTATGACATAAACAGCAAACATTTACCACAAACTTGTAACAACAAAACACCCACTTTATTCTCAAAAAGTGCACATCCACGGAACAGCAAAGTGGCGCAATGATTTACGAGGTTCGGTTGATATTCGCTTAGAATGCTAATATGGCTAGAACATGCTTCGCGACTAACGTGCTTACCGCGATGCGCTGTTTTGAGGTAATCAGGTTAGCGGCGCCTAATCTTGCTTTCATACCGAACTAGCGATGGCTGAAACTTTTTGCATGTTTTGTGTGATACGTGGGTGTACAATTTTAGCATAGCAGATTTAAATATATATTTCTAAAAAATTGACTATATTTATTTATCAGTGTAAAACATCACGAGGAAATCTGCCATACACAGTGTTTACTTGGTGTGAAAGACCATAAGCTTAGATTCTAGATTTACATCCTAGGGCTATACTCAGAAAATAATGTTGATGGATTCACGAGTATGCCAAGGTAAGGTTAAAATGTTGCACACTAAATCACCAGATTTTTCAAAAAGTGAGAAAAATCTGTGTTTTGCACTAACGTGCGCCGTCACCCATCCCTTACATGTTGATTTACCTCTTAGAGCATACACAACTAGAGAAGTAAAGAATACGTCACGACGAGCAAGAAAAGGATAGCTAATTATAAAACTCTCAAAGATAGAAAGAGTTAGTACTGTGATTTTTTTGTCCCTTACGGTGTAACCTGTTTTCTACAAACTGTCACTCTTGACAGTTTGTAGAAAATTCGTCAGAATAATAAGCTCTTTGTTTACCTTTGATGATTTAAGATTATTTTGTTCAAATACGTGCGAAAAATAATATTTTGGACTCGTAGGTTGTGATTTTATTTAGAAAAGAGACCTAATTTATGTGATCGAGCTTTAAAAATAGGTAAATAAAAAGTTTTGGGCTGCAGTTATCGAAGCGAGTAAAAAGCCTCAGATGAATCACTTTGCAGTGGCGTATCAAAGAAAACTCGGAATATATTTACAGTTTATGAACCTTATTAGATTCACAATAGAAGATATGCTGTTATTTATACGTTTTACCTGTGTTTTTTATTTAATTCTAGACATAACCTACAACAACGAAAAAACAGTGGTGTTGCCCACTTCAAAGTCTCAATAATCTTTTAGAAGTAAGAATTCATCATGTGAATAAGACAATTGCTATGAACGAGGAAAGGATTCGGAACAAAGAAAAAAAATTTTTTAAGAGACAGTAATTTTGATTGTTGATTTAAATTATGTTGAAGTTGATTAAGGTAACATGTAATACAATAACTATGAACATTTAATTAAGAGTTGTTTTATTTTAACAAAAATATTATTGGTTTATTACCCTATTAGTATGATTTTTAAACTACGTTTTTATTCCCACCGAGTACCCATGGAGTGATTGTTGTCTATTTATTGATAAGTCATTGTTAATATGTATTTTGTTAATATTAATCATTTTCTTTTGGTTATTAATTTAGTTTTTTTTTCCTATGAATTTATCCATTTAGAAACTTATTATTTGAGAATATTTGCCATATATGTTAGGTAACATAATATATCTGTTGTTATTGAAAGCATGGGAAAAGCCTTACAAAAAATACCACCATAAAATTGTTTTTGTGTCAACACCGATTGTGCGAAAGAAAGACATATAGGGTGCCACGCGAGTTATCTGTCTATATGTAGTTGGTCTGAGATTTACATAACATAACATAACATAAACGTTCACGCCGTTTATCCCCGAAGGGGTTGGCAGAGGTACCAATACTTCTGAACTCACATGGCAGCGCCATCTAGTGTCCAGAGAAGGTACCCACGTTTTGCTTAGACAGTGTACTCACGTGATAGGGGGCAGGCCTATCGCCGCCGTCACATGACTAAGTACAACTCAGCCATGTGGGTTTCCTCACGATGTTTTCCCTCACCGTTAAGAACCATGATAAATTAACCACACATATGACTTTAGAAAAGACAAATTGGTGTAGGCCTGACCCAGGATTGGAACTCACGCCCTTCTGTTTTCGGGCAGGTATTCTACCCACTGGACTATCATGTCTCTATATCGTATCTCTATCTATGTCGTATATTATATATATATATATATATATATATATATATATATATATATATATATTTACCTGTATTTTATTTGCTAGTAATTGTTAAATATTTTACAGATCCACAATCTTTTCTTGGCCGGCGGCGACTACTGGTATACTGTCGCCATTTTGAAATTTCGGCCTGTCATTGTCAGTTAGTTCCTAACTAAATAAAAATTATAGGGTGACCTACATATATAATAAATTATTACTTTCATTAATATTTTTTGTAGTGGAAACTTTTTTTCAAAGACAAATATTTTTATGCTGTATCTTTGCTTATTGATAAATGCTTTTATTTCTAGTATTCAATATAAAAAATTATGAAAATTATTATTTATTTTGTTAAATTTTATCTAAGTAGGCTAACACCGTCCGAAAAGTTGTGTGCTCATCTATAGTCATGCGGGTTACGGGAAGTGGGGAAATGCTCCCGAATAAGATTTCACTTCGTATACACTGATGCGTGGGTTCTAATCCTAATGCGGGGATGTAACAATGTGTCATTTCTTAAGTCATACATAACTGTCTGACATATATATAAAAATACAAGGCAAATACGACGTGATAGCTTAATGGGTAGAACACCGGTTAACGTGCAAGCAACTAGTGTTCAAATCCCGGATCGGGCCTACACCAATTTGTCTTTTATAAAGACATATGTGTGGTTAATACATCACGGTTGTTAACGGTGAGGGAAAAAGCGTGAGGAAACCCATGTGGGTGGCCATGTGGCTGAGTTGTACTTAGTCGTGTGACAGTGTATTCGTACAAAACGGTGATAGGCCTGCCCCCTATCACGTGAGTCTGCAATGTCCATGCACAACGTGGGTACTCTGAACATCACGTGACAAAGTCACGTGATGTTCAGAAGTATTAGTACCTCTGCCAAACCCCTTCGGGGGTATTCGGCGTGAACGTTTATGTTATGTTATATGTTACAAGGCTGTTAACAGCAATAAAAAAGTGCCCATAAATTCACTGACCCAGCAAAATGAATGACCCAAACGATATCTAATGTTTAGAATGATTTTTTCTGTGCCACCTTTTTGGGGGATCTATGTGTGAATATGAAATCTAAAAGACAGTACACGACAAGGTAAGCCTCTGATTTACAGGATAAAAAAAATGATTTTATGTAGTTACCCACTTATTAACTCTGAGTGTCACAAGTAACAAATCCTTGAGTATAAAATAATGAGTTTGCGGAGCAGTACAATTGGCAGTGTTATCGCTAAAAGCGATCTCTTCTAGACGATATTTGGGAGGTAAGATAAGCAATTAAGCAACACAGTCATTCGGGTAGACTAACCAGGCAAGGGCAAAAATAAATAAATATAATTAGCGTACATTAAAACGAACTTGTTTACTACAATAATAGTTATTACATGCATACATACATATACTCACGGCTGTAAATCCCTAGAAGGGGTAGCCAGAGCTAAGGAATTAGAAACTCCTCAGCCACTTTTGGAAAGTTGAGTGGGGTAAAGATGGTAAAATAAAGGTTATTGGTGATGGGTCTCCAACCGCATCGCCCAAAAATCTCTTAAAAGCCCCAATACCGTTAGTCGCCTCTTACGTACACCCACCGGCAGAAATGGGGTCGTGCTATTCTAAGCCGACACTACATAGCAACTAGTTATTAATTAAATGAATATTATATAATTTGTTTTATTAAGGCATTTCAATATTGTACTACATACATTAGCCTGTATGATGTAAAATTGTTTCCCTTATAATCGTTAATTTATATTTACTGGCAATACTAATATTGATGACAGCGACGCCCTTACCGGCCAAGAAAAGATTGTGGATCTGTATTATTTATAGATCCCAGCAATGCGACAAGAATACTACCACCACCAAATTCTTCTCATGGGTACTATACGGGTATATGGGTACCATTGTTAAAGAAAAGTAATTAATTAGTTGCAAAATTTTACAATGTAAATAATTATATACACCGTAAAGCATGAGTAAAAAATTACGAATATATGCAAACAAATTAAAGGTATTTATTAAGTGCATTTTCGGTACGAAAGATAGAACAACCTAGTATATACCAGGCTCTTATGACAAACATTAAGAGCTAGTGGCCAGAATTCTACCACACACTGTAATAGGTATTACTCAACTAGGGTAATCGGAACAAAAACCACAAGCACATTAGAGCACATGTGTTCACTGTATAATGCAGCGTTGTGTAAGTAGCAATCAACCGGAAAATCTATTTGGTAAAAGAAGTGTAGTAATGGTATTTTGTAGTCAAAATATTTGCACGACTGAAATCACTAAACGAAGGTAATAAATCAATTATTATTTAGGTTTCGTGTTGCTTTTATTCTCTCATCATAGAAAGTAATCTGGAAGAGATCGTTTTCAGTGGTGATACTACTAATCTGACTATAATACGAAAATATGATACTTAATACTATTTTAATTATGAAGTATAATCAAAGGCTTGATATTCTATAACTTTAAAACTTACAACACATTCCTTTTATTTACCTCCTGTAATGTCAAGTCACACTGTAGTGTCATGTCATTTTAAAGATTTTTAGTTGGAAAATAATTCCTGAATCTCTACTCATAAGTGTTGCTACTAGTATAAGAAGCGTGATCGTGAAGAGTTATTGCTAATCGATAGATTAGCAAAATTAACACTGATTAGAAAAAAACAGTTAATGGTGTAAGAACTCATCGCAAGGATATTCGTATGCTCAGTTTTACTACATAGTTACTACTAGTATGAAAACATTAAAAATAAAATGAGTTGCCACTAAATCCTTCCTATTTAAAAGTTGAACTTTCATAACATCAGTTACGAAATACTTTAACCAACATTTGTGTAATTCAACATTCATTATTTAACAAGTTCCGAACAGGCTTAGAGGAAGCGAACTCGTGTGCAGTTGAATTCGCTCTCATTTGGCAAGTTGTACCGACGAGAGTTGCTACCTCGGCGTGGAGTTGCGAACTCTACAAGATACACTCTAATGGAATTTACACAACTGCCAAATCATATTGTACCTCTGTACTCTACGTACCACATTCACACTAATTATGTACTTTGTGAGACCTACTTTAAAACTTTTATTCATGTTGCAATGTTTCTATGTTTGTTTCGGATAAAAGTTGCTACTGGTAGCATATCAGTTTTTCAACTTCATTAGGATGTCATTTTTCATTCACCGAAGGTTTAGTTGGGAATTTTGGATAAGGATATGCACTATTAAATTAAGAGCGTTATGTTAAAATCAAAAAATGATGGTCAATGCATATAGTGGTCATGATTTTTGGAACTAACAAAAAAAATATCAAATGAAAGGGTTTTTCAGAACTGAGAAAAATTGCTTATTAAAAAAGGTAGAAGTAATAAAACGAAGATATTTTTAGGTGGTGGCGTGGTATGTCTCCATGTTAAATAGTTTCGGTGAGTACAATTTCTCGTAGACAATACTAACTCGCATTTGAGTTTGCCAAAGCCTGTAAAAAATAATATACTTTACCTTACATAAATTCTACAAACTTTTAAAAGCTCCTATGTCAAACAATTTTAATAACTAAAATAAACAGTAACCGTAAAGTGAATAGGCTGGCCACATTACCGCGCTCCCGCGAGACTGGATACTCTCGTTGTCAGCCACGCTGCGAGCGGCGGCCATTAGTGGAGGCGGCAAATTGAGCGCGGGAATATTGTATGAAACCGTCAAGTGATTTACTACTTTTACCAATCTCTAGTGGCAATCATTGGACGAAACAAAAGTATATTAATATGAAGAGTGTAGTAACAGTGTTTTGGCTTTTATTAAATAAAAGCCAATTTAAAATGGTATTCAAGTGTGCTAAAATATTTATTGGGTTTCGACTGAATAAAAACTCTAGTTCAAGTGTGCGGACCATAAGTTACTCTAAAACTTTAAGAACTAAAGATCAATATAATTTTAATAACTTAATTACACAGGGAAAGTAAAGTTAATAGGCTGGCTGGCCACATTACCGCGCTCCTGCGAGACTCAATACTCTCGCTGTCAGCCACGCTGCGAGCGGCGGCCATTAGTGGAGGCGGCAAATTGAGCGCGGGAATATTGTATGAAACCGTCTAAGTGATTTACTACATTTGCTAGTCTCTAGTGGCAACCATGGGACGTTACTACATACATACATACATACATATACTCACGGCTATAAATACCAAAAAGGGGTAGCCACAGCTAAGGATTTAGAAATACTATTTTAATAACTAAAATAAACAGTAACCGTAAAGTGAATAGGCTGGCCACATTACCGCGCTCCCGCGAGACTGGATACTCTCGCTGTCAGCCACGCTGCAGGCGGTGGCCATTAGTGGAGGCTTCAATTTGAGCGCGGAAATATTGTATGAAACCGTCCAAGTGATTTACTAATTTTACCAATCTCTAGTGGCAGTTATTGGACGATACAAAAATATATGAATATTGTAGAGTTTAGTAAACAATTTTTTGGCTTTTTTATTAAATAAAAGCCAATTTAAAATGGTATTTAAGTGAGCAAAAACTATTTATTGAGCTTGGACTGAATAAAAACTCTAGGTCAAGTATGCGGAACACTATTTAAACTAAAACTTTAAGAATCATAGTTTAAAATAATTTTAATTACTTTATAACCATAGATCGGATAATCGGATGCATATTTACCTAAAGTTGACCGGCGGCTTAGTATAGAAAGCACTTCTTTATCGTAAAGATTTCGGGATTTCGGAATTGATGCATTTAATGTTCGGAATATAGAATTAAATATATTTTCATTACGTTTGTAGTGTTTTCTATTACAATATATTATTTGTATGCACATTACTTGTATGAAAAAAAAACCCAATGTTTCGGGATGAATACCGTTAGCGTTTTGGTTATAAATATAATTGAATGCACACTCAAATAAAGGTTTTTAAATGAGGAGCCGTAATTATTTGCGTTGAGAACAATATTTGAATAACATTGTAAAGCTTGTTGTGCACTTAGCTGCACATTTACTAACGTTAAGATTTTAACTATTATGGAATATATCGAAAAATAAATGGAGATCGATTTCAGTTTTGAATTTACAATTCTCGTTATGTTCAAAAAAGCGTTATAAATGTGAATGTGCGAGTGAGACGGATAGGTAACTTTGGCTGCTTGTTCGAGTGAGACGGCATTCTCAAAACCGGTTTGTGTGCAGGTAGGTGCAAGAAACCCCGGTAATGCATGTCTTTTGTTATCTTATCTATCTATTAGTTACTTGAAAATATTCGTATTTGCCATGCGTACGGGTGTGTTTTGTGTTCCTTTGCAATTTTCTAACGATTTGGCTATTCAACAACGGATTCTGATTTGCATCGTTATTTGGTTTTCGTCTTTGGTTTTTCTTGAAACGACGTCTTGTGCTACGGATCTCGGAACTCTGCGTTGCGTCTTGTATTTACAAGGTAAGGATTATTGTATTTTACAAAAAAATGAATTAATTCATTGTATGTACCTATTGCGCTTACACATTGTATTCTGCAACTTGTTCTAAAACAGTCTATACGAGTATTTGCAATACAATACAGAGTGTTAAAATAATTAACGAATAGTCTTCTTTTCAGCCATAATGGCGAAATCAACTCAAAAAGAAGACATAGCTGAATCATGGATAAGAAATTACCCAGAGATGTTTTACGATCCGGCAACTAGCAGTATAACTTGCACAAAATGTGAGACACGTTTAAGTGCAAAGAAAACTATTTTGGACCGACATCTGAAGTCACAAAAACATTGTGGTGTTGAAGCAGCAGCGCCAAGTGATTTTTATTTTGATCTGGTTCATTTTCTAACTACGTGCAACATACCATGGTCAAAAGTTGACAACCCTAATTTTCGCATTTTTTACGAAAAATACATTTGTAAATGTAACAACAAAGACAGAACCATTCCAAGTGAGTCTTTGCTGAGAAAGAACGTACAAAGTAAAGTACAAGATGTTTTAAATTATGTACCGATAGCGTAGCATATATGTTACTAGCTGGCAAAATATTAAAAAACACGTTTCCCAATTTAAAACATTTCACTTGTTTAGCTCACGCCTTGCATAGGTTAACAGAAACATTACGTTTAAACTATAGTTATGTAGACATTTTAATTAATAATGTGAAGAAAATATTTTTAAAATCCCCTAACAGGATTCGAATTTTTAAGGAGTTACATCCAAATTTATCCTTGCCTCCAGAACCAGTTATTACTAGGTGGGGAACATGGTTGGAGGCAGCCTTTTGCTATGCCAAACATTTGGACAAAATTTCAAGTGTTGTCGCTCTTTTGGATAGCAATGAAGCAATATCTATTAGAAATGTCAAGGCAGTGCTAGCTAAACCAAATTTAAAGATTGATGTAGACTATTTAAGCGAAAATTTCGAAATTTTAAATACTTCAATTGTTAAGCTGGAAAAACGCGACCTATCTATAAAGTGAAGTGTTTGAAATATTTGATGATGTAAGATTTACTATTAATGAAACTTTAAATAATACGTTAATAAACAAAATGGAACAACTTATGGACAGAAACCCCGATTTTGATGTTTTAAGGGAAATAAGTGAAAAAATGAGTACAGACAATTGTGCTAGTATATATAAATTTGCGCCACTTACATCAGTAGACGTGGAAAGATTATTTTCTATATTTAAATGGATCTTAAATGTTAAAAGAAATAGACTGACTATTGAAAATTTGGAGAAAATTATTGTTATTTATTTCAATTCTTTAGATGTCAATAGAGTTAGCACTAAAGAACAGTCACAGGAATCTGACGAAAAACCATCATGTTCAACACAAACATCAGATTCCAGTGACCAAATCATAGAGATAGATAGTGATTAAGATAAGATAAGAAGACATATATACATAGTGTTATCAAAACACTATGTATATATTATTTTCTTCTTCTTTAACTTAAGAGTTGAACTCTTAAGTTAAAGGTGAAAAGGTGGAGCAACTTTATTTAATAAAAAAATAACGTATTTTTGTATTTTTGTCTTTTTTTAGCACATGCTACCCTTTTTCTTTCACCTTTCAAATACTTAATACATATTTGCATCGACGTTTAAAATTCAGTTTAAGTGCAGATGCTTGCGAATATCCATTATGAATTATGATGTTCGAAGCTTAGTAGCTAGTTATTTTATAAAAAAAATATATAATAAATTAATATTACAATTTGATAGGTAGGTAACCAACTAACTCGTAAATTCGTAATTTGTTTTGTATCCGATTAGTTCAAAATCCCTGATTTTTTCGAATCCCGACATTGAAAAAGACAATTCCGAAAAAAGAAGCCGTCTCCATATTTTCTTAGCCAAAAAATAAGTTTAGGTAAATAGGCATACGATTATCCGATCTATGTTTATAACACAATAAAAGTAAAGTCAATAGGCTGGCTGGCCAAATTAACGCGCTCCCGTGAGTCTGGATACTCTCGCTTACAGCCACGCTGCGAACTGCGGCCATTAGTGGAGGCGGCAAATTGAGCGCCGGAATATTGTCTGAAACCATCAAAGTGATTTACTACTTTTACCCGTCTCTAGTGGCAACCATGGGACGTTATTGAAGTATATTATTATGTAGAATTTAATAAAAAAAAATACTCGGCTATCGTTTAATAGCCAATAAAAATATAGTGTTCAAGTGAGTCAGAAGTTTCACTAGTGAGCTTAAACTTAGTAAAAACTCGAGACTAAGTGTGCGATATACCCATTTTACACGCTTTAAAGTAAATCATATCCTATACGTACATTGCTAAACACTAAAATTCACTTTAAATCGACATACATACTTATACTCAAGGCTATAAATCCCTAGAAGGGGTAGCCAAAGCTTTGGAATGAAAAATTCCTCAGCCACTTTTGGAAGTTGATTGGGGAAAAGATGGTAATAATAAATGTTTTTGGTGACGGGTCTCCAACCACATCGCCCAAAAATCACTTAATAAGCCCCTATACCCTTAGTCGCCTCTTACGATCACCCACGGGTAGAAATGGGTTAGTGTTATTCTAAGCCGACACTACACGGCTACTTTTACACACATACTTTTAATTCTGTTCCGCTATATATGTACTACTTACTATATACATACATACATCTGTATGTATATAGTAAGTACTCACGGCTAAAACTCCCTATCACTAGTTAGTATTTTATGTTAAGTACTTATGTTTCGTCTAATGTGTATAATTAAACCCCACAATAATTCAATGAAATCACCGTCGCTCTACGCCAATCAGAGCATAAATTATTTACATAACCTATTCTGCATCGATACCTTAAGTCAAGTATAAATGATTGATGAAAATTATTTTATCCCTTTTTACAGAGCGGTGAGTGAGAAGATTTTCAACCAATAAAATTGCCTAAAATCTTTGCTAAGGCAGCAGAAATATGCAAACATAACATAACATAAACGTTCACGCCGTTTATCCCCGAAGGGGTTGGCAGAGGTACCAATACTTCTGAACTCACATGGCAGCGCCATCTAGTGTCCAGAGAAGGTACCCACGTTTTGCTTAGACAGTGTACTCACGTGATAGGGGGCAGGCCTATCGCCGCTTTGTACGAATACACTGTCACATGACTAAGTACAACTCAGCCATGTGGGTTTCCTCACGATGTTTTCCCTCACCGTTAACAACCATGATAAATTAACGACACATATGACTTTAGAAAAGACAAATTGGTGTAGGCCCGACCCAGGATTGGAACTCACGCCCTTCTGTTCGGGCGGGTGTTCTACCCACTGGACTATCATGTCGTTAAATAATAAATATGCAAACTGGTCTAAAAACATACAAAACATGAAAATTATTTACATTCAGAAATATTAGTACCTCTGCCAACCCCTTCTTGGATATACGGCATGCACATTTGAGTTGAGTTGAGTAAAACATGAAAAATCATTAGGAATAAAAACAAGACAGTGAAGCAATCACAGTCGAAAACATTATTCGCTGTAAATATAAGGTCAAGTATACGAGAACAATGCTTAAGATGCTAAGCAAAGTTGCTTTGTGCATCTACCCAAATAATTAATTTATCGATCTTACCTTCCAAAGGTTGTCTGGAAGAGATCGCTTTTAGCGATAAGACCGCTAATTATACCTCACTGTAAACTGTTTGATTATTACTTTTGTAAATTTGTGTTTGATATGCAATAAAGAGTTATTCTATTCTATTCAAAGTTATGATTCAAAAGCTGCACATCATTATATTCCAAAAACTGTTAAATATTTTGATCTAAAATCTTTTGAGTTTAATGTTCAGTGACTTTAAAAGGGGGTGACAGATTTCTGCAACTAGACTGATATTAGACTAATACTTTTGGTTGGTGGTTTTTGTTGCACTCTTATATTCACTTACAAACGGGCACAATTAACTTTTTTGCTTTACAAGTTTTCTCTACTTCGTTTCGTTAACATTTTGTTTTAATGAAGAATGAAATTTAATTGTAATCATTCAGTACAAACACTAAACCGTTTACACCGTTTGGCCGTTGTAAAATGTGCACCAAAAACAGTCAAACCCAGACCAGCAAAAAATCCTACGTAACATCCATTTTCACTCCAAACCAACCACTGTATAAGCAAAAAATAATAATTGAAAACGTACAGTGGAGCAAAGTTTGATGTGTCTCGCACCTGTCAGTCGGAATGAAATGGGGTCGCACTGAAATACTCGTAAATCTGAAATATCACTTTTTTATGACACGCGCCAATGTATGTTGTAACCCGTGTCGATCATAGATAAGCAGAGATAACTCCGAGATACATTATATTGACACTTGACGCCTTACAAAGGTTAAATATACAATATATTTTGCAACGTTTTGCTCCGCTCCGTCCAACATGTTTTGTTTGGAATTTCAGTAGAATTATTAATGCATAATATTGTTAGTTTTTTAGCTTTCGTAACGCAATGGTAATGGTTATTAAATATACATACTGCATATGCATATGCATACTGCTCTTTCGGAAATTGAATCATCAAAACATTTTCATAACTTGTTTCGTTCTTGAGATCAGTTTGCGCCGTGAATTCTTCTTTGCGTCTTC
Organism: Bedellia somnulentella; assembly: GCA_963576735.1. NCBI lineage: Eukaryota > Metazoa > Arthropoda > Insecta > Lepidoptera > Bedelliidae > Bedellia > Bedellia somnulentella. The sequence goes on from OY755177.1 coordinate 1,614,827, forward strand.
GAAAGCCGCCGCCATTGGCTAGGTCACCAGAGTTCATATGGAAGTTCAGAGTTCGGCTCCCGCGTAATACGGACGCAAGTCGACTGGGCGAGTTAAATACCTAAATCTTCAGAACAAGGGGTCCTTAATACAGGTGCCGAGAAGTGGTCATTTGAGTTACAGAAAAAGAAATATGTAGCTGGAGCTATAACTGGCGAATAAGGTGATGATATATTTTTGGTCGAAACATCGTTAACAATGAAGGGCTTCTGGCCAAATGACTTGCTTCTTTATACAGATCGGTAATTTTTCTATTTATGTAAATATTTTTACTCACTTATTAGTCAGTATCTTCTTCAATTTTGCGATATTAACTTCCACTGTGAATGTTAATTATCTATCAAAGCGAGGCAAATACTCAATTATATCTCAACCGCTTTGAAACGCTTTGTACTACTCATAAGCACGTGTTTTTGACATAGTCATTTCACTTTAAGCATTTGTATTGACTTTGAGTACGACATTCCATTTACGATGCAGAATCCAAGACGAGTCCTTTGTTCGAGGATTATGTTTAGTTTATTGTGAAATTCTCAATACTCACAAGATATGGTAGAACTAACAACAACATACATAATACATATCTCACGGCTATAAATCCCTTAAAGGGGTAGCCAGAGCTAAATAATTAGAAATTCCTCAGCCATCTTTGGAAATAAGATTGTGAAATAAATGTTGTTGGTGATGGGTCTCCAAACACATCGCCCGATAATCCATCATACCGTTAGTCGCCTCTTACGTACACTCATCAGAGGAAATGTGGTAGAGTTATTCTAAGCCGACAATACATAGCTGCAACATGTGCGAGCAAGTCCGCTGTAAAGTGCGCTCTATCATTACTCCCACAGATGTTCCAATGGGGTAATACTAATGTCAGCTACTACATAGCGATTTTAAACTATTGGAACTCAAACAACACGCTGTATTTCCCTGCAGGGGTGGTAGAGTACTAAGTGTACACAAGTCACTTTTCACGTCACTTGACAGGGAGTAGGCAGTGTGTTCGCCCATAACTACGATAGACCTGGCCCCTATCACACGAATGCACTAACCAAGCATAATGATCATAACGTGTTAGTACCTCTACCACCCTTTCGGGGATACACGGCGGTGACAGTAATAGCCTATAAAAGCTCATAAAAGAAAATATTAATAAACGCCGTGCCGTGTAGTGTCGGCTTAGAATAACATTACCCCATTTCTACCCGTGGGTGATCGTAAGAGGCGACTAAGGGTATAGGGGCTTTTTAAGTGATTTTTGGGCGATGTGGTTGGAGACCCGTCATCAAAAATATTTATTATTACCATCTTTTCCCCAATTAACTTCAAAAAGTGGCTGAGGCATTTCTCATTCCAAATCTCTGGCTACCCCGTTAAGGGATTTATAGCCGTGAGTATATGTATGTATGTATGTATTAATAAACATAAAAGAGTCCTCGTAATGTAGCGATGACAGCTGCTGCAAAGTTTAACATTAATCTAGATTAAAACAAAATGGCAGCGCGGTGAGCTACGGGTCTCGCGGGTCCCCGGTTTTGTGTTACCCGTGCGAGCTTGCATACTTTGATATTTCTACTTAACTATTTAGGATTATTGCTGTGAAGCATGAGTTTATCATAAAATGAGCCTGTGTTTTCTTATGGGAGACATAAAAATCAATTAAGCGAGGAGAGGACCGTTTAAGAGATAATAGAGCAATATCTATTAAGTACATTTATGTCAATTTTTGGGCGATGTGGTAGGAAACCCCATCACCAACCACCTTTATTTCACCATCTTCTCCCACTAAACTTTCCAAAAGTGGCTGAGGATATTCTAATTCCTTAGCTCTGGCTACCCCACTAGGGATTTATAGCCGTGAGTATATGTGTGTATGTATGATGAATAAAATAACAAAATATAAAAATATTGATGAAAATTCACAAAGCGGAGAGGTTTTTTTCAATTTTCAATAATATTTTAAAAGTCGGGTTATTCTTTTTAATAAAATCATTTTCTTTATACAATCGATCAATATCATTTATGTTATAAGGTGTGGACATATCGCTTCTTTGTACAAACACACTATCACATGACTAAGTAAAATCGTTGCATCACCTTTGGTTTACCATGTGTTTTCGTATTGTCTATTTATTATTATACGAGTATGTCATATGTCTTCAACAACGAAAATCGAAAATCAAACTCGCTGATTCCACAACCCAGCAGCTTGACCTTTAACATTTAGATCAGGAACACCTTCATAATAAAGTTGAAACAATTTTACTAAATAATATATTAATTCAAAGTAAAGTTGAATCTGATAAACAAATTTTAATATCAGACTCAGCAGAGATACAAAAGGAATATTATTAAGTAATCGAGTTGAGCTTTCAGGATTTAAGAAGACAAACTCAATTTTAATATCGCGAAATTGGCTCGACAACGTTTTGTGCGACGAAAGCCAGATATAATGAATTTGTTGAGCGTTATTGCGTCTGCGGCTGAGTGTTACGTGGTTGTACGCGATATCTGAAAACAATTCCAATTTGTGGCCAAATATCCTGCTGGTAATAGGTATGTATAGATATAGATAAGGTTTTATTTTCGACTGTTGGTATATTCTTCGATTGGTACTTTACATTAATGTTTCCAACATGAATTTTCATTTGCAAGTATGCACTTAAGTCGGTTTCATTATATTTTTACTACAACTCAACAAAATTTTATATTAAAATTAACACGTTATTAAATTGAAATTTGTTTAATTTGTATTTGTCCGTTTACTGACAGTACCAAACATGATAGCTCAGTTGTTAGCACAACTGCCTATCACACTGAGAGGCGTGGGTTCAAATCTCGAGTTGGGCCTACGGAATGCGTGTGGGTACCGCTGATGGTGACATTTACTCCTATTGTAGAGGTCACTATTTCTTTTGAGCGGGTTCTCCATCACCTGTGATCATGTTAATAATTAAACTTTTGTTTTTGCCGTGTAGTGCCGGCTTAGAATGTCGCTACCCCTTTCTACCCACGGGTGTCGTAAGATGCGACTAAGGGTATTGGGGATTTTTATTGGATTTTGGGCGATGCAGTATGAGACCCGTCACCAAAAACCAATATTTTTACCATCTTTTCCCCACTCAACTTCCAAAAGTGGCTGAGGAATTTATAATTCCTTAGCTCTGGTTACCCCTTCTAGGGAAATATAGCCGTGAGTATATGTATGTATGTTTGTTTTTAGTTGGATTTTTGCTATAGCTTTTAGGGTTATTGTAGTTAGTGAACAAATGTGTCTGCTCTATAGCCATATGTGTGGTTAATTTATCATGGTTGTTAACGGTGAGGGAAAACAATTACATAGTAATGTGACATTTACAAAACGGCGATTGGCCTACTCTTTATCATGTAGGTGCTCTTTGCGAGGAAAACATGAAACGTGAAAAAGATTACTGAGGTTTTCAGAAGTATTAGTACTTCTGCCACCCTTTTGAGTATATATAGCGTGAAAGATTGAGTCTTTCAATCGTTTTTCCATGCTAAATAAAAAATAAATAAAATTAAATGCATTGCGCGAAAATGATACAAAATCTTTGAAAAGCCATGAAGCAATAACTCAATCAAAGTCCACGAAGCTCTACATCAAAAGCGCAATTTCAAATGAAATCTAACAAGCTTCTATTCCAAAAAGGCATCATTCAATTCTGGTCCCGTAAGTTCCACGAAGTTGCTCCGAGCTACCGAATGATTGGCCACTGAAGTGCAATTAACTGATCTCAATTTACGATGAACTTGCCTCCACAACACTTTCCAGTGAAGCGAGATGATGTGAACTCTTCCACGGTTACTGAAATTCAATTGAATCTAATTGTTTCCACTCAACGCTGTGCCGATCTAATTTATATGATCTATGCGCATATTTTTGCGAATCCATTCAGCAAGCCGCGTTCGATTTATATTTTATCGGTATGTTTTTATTGTGCTGCTATCTGTCATCAAATTAAATATCATTTTGATGCGCATACCTATGTTTTTGGAGTTTGGTTTTGCAAAAAAATACAAACGTACATATTCTCACGCCATTAGTTTCCACCACATTTGTACCATCCTCGCAAACCCCCTTTTCACTCTTCACACTTTGGCCGCCTAACTTTTAAACTCAACCACCAAAGTGAATGAGAACTTATTAGTACTGATTAAAATATTAAACCCATTTTTTAGAATTATAATTCATTCAAGATGTATAAGAATGAGTATAAGTATACTTAAGAATTTAAACATTACTGTTTGGTTTAAGGTCCACCTTATTTGCACAGAAATTTGAAAATACTGTTCACTGTGTAAATTTACACTTTTACTTGATGTGTTTCTTATTCCAATGGTCGGTGCCTTACATAGAGCCTAAGCCAAACCATTTCAAAACATCTTGTAACAAAAGAAACCCATCTGTCGGAGTGTTATTACAGAAACATGTCATAGCTTACCGAAATCGAAAAGCAAACAATGAATGATTACTTTTAAGAAAATTATTTCTCTCTCGGGTCATTAAAGATCGCTTCACCAAAGCTGAAACGAAACCATGAAACTTCGTGTTTCATGTCTTCGAAAGTCGTGTTTTTTGTAACTTGCAAGTTTAATTATTATCAGCCTCTTAGAAGTGGTTCTAACCAGCCGATATCTGAACGGGGTTAAATAAAAAGCTTTTATCATTGTTTTATTATTCAGCAGGTCAGCTCATCGAGAATGGCTGGGAATTGATATTTACTTCGCTGGTACTTCATTGACTGACAACATAACTACGGACAACCCTTGTGAGAATTATATGTCATTATGTAGTGTCATAATGTATGCCAATAAACAATTTTTATTTATTTATTTTTTTATTTACTAATTATAGTCTACTCATCTAAAATTGTTATTCACGGCTGTTGTTCTAAAAGGGGTAGCCGGCTACGTTTTTAAGTGAATAGGGCAGAATTTAAATTGGTGAGTTTCCAGCCGCTTGTCTCAAAATCTTAGTGCTACTAAGACTGCGATTCTATCAGAGATGCGAAGTAAAAACTGAGAGAAGCAAGGTTTATAAATTGCTCAATTTACTTCGCTTGGCTCAGCCTTTTGACGACACAAAAAAATGAAATGATCTGTTGTTTTTTTAAAAATGCGTTATCCTCGCAAAATTTTGGTGGATTTGCAACATGAAAACTATTTTCTTGGAAACTAAGTGGTCTGGAAAGTTAGTTTCCAGGCCACTTAGTTTCCAAATATATAAAAATAAAATATTTTTTTCATGCATACAGACGGGAAAGGATAACTCCAGTTCAACCCAAATACATTTCAGTAATAAAAAACCTTATCAGTTATCACTGTTAGATAAATAAAATCGTACTTGAAGTTGACATTTCACTCCCAAGTTTAGGTACCTATATCCAATACTTGTCAAATCATTCGGAATTTCGGGAATGCTTCGGAGTAGTATTGAATCACGTACTGCGGTCGCGAGACCGGGTAGCATTCGTCGTGAGCAGATCAATCCAGATTTGAATGTATAATTTCAATATAAATAAATCATGGGACTGCTGACGTAGCTCTGAAGGATAATTCCAAGCAAAATAATTTTGTTTGCTATGACAAAGTGAAAGAAAGAAGAAGTGATAAAAATAATCATACATTTTGTGACCTGCCTTTTAGTCCTTTTGTCTGAACGTTTTCCCAAAGTGACCAAGTGAACCAATACAGTTAAATAATATTCTAGTTTACCGTATGATATTCTCAGAATAAGGAGTAGGGCTTTGCTGGTTCCAATCGTTATAAAAAAGATGAGGTGCTACTAGTGCACAGAAATCTGACATATAACACTTACATTGAATTACTCTTAAAACATTTATATGAATGATGAAACGACACTGATGTCGAAAGTAAAAATAGGGTATAATATAAATATAAGGTAATTGAAGAAAAAGAAAAAAATGTTTTAAAAGTAAGAACACACTTATAAAGTACTTATAACCTTAACATGATATAAATTAAAAAAAAAACATTACACTTACAATGTGTTTATCTATTATAATGATTAAAAAAAACTAAAGCACACACAATATGTTCTTACTAAAGAACATTATAAAGTGCGTACAGTTCATATAAAATTCATTGGAAAATCATAATAATAAACTGTAAACAATTATTTCATTAATTGGAATCAGAAGGAACAGCTATTTGTTCCTTTTATTGACCCCTCTATAATTATCATCGGATGGCTTCCAGCGCAGCGAAAAGCCGAAATTTAATCTGACCTGATTTTTACGTTAGCTACTTTTAAACGTGAATTTCTCTCTTAAGCAAAGTATTGAAGTATATTTTGGACAACAATTCTCTGCGGATTGCAGTGGCACTTCGCTTAGGATGCAACATTTGTCAACCACATCGCTGTGTCTGTGGGGCGCAGGTGGATTCTTTGGGTCGACATGGGCTTCATTGTGTCCGTAGTGCATGCAGAAACTCACGGCACCAGACTATTAATGATATCGTTCGCAGAGCTCTCATTTCTGCTGACATCCCTGCAGTTCTCGAGCCTCAGGGATTATTCAGGAGTGATGGTAAGCGCCCGGATGGTTTGACCTTGGTTCCGTGGGAGAGAGGTCGTTGCCTGATTTGGGATGCCACTTGCGTCTGCACATTTGCACCTTCCCATGTAGGATCTACCTCTGCAGCTCCGGGGGCTGCTGCTGAAACGGCTGCAAGACATAAGCTTTCTAAATATAGTCAGCTTATGTCTTCTTTTTTCTTTGTGCCTCTTGCTATAGAAACGACCGGAGTTTGGGGTTTGGAGGGGAAATCTTTTATAAAAGAGATAGGTCGTCGCCTGAGGAACCGTGGCTGGGACTACCGTTCTGGGGCATTTTGATGCAGAGGATTTCCCTAGCTGTTCAGCGGGGTAACGCTGCCAGCGTAATGGGGACCTTTGGGTCGGAAATGTCTCGGTGCGGTTTGTTTAATTGACCTTTTTTTTTATTATATTTGTTTAATTTAATTGTTAAATTATTTTTAGTTTTAAGTTAGTTGTAAGATGCTTTTGTCTAATGTTGTATGATATGTTCTTGAAGTATTAATTTCACATTTCCCAGTGTGTGTTGGTTTATGTAATACTAGCTTTTTGCCCCGCGACTTCGTCCGCGTGGACTTCATTTTTTGCATCCAGTTAACATAATACCAAAATACCGAAACACTGTCTCAACTTCTGTTTTTTATATTTATAATTCCGCGGGCGTTGTAAATGACATAAAGGACATTGCAAAAGATATTCCACCAAACACATTTTCATATAAAATGTTGCCAAGACGAGTCCATATGACTCGCAGCGTCATTATATTTAACTTTCATTTGCTATATCAACCCGTTAGGGGTTGAGTTCCAAAAATTCCTTTTTAATTGTTCATAAGAATCATGAAACAAATATACCAAGTTTTTATGTTCAGAAATGAGAATATCTTTAGTAAGTACAGATACGGTAGTCTAATGTTGTATGATATGTTCTTGAAGTATTAATTTCACATTTACCAGTGTGTGTTGGTTTATGTAATATTACTAAGCATGGCTAAGATTCGCACCAACCCAAACCTCCCCGCGTGGATCACCAACAACTTAGCTTAAAGCCTCTGATTTAAGCTATGGTTTTAACATTGACTGACTTAATGTAACGTATTTAATTAAACTATTTGGCAACCTATCGCAATGAGAATGAATTGCAAATAACGCAAATGGCTTACTAATTGTTCCCTACTCACAAAACAAATAGAAAACTATCCTAATTAGATGTTTCACTTTCCACCTTTCCAAACTAGTTGTTACTAGTGAGAGCACCTTTACATCTCCTCGCCTTTTAGTGCTGACTTTTCTTTGTTGTTTGTACTTACGGTATTTATGTGTCTTCTACTTTGCGCCGTTCGTGGTAGTTATATTAATATTAGTTCTGTAGGATTTAGAACAAAGGAAATATTTGATGTACACTGATAGCAACAATCACAACAATCAAAGCAAATTATTACTACATTTATTGTACACTCTTTAGCATGAGAAAAAAGTACAATTAAACTACTAGTTTTACATTAGTTTTACATGTGGATGAAAATTTTCTTAATTATAAGTTGTAGCCATCTTTAATTGGGATTTATACAGATAGTCTAATTTATTTTCCACTTTTGTGGAAATTGTGCTCAGTTACACTGCAGTAGTAGCTGCAAGGAGCTAAACAGTATTATATCTGTTGCTTTTAGTTTTGTTTGCAATTATAGCGTAAGTATTTTTGCTTTAAGTTGAAATGAGGTATCTATTGTGAATCTCTGGTGCTGCTAGGAAAGATGCAACGCTTTGATTTCTGTTAGTAAAGAAATTTTATTGGTTCTCCGCTCTATAGCTTCAAATAATAAAGTCAAAGTTCAGGAAAATTATGAATTTCCATAAATATTCTCAAACCTCAGACGGAATTTTCCTTACAATAAGAATTTCCGCGTATTTTTCATACTCGGGTGCACTTTTATAATTCTTAGAAATAATATACGTAACGTTAAGTTGGTATCCCATTGAAACTTATCTCTACATTATTTTCTCTTCTCTTCTACATAAACTCGAACTCAAACGTTCACGCTGCATATCCCCATTGATTTTATATATACTATTGAATCTATCTACCATGGGATTAACCATCATCATCGGCTAATAGACGTTCACTGCTGGAACGACCGGTCCTGTGTTGCCCTGATCCATCGGCTTCCCGGAACCTTTACCAAGTTGTTGGCCCACCTTGTGGGAGGTCTACCCACGCTGCGTCGTCCGGTACGTGGTAGTCACTCCAGAACCTTCGGACCCCAACGGCCGTCGGTTCTGCGTGCAATTCGCCCTACCCATTGTCACTTAAGTTAAGCAACTCTTCGGGCTATGTCAGTGACCCCGGTTCTTTTACGGATCTCCTCGTTGCGGATTCACTCGCGTAGGAAAACTCTTAACATAGCCCTCTCCATTGCTCTTTGAGTGACTCGGAGCTTTATATATATAAATATTTTATAAATATTTTAAAATGTATCATTATAGACAAATATCAGTGATGTCACATTCAAATCCCGAGGCTGGCCTACACTAATGTGGCTTTTTTAAACTATCTATATGGTTAATTAACAATTGTTGTTGATGGGGAGGGAAAACATCATAGAGAAAACCCACATGGCTTAATTGTACTTTGTCATGTGACAGTGTATTCGTACTAAACGACCATATGTTTATTGCCTAACACTTAAATATACTGCTCAAGCAAAACGTGGGTAATCTGGACACCAGGTAACAATGTCACGTGATGTTGAGAAGTATTAGTACCTCTGCCAAACCCTTCGCGGATATACGCCGTCAATGTTGGAGTTTCACGTTCACGCCGAATATCCCCGAAGGGGTTGGCAGAGGTACTAATACTTCTGAACATCACGTGACTTTGTCACCTGGTGTTCAGAGTACCCACGTTTTGCATGGACAGTGTACTCGTGTGATAGGGGGCAAGCCTATCGCCGTTTTGTACGAATACACTGTCACATGACTAAGTACAACTCAGCCATGTGGGTTTCCTCACGATGTTTTCCCTCAGCGTTAACAACCATGATAAATTAACCACACATATGTCTTTAGAAAAAACAAATTGGTGTAGGCCCGACCCAGGATTTGAACACTAGTCGTTTGCACGGTAACCGAGTGTTCTACCCACTGGGCTATCACGGTTAATAATGTATTTACCAATAACTCATAGTGTATGGTTTCTAATTAATAATAATACTAAAAAGTTCTTGTATAAATAGATTGATGGATTTAGATAAAGCTAGAGGGGTTTTCTAGTATCGTATAAAGTGGGAACCCCAATGGGAACTGATGGCGAGAGTATATGTATATATGTTATAATACTAAAAAAACTCTGGCTTACACTTAACAAGAACCCATCACTATTTTTCCACAGACTGCAATGCCTCAACCAGGAAAAAATTAACAGCAATTTCCTCAACCAATCATAGATCGATTATGAAAACAGAGCTCCGTATAAAACTACACCAGGGCACCCCGCGGCCATCTTTCTTTGATCGATGATATCGCGTCCGAGTCACCGCCGCCGCGCCGCCACTTTCCTGTTTAACATCGTATCTGCAAGTTATCCGTATTTCTATCGGATATTGAAAAATCCCGCGCTCGCCTACAAACTCTACCGTTTCTACCGTTTCAACCATCTTCGTTAATACTTTGCGATAGATATTTGATGCAATTTATTATGTTTGATTTTAATGCAAATAATCGTTAGCTATACTCTTACGACTATTAAACCCAAAACATCTAGTTTGTCTGAGCAAAACATAGGTTTAAATTTTCGGTAAAAAGTTATAATATATATCAATTATACGTAAAAATAACTAATAGATATCAGAGTATAATAATAATGGGCTATACTTAACCGTTGCTATTGCCAAATAGAATAACATATACATATTATAGAAAAAACGTATATTACGTTTATTATTCTCTACGATTATACGAGGCGACTTTGAGTTTAAATTAAATTATACTAAAAATTTGTACACACAACAATTATTTATCATACCAAACAAGTATCAACAGTGACTGATAAACTTCTGATTCCAATAATATCCGAGATATTTATTTCCCCGTGTCCTGAATGTATTGGGACAACTCATATAACTTCCGAAAGTGTTTAAGCACGATTAAAAGTACACTTTACTTATCCACTTTTCTCTGAAATACATCAGCATGATAAATTAATTACTATTGTGTACAATTATGTTCTCACACAACCACGTAAATTGCGTGCATGTTTGGAACGATAGCGCGACAGCCGACTAACACCTGAATTATAACAGAAACTAGAGATTTTATTTTTAAACTGTGTTGAGTTGTCTTAAAATAGCACTCATCCATTTCATTAATACTAAACGTATAATAATTTGATTTATAAGAGATGACTCTCAAGGGTTTGGAGCTTTTAAGTGATGGTCGGGTAATGTAGTCTTTCTCATATAGTTGACATCTTTATCTCCAATTTAACTACCAAAAGTTCTGAAAAATTTCATATGCTAAAGCTGTAGATGAACCACTTTGAGATTAAAAATCTATACTTATAATAAATCTGTAGAGAGGTCAATTCTGTACATGAAATATATTTTCAAAATAACTATCAGGTTATGATTAGGGATCGATACTGATGCCAAAAATGCAATCAGTAAAATTTTTGTCTGTCTGTCTGTCTGTATGTCTGTCTGTCGGTTTGTATGTTCCTTATGAAAACAAAAACTACTCAACGGATTTTAACGAAACTTGGTACAATTATTCTTCATACTCCTAGGCAGGTTTCAACCGAGCAGTAAAGGGGAATTTTGGGAAATTTTGGGAAAACGGGAGAAGTTACTCCATTTTTTAGCTTCCGTCGCGTGTGCAGCCTTAATGGTTAAAATTACATAGAAATCATGTATGACGGAAATATTTTTCATAAAATTATCTAAAAAAAATCCTCAACAGTTTATGTCTATCTTTTACGGTTGACTCACAATAACACGTGTAATTCCTGATAGCTTAGCAGTTCGGAACATTCTGATTATATTTGTTTACTTTTACGTTTGTAAACCTCTCACTCATTCCTAATTTAAAAAAGGTAACATTATTAACTATTTAATAAAAAAAGAATCATAGAAATCGGTAGAGAAACACCGAAATTATACATAAAATAATAAAAAAAGAATCATAGAAATCGGTAGAGAAACACCGAAATCTATACTTATAATAAATCTGTAGAGAGGTCAATTCTGTACATGATATATATTTTCAAAATAACTATCAGGTGATGATTAGGGATCGATACTGATGCCAAAAATGCAATCAGTAAAATTTTTGTCTGTCTGTCTGTCTGTCTGTCTGTCTGTCTGTCTGTCTGTCTGTCGGTTTGTATGTTCCTTATGGAAACAAAAACTACTCGACGGATTCTAACGAAACTTGGTACAATTATTCTTCATACTCCTGCGCAGGTTTTTGTATACTTTCCAGCAGAGTAGTAAAGGGGTATTTCGGGAAATTTTGGGAAAACGGGAGAAGTTACTCCATTTTTTAAGCTTCCGTCGCGTGTGCAGCCTGAATGGTTAAACTTACATAGAAATCATGTATGACGGAAAAATTCTGCATTAAATTATCTAAAAAAAATGCTTCACAGTTTATGTCTATCTTTTACGGTTGACTCACAATAACACCTGTAATTCCTGATAGCTTAGCAGTTCGAAACATTCTGATTATATTTGTTTACTCTTACGTTTGTAAACCTCTCACTCATCCCTAATTTAAAAAAGGTAACATTATTACCTATTCAATAAAAAAAGAATCATAGAAATCGGTAGACAAACACCGAAATTATACATAAAATAAGACAGCGCGCCCGTGACCAAAACCAAATCTTTACTAATGTATATATAACATACTAGATGGCGCCAGTAGTTGCATCCTACATCACAAAATGATTTATTTTTCAGATTGTTATAAATACTTCATAGCGTTTTATTCCAAAATTTGCTATTTAATGGAAATACTGAACCGTTCATTAAAGCGCATTCAAAATCACCAAACTACACTGTTTAGGGAGTGCTATAAATTAAATAAATTGAAAACATTGCGCTGAATTTCACAATGTTTAAGCAGGGACTGAAGAAAGAAACCTCAGATATTTAAAAAACAACGCTACCCGTGCGAAGCTGGGACGATCCACTAGTTATACATAAAATAAGCCATCGCGCCCGTGACCAAGACCAAATCTTTACTAATTTACATATAACATACTAGACGGCGCCAGTAGTTGCATCCTACATCACGTAATGATACATTTTTTAGATTGTTATAAAAACTTCATAGCGTTTTATTCCAAAATTTGCTATTAAACGGAAATACTGAACCGTTCGTTAAAGCGCATTCAAAATTACCAAACTACACTGTTTAAGGAGTGCTATAAATTTAATAAATTGAAAACATTGCGCTGAATTTCACAATGCTTGAGCAGTGACTGTGGAAAGAAACCTCAGATATTTAAAAAAACAACGCTACCCGTGCGAAGCTGGGACGATCCGCTAGTCATTAATATAAATAGATGAGTTGTTAAACAAAACCTTATTCACCCTTCCTTCATCATCCTTATTATAGAACCGGTGAGCACCTGTCATTGGCTTTGTAAAACATTTGTATGTTTTGTGCCATGTTTGTTGTGTTTGCTGTTAGTGGTCAATGAATAAATAAATAAATAAATAAAATATTATGTTTAAAGGAAATAAAAAAACAATTCACGGCTATTGTTCTAAAAGGGGTACCCGGCTACGTTTTTAAGTGAATAGGAAAAAACTGGGCAGAATTTAAATTGGTGAGTTTCCAGCCGCTTGTCTCAAAATCTTAGTGCTACTAAGACTGCGATTCTATCAGAGATGCGAAGTAAAAACTGAGAGAAGCAAGGTTTATAAATTGCTCAATTTACTTCGCTTGGCTCAGCCTTTTGACGACACAAAAAATTGAAATGATCTGTTGTTTTTTTAAAAATGCGTTATCCTCGCAAAATTTTGGTGGATTTGCAACATGAAAACTATTTTCTTGGAAACTAAGTGGTCTAGAAAGTTAGTTTCCAGGCCACTTAGTTTCCAAATATATAAAAATAAAATATTTTTTTCATGCATACAGACGGGAAAGGATAACTCCAGTTCAACCCAAATACATTTCAGTAATAAAAAACCTTATCAGTTATCACTGTTAGATAAATAAAATCGTACTTGAAGTTGACATTTCACTCCCAAGTTTAGGTACCTATATCCAATACTTGTCAAATCATTCGGAATTTCGGGAATGCTTCGGAGTAGTATTGAATCACGTACTGCGGTCGCGAGACCGGGTAGCATTCGTCGTGAGCAGATCAATCCAGATTTGAATGTATAATTTCAATATAAATAAATCATGGGACTGCTGACGTAACTCTGAAGGATAATTCCAAGCAAAATAATTTTGTTTGCTATGACAAAGTGAAAGAAAGAAGAAGTGATAAAAATAATCATACATTTTGTGACCTGCCTTTTAGTCCTTTTGTCTGAACGTTTTCCCAAAGTGACCAAGTGAACCAATACAGTTAAATAATATTCTAGTTTACCGTATGATATTCTCAGAATAAGGAGTAGGGCTTTGCTGGTTCCAATCGTTATAAAAAAGATGAGGTGCTACTAGTGCACAGAAATCTGACATATAACACTTACAATGAATTACTCTTAAAACATTTATATGAATGATGAAACGACACTGATGTCGAAAGTAAAAATAGGGTATAATATAAATATAAGGTAATTGAAGAAAAAGAAAAAAATGTTTTAAAAGTAAGAACACACTTATAAAGTACTTATAACCTTAACATGATATAAATTAAAAAAAAACATTACACTTACAATGTGTTTATCTATTATAATGATTAAAAAAACTAAAGCACACACAATATGTTCTTACTAAAGAACATTATAAAGTGCGTACAGTTCATATAAAATTCATTGGAAAATCATAATAATAAACTGTAAACAATTATTTCATTAATTGGAATCAGAAGGAACAGCTATTTGTTCCTTTTATTGACCCCTCTATAATTATCATCGGATGGCTTCCAGCGCAGCGAAAAGCCGAAATTTAATCTGACCTGATTTTTACGTTAGCTACTTTTAAACGTGAATCTCTCTGAAGCAAAGTATTGAAGTATATTTTGGACAACAATTCTCTGCGGATTTCAGTGGCACTTCGCTTAGGATGCAACATTTGTCAACCACATCGCTGTGTCTGTGGGGCGCAGGTGGATTCTTTGGGTCGACATGGGCTTCATTGTGTCCGTAGTGCATGCAGAATCTCACGGCACCAGACTATTAATGATATCGTTCGCAGAGCTCTCATTTCTGCTGACATCCCTGCAGTTCTCGAGCCTCAGGGATTATTCAGGAGTGATGGTAAGCGCCCGGATGGTTTGACCTTGGTTCCGTGGGAGAGAGGTCGTTGCCTGATTTGGGATGCCACTTGCGTCTGCACATTTGCACCTTCCCATGTAGGATCTACCTCTGCAGCTCCGGGGGCTGCTGCTGAAACGGCTGCAAGACATAAGCTTTCTAAATATAGTCAGCTTATGTCTTCTTTTTTCTTTGTGCCTCTTGCTATAGAAACTACCGGAGTTTGGGGTTTGGAGGGGAAATCTTTTATAAAAGAGATAGGTCGTCGCCTGAGGAACCGTGGCTGGGACTACCGTTCTGGGGCATTTTGATGCAGAGGATTTCCCTAGCTGTTCAGCGGGGTAACGCTGCCAGCGTAATGGGGACCTTTGGGTCGGAAATGTCTCGGAGCGGTTTGTTTAATTGACCTTTTTTTTATTATATTTGTTTAATTTAATTGTTAAATTATTTTTAGTTTTAAGTTAGTTGTAAGATGCTTTTGTCTAATGTTGTATGATATGTTCTTGAAGTATTAATTTCACATTTCCCAGTGTGTGTTGGTTTATGTAATATTACTAAGCATGGCTAAGATTCGCACCAACCCAAACCTCCCCGCGTGGATCACCAACAACTTAGCTTAAAGCTTCTGATTAAAGCTATGATTTTAACATTGACTGACTTAATGTAACTTATTTAATTAAACTATTTGGCAACCTATCGCAATGAGAAGGAATGGCAAATAACGCAAATGGCTTGCGAATTGTTCCCCTACTCACAAAACAAATAGAAAACTATCCGAATTAGATGTTTCACTTTCCACCTTTCCAAACTATTTGTAACTAGTGAGAGTACCTTTACATCTCCTCGCCTTTTAGTGCTAACTTTTCTTTGTTGTTTGTACTTACTACTTGTTTTGTTAATATTCGTTTTGTGGGATTTAGAACAAAGGATATATTGAATGTTTTACACTGATGGCAACAATTACAACAATCAAAGGAAACTATAACTACATATTTTGTACACTCTTTAGTATGCAAGAAAAGTACAAATTAAACTCCTAGTTTTAGTATAAACATTATTGTTCAAGGCTCAGTCAAAATAAATCTTGTTCATAATAAGAGATATAATTAAAAAGATTTGGAAAAAGAAAAACTTACAGGTACAGGTGGATGAAATTTTCTAAATCTAAGTTCTAGCCACCTTAGATTGGGATTTATAGCCGTGACTATAATATGTATGTATGTAATTTACACACAGTTGAATTTATTTTCCACTTTCCACAAGGAGCTTATTTGAGTGAGGGCACGGTAGTGCCCCCGCCAAGACGACCAAGCGAAGCGCACGGCCGCTACCTACCTTTTCTCGAAGCGCTTCGTCGTTTTTTTAACCCTCATAACTTGGGTTCGGATTATGCTAGATCAACAAAATTTTCGGGATATACTGTCGTATTATATTGTTCGTTACTACAAGAACTATTGTATAACACAAAAGTAATGAACAGTGAATTAATTTTTCACCTTAAACCAATGTGAATGTAGCGAAATGGCCAAGCCACATATTTTGACTAAGGTGTAGAGTTTGTAAAGTTAGGCCTTGTAAAGTTAATGTGTGTAGTGTTAGAAGCTTGGCTCTACATGAGATACTGATCATTTATTGACGCTGCGAGTCATATGGACTCGTCTTGGCAACATTTTATATGAAAATGTGTTTGGTGGAATATCTTTTGCTTTTAGTATTGTTGTCAATTATGGCGTGAGTAATTTTGCTTTAAGCTGAAATGAGGTATCTATTGCGAAGCAACTATTTGATAATCTCTGGTGCTGCTAGGAAAAAGGTTTGATTTCAGTTAGTAAAGAAATTTTATTCCGTTCTCCGCTCTATAGCTTCAAATAATAAAGTCAAAGTTCAGGCAAATTATGAATTTCTATAAATGTTCTCAAACCTCAGACGGAATTTTACTTACAATAAGAATTTCCGCGTATTTTTCATACTCGGGTGCCCTTTAATAATTCTTAGAAATAATATACGTACCGTTAAGTTGGAATCCCATTGAAACTTACCCCTACATTATTTTCTCTTGTTTTGGAACATAAACTTGAACTCAAACGTTCACGCTGCATATCCCCATTGATTTAATATATACTATTGGATCTATCTACCATGGGATTAATCATCATCATCGGCTAATAGACGTTCACTGCTAGAACGACCGGTCCTGTGTTGCCATGATCCATCGGCTTCCCGGAACCTTTACCAAGTCGTTGGCCCACCTTGTGGGAGGTCTACCCACGCTGCGTCGTCCGGTACGTGGTAGTCACTCCAGAACCTTCGGGCCCCAACGGCCGTCGGTTCTGCGTGCAATTCGCCCTACCCATTGTCACTTAAGTTAAGCAACTCTTCGGGCTATGTCAGTGACCCCGGTTCTTTTACGGATCTCCTCATTGCGGATTCACTCGCGTAGGAAAACTCTTAACATAGCCCTCTCCATTGCTCTTTGAGTGACTCGGAGCCTTCTGATGAGGCCCATTGTTAAAGGCCACATTTTTATGCCGCATGTCATAACTGGTAACACACATTGGTTAAAGACCTTTATCTTCGACCATAGGATTAATGAGGTATAAACGAAAATATTTTAAATTGTATCATTATAGGCCGATTTACAAATATCAGTGATGCCACATTTCCAATCCCGAAGCTGGCCTACACTAATGTGGTTTTTCTAAACTATCTATGTGGTTAATTAACTTAATTAACAATTGTTGTTGATGGTGAGGGAAAACATCATGGAAGAAACCCACATGGCTTAATTGTACTTTGTCATGTGACAGTGTATTCGTACTAAACGACCATAAGTTTATTGCCTAACACTTAAATATACTGCTCAAGCAAAACGTGGGTAATCTGGACACCAGGTAACAATGTCACGTGATGTTTAGAAGTATTAGTACCTCTGCCAAACCCTTCGCGGATATACGCCGTATGTAATGTTGGAGTTTTTGAGTTTGAGCTTACTTTTACATTGTCATGAGACAGTGTACTCTTACCATACGGTGGTTAACTCTATCACTTAAATATTCTTTCAAGCAAAATGTGAGTACTCAGAACAACATGTGACTATAACATACATACATATATATACTCACTGCTATAAATCCCATGAAGGGGTAGCCAGAGCTAGGGAATTAAAAATTCCTCAGCCACTTTTGGAAGTTGCGTGGGGAAAAGATGGTGAAATAAAGGTTTTTGGTGATGGGTCTCCAACCGCATCGCCCAAAAATCCGTACGCACACCCACCGGAAGAAATGGGGTAGTGTTATTCTAAGCCGACACTACACAGCTAGTAAATCTGTCATCTCATATACGGCTTGAACGTTTGAGTTGAGTTGAGCTAAGAGTTACATAATATAATAAACATAAACGTACACGCCGAATATCCCCGAAGGGGTTGGCAGAGGCACTAATCATCTTGTTAGAGTTACAGTTTCAATAATTGCTTCAAAAATTTTATCTATGAATACACCGTCACGGCACTGACACTGACAAGGGTGGAATTGTGGATGCGTTCTTAGAAATAGCTACAAATAATCTCATTGAAATTTATTATCGTGGGGCGGTACGGTGCCGGAACTCTGAGTAAAATAATTTGTGCACATAATGGGCCTTACTTTCTAAAAATTGCGAAGCATTTCATCCTTAAACTCTGTGTTTTGCATGTAAAAATTGAGAGTAAAAGATATTTAAATAGTTAAGTTAATAATTTGTTTACCAATAACTCATAGTGTATGGTTTCTAACTAATAACTATACTAAAAAGTTCTTGTATAAATAAATTGATGGATGTAGATAAAGCTAGAGGGGTTTGCTAGTATCGTTTAAAGTGGGAACGCCAATGGGAACTGATGGCGAGAGTATATGTATGTATGTTATAATACTAAAAAAACTCTGGCTTACACTTAACAAGAATCAATCTCAATTTTCACACTTTTTTTCCACAGACTGCAATGCCTCAACCAGGAAAAAGATAACAGCAATTTCCTCAACCAATCATAGATCGATTATGAAAACAGAGCTCCGTATAAAACTACATGAGAGCACCCCGCGGCCATCTTTCTTTGATCGATGATATCGCGTCCGAGTCGCCGCCGCCGCGCCGCTACTTTCCTGTTTAACATCGTATCTGCAAGTTATCCGTAATTCTACCGGATATTAAGAATCCCACGCTCGTCTACCAAAGCTTCCGTTTTTACCGGTTCAACCATCTTCGTTAATACTTTGCGATAGATATTTGATGCAATTTATTATGTTTGATTTTAATTCAAATAATTTTTAGCTATACTCTTACGACTACGAGTATTATACCCAAAACATCTAGTTTGTCTGAGCAAAACATAGGTTTAAATTTCGGGTAAAAAGTAATTTTATATATCAATTATACGTACAAATTCCTAATGGATATCAGAGTATAATAATAATGGGCTATACTTAACCGTTGCTATTGCCAAACAGAATAACATATACATATTATAGAAAAAACGTATATTACGTTTAATATTCTCTACGATTATGCGAGGCGACTAAGAGTTTTAATTAAATTATACTAAAAATCTGTACACACGACAATAATTTATCATACCAAACAAGTATCAACAGTGACTGATAAACTTAACATAACATAACATAAACGTTCACGCCGAATATCCCCGAAGGGGTTGGCAGAGGTACTAATACTTTTGAACATCACGTGACTTTGTCACCTGGTGTTCAGAGTACCCACGTTTTGCATGGACAGTGTACTCACGTGATAGGGGGCAGGCCTATCGCCGTTTTGTACGAATACACTGTCACATGACTAAGTACAACTCAGCCATGTAGGTTTCCTCACGATGTTTTCCCTCACCGTTAACAACCATGATAAATTAACCACACATATGTCTTTAGAAAAGACAAATTGGTGTAGGCCCGACCCAGGATTTGAACACTAGTCGTTTGCACGATAACCGAGTGTTCTACCCACTGGGCTATCACGGTTGGTAAACTGATAAACTTCTGATTCCAATAATATCCGAGATATTTATTTACCCGTGTCCTGAATGTATTGGGATACTAAATACACGCACAACTCATATAACCTCCGAAAGTGTTTAAGCACGATTAAAAGTACACTTACTTATCCACTTTTCTCTGAAATACATCAGCATGATAATTAATTACTATTGTGTACAATTATGTTCTCACACAACCACGTAATTCGCGTGCATGTTTGGAACGATAGCGCGACAGCCGACTAACACCTGGATTATAACAGAAACTAGAGATATTATTCTTTAACTGTATTGAGTTGTCTTAAAATAGCACTCATCCATTTCATTAATACTAAACGTAATATTAATTTGATTAATAAGAGATGACTCTCAAGGGTTTGGAGCTTTTAAGTGATGGTCGGGTAATGTAGTCTTTCTCTTTTAATTGACATCTTTATCTCCAATTTAACTACCAAAAGTTCTGAAAAATATCATATGCTAAAGCTGTAGATGAACCACTTTAAGATTAAAAATCTATCTATACTTATAATAAATCTGTAGAGAGGTCAATTCTGTACATGAAATATATTTTCAAAATAACTATCAGGTTATGATTAGGGATCGATACTGATGCAAAAAATGCAATCAGTAAATTTTTTGTCTGTCTGTCTGTCTGTCTGTCGGTTTGTATGTTCCTTATGGAAACAAAAACTACTCAACGGATTTTAACGAAACTTGGTACAATTATTTCGTCATACTCCTGGGCAGGTTTTTGTATACTTTTCAACCGAGCAGTAAAGGGGAATTTTGGGAAATTTTGGGAAAACGGGAGAAGTTACTCCATTTTTTAAGCTTCCGTCGCGTGTGCAGCCTTAATGGTTAAACTTACATAGAAATCATGTATGACGGAAATATTTTTCAAAAACAAAATTACCAAACTACACTGTTTAAGGAGTGCTATAAATTTAATAAATTGAAAACATTGCGCTGAATTTCACAATGCTTGAGCAGTGACTGAGGAAAGAAACCTCAGATATTTAAAAAAAAAAAAAACGAAAACTTCAAATTAAAAACTAAACAGAAAAATTAAATATTATTTTTTTTTATTTAAAAAAGAACCGCCTTCAAAAAATTCAACTGAAAAGTAGAAAATAATTTTTATTTATTGTATTATGTAAAACTCTATTCAACTTCTTCTTTTTGAAGTCGGTGCCAAACCAATTTTCATGACAAAGAAGAACGAATATTAGTGGCCCGCCCAAGTTGAGTGAGTTCTCCACCCCATCAGCGTATGTCATCCTTATAAACCTTCCTTTTTAATCAATTAATAAAAAAAATCGCATTAAAATTCATAACAGATTAAAGTATACATAAGGATGTCCGTATATCCCAGACAGGGAGAGAGAAAGCGACTTTGTTTTATACTATGTAGTGATTTAGATTCTCGATCGTCTTTTTACAAAGTGTTAGAAGTATTGGTTGTGCCAACTCGGTGCATGCATGTCTCTGTCGAATTGTTAATTCCGTTAGTTTGAAATCTGATAATCTTACATAACCTAACCTAACGTTAGTTTACTATCTCGCTATCTATCTAAAATTATAATTTACTAGTATTTACAGTTTTACGGTGACATGTATATTATGATAATTTCTCTGCGGAGTGCGACGCATGCACACCAGGCTAAGCACCGCTCACTGTCCCCCAATTCCATCCTATATAAAGCGACGTCGTTGCGAGCGACTTCAAAAAGAAGAAGTTGAATAGAGTTGTACATAATTAAATAAATAAAAATTATTTTATACTTTTCAGTTGGATTTTTGAAGGCGGTTCTTTTTTAAATAAAAAATAATAATATTTAATTTTTCTGTTTAGTTTTTAATTTGAAGTTTTTGTTTTTCTTTTTTATTTTATACTTTTTAGTGATAAGTTCTTAAATCACTCTGAGTTTTTTTAGTGAATTAGTGATAGTTTTTGAGAGATAAGTTTTACTGTCCGTTTATTTTATAGTTTTTTTAACAGGTAGTTATAATATTTGTTATTATGACTTTAGCTTACTTGTTACTATTTTGTTTACCTGCGGGCCTAGATAGAGAAGCAAAGGATGCTTTAAGGAAAAGTCGCGTAAGGGAGAACGAAACACCCATCGAAAAAAAACAAAGACTTCAGCAGGGCAAGCACGAGCCGTATTTAAACTAGTTATCGCGTGGGATAAAGCAGCCATCTTTTACGCACTTACTTAGTATCGTATACTGCCATCTCATTCTCACCGTTATCGTGTCGATAACTCGTGCTTGCCCTTCAGAATGAGAGAGATCGTCAGCGTGCTGCTCTTGCTGCCGAAACAGATGAGCAAAGAGAAGTTCACCTATCACAAATGCGAAGAAACACTCTTATATATATGTAGCGTTGAGTCAAGTAAAATCCCTTGATGAGATGGCTTTAAGTGATATAGATTCAAAGAAATTACTTAAATGGTAAACCATTCCGAAAGCGCGAAATTCCCCATGACGAAAGCGCCTTGATTGAAATGACCAGGATGAAAAACATGATTTTGCAATATATATTTTTTTCTTTTATATAATTAAGAGTAATTTATTCATGTTTTGTATATACTTTTTTGTTCAATAATTTAGTAACTCTGTTTATTACTAATAAAAAAACTTTATTAACATATATTGATAAATTTCTGTCTAGTATTGATAACTTTACATACATACTTATATTTCAAACTAAGAAACCTCTTTTTTTTCGAGTCGGTTAAAGAACTTTTAACCCATCTTCTAAATGTAACGAATACTTTTCTGAAAACCGCATCCAAATAGCTTAAGCCAAACGTGAGATAATCGCGGACCAACACACATACATACAGGTCAAACACAGAACCTCCTTTCTTTTTTTGGTCGGTCAAGGCACTAAAACCTTTTCCTAAATGTAACGAATACTTTTCTGAAAACCGCATCCAAATAGCTTAAGCCAAACGTGAGATAGTCGCGGACCAACAGACATACATACAGGTCAAACACAGAACCTCCTTTCTTTTTTTGGTCGGTTAAGGCACTAAAACCTTCTCCTAAATGTAACGAATACTGTCCTGAAAACCGCATCCAAATAGCTTAAGCCGTTTGAGATAATCGCGGACAATTATACATACATACATACATACATACAAACATACATACATACAAACAATCGAACTGAGAACCTCCTTTTTTGAAGTCGGTTAAAAACAACGCTACCCGTGCGAATCTGGGACGATCCACTAGTCATTAATATAAATAGATGAGTTGTTAAATAAAACCTTATTCACCCTTCCTTCATCATCCTTATTATAGAACCGGTGAGCACCTGTCATTGGCTTTGTAAAACATTTGTATGTTTTGTGCCATGTTTGTTGTGTTTGCTGTTAGTGGTCAATGAATAAATAAATAAATATCTAAAATATTATGTTTAAAGGAGATAAAAAAAAAATTCACGGCTATTGTTCTAAAAGGGGTACCCGGCTACGTTTTTAAGTGAATAGGAAAAAACATAACATAACATAAACATAAACGTTCACGCCGAATATCCCCGAAGGGGTTGGCAGAGGTACTAATACTTCTGAACAGGGCCGCGCCACCCTTATGTGCGAAGTGTGCGGCGCAAACAGGCGCCAGGACTATAGGGGCGCCGCGCCCGCGCCATCGCCACCTAAATTATTTTTGTTACCTAAAAGATTTATTTTAATATAAGTAAGTAGGTAAAATTGGCCCAACATAGGCCTTGTAAACAACAAAACATCTATTACGCTTATTGAACAAGTCTCTCAATATTTAATGTTTATTTTTATTTGAGTTTTTGGTTTTATTTTACGCTTAGGGTTTTAGTTTACATTACTTACGAGCTCAAGGTTTAAACAGCGGCAGTTCTTTTGAGCCGTAGAGGCGCCGAATTTGTATGAGTTAGTGAGTTTGTGAACGCAACCCGATGCGATGCGTGCCATATAATGAACGAGATAGCCAAGGCAAAACAAAATAATTTTTATATTTTTTTGTACTAGTTGTTATAGCGGCAACAGAATAAATCATTTGTGAAAATTCCAGCTTTCTAGTTATACGGTTTATGAGATACAGCAAAAATATTAGTTGAGCAAAAAAATACAAAAATAACACGTTTATTGTATGGGGACCCCCCTTAATATATACTTTACTGAAACACATCATTCATGAAATTTCAGTTTTCTAGCTATCACGGTTTATGAGATACAGCCTGGAGACAGACAGACAGACTAACAGTAAAGTCTTAGTAGTAGGATCCCGTTTTACCTTTTGGTAAGGAACCCTTAAAAAGAGGCGCTTCAGAGGTTCCGGACACAGGCGCTGCCTGGGGTCGGCGCGGCCCTGCTTCTGAACATCACGTGACTTTGTCACCTGGGCAGGCCTATCGCCGTTTTGTACGAATACACTGTCACATGACTAAGTACAACTCAGCCATGTGGGTTTCCTCACGATGTTTTCCCTCACCGTTAACAACCATGATAAATTAACCACACATATGTCTTAAGAAAAGACAAATTGGTGTAGGCCCGACCCAGGATTTGAACACTAGTCGTTTGCACGATAACCGAGTGTTCTACCCACTGGGCTATCACGGTTGAATAGGAAAAAACTGGGCAGAATTTAAATTGGTGAGTTTCCAGCCGCTTGTCTCAAAATCTTAGCGCTACTAAGACTGCGATTCTATCAGAGATGCAAAATAAAAACTGAGAGAAGCAAGGTTTAAACATTGCTCAATTTACTTCGCTTGGCTCAGCCTTTTGACGACACAAAAAAATAATGTGATCTGTTGTTTTTTTTAAAATGCGTTATCCTCGCAAATCTTTGGTGGATTTGCAACATAAAGGCTATTTTCTTGGAAACTAAGTGGTCAAGAAAGTTAGTTTCCTGGCCACTCAGTTTCTTGCATACAGACGAGAAAGGATAATTCCAGTTCGACCCAAATACATTTGAGTAATAAAAATCCTTATAATCATTTCTTACTGTAAGATAAATAAAATCGTAGTTGATGTTTTTTCACTCCCAAGTTTAGGTACCTATATCCAATGCTTGTCAATTCATTCGGGATTTCTGGAATGCTTTGGAGTAGTATTGAGTCACGTACTGTAGTCACGAGAGTAGGGAGCATCCGGGAGTAGATCATTCCAGATTTGAATACATAATCAGTACGTATATAATTCTAGAAATTACTGACGAAGTTCTTAAGGCAAAAGTGTAAGATATATACAGAAGTGATAAAGTAAACATCGTGGGGAAACCCACATGGCTGAGTTGTACTTAGTCATTTGACAGTGTATTCGTACAAAACGGTGATAGGCCTGCCCCCTGTCACGTGAGTACACTGTCCATGCAAAACGTGGGTACTCTGAACACCAGGTGACAAAGTCACGTGATGTTCAGAAGTATTAGTACCTCTGCCAACACCTTCGGGGATATTCGGCGTGAACGTTTATGTTTATGTTATGTTATGATAAAAGTAGTCATGTATTTTGTTGCCTGTTTCTTAGAGTGCTTATCCACCAGAGATTTGCTATGCAGCAATGAAATAGATGCGTATAATATCTACCAATTATTTTCCTTGCTATATATTTACTACATGAACCATGGAATATAATCATATTGTCATGTCATACAATCATGGATATCAAACGCACGATAGCTGCATAGCACATCTCTGGTGAAAAGGCCCCCTTAGTCTCTTTTTTTATCTTGACAGTTTCCCGAACTAACCAGATGAAGACTTAAACTGAGAAATATCCTATGCCACCGTACGATAATCACAGAATAAGGGGTGGGGCACTGCAAGTCCCAACCGTTATGAACAATCAGTTACTAGTGCATATATTATAAATATGCACTGTATGTCCGAGATAGTGTTATTTGCTGATGATATTTCTTTAGTATTTGACGTTGAAAGAAATAATCAGAATATTGACGAGGTGAATAACACGGTTTCACAGATTCAAACATGGTTTGCTTCCAATAATCTTGTACTGAATGGTAAAAAAATCAAATGCATTAAATTTGTATTACCTAATGTTGATAACGAAATAATTTTAAATAATGAAAAGTTAGTATTTTCGGATGAAACAGTTTTCTTAGGGATAACTCTGGACTCCAAGCTCCAATGGGGACCCCACATTAGCTCACTAGCTGGCAGGCTAAGTAGTGCTGCATATGCCGTTAGGAAAATAAGACATTTGACAGATGTACAGACAGCTCGATAAGTTTATTACAGCTATTTTCATAGTGTAATGTCTTACGGTATTTTACTCTGGGGCAGAGCAGGTGATGTTGGTTCCATATATACTCTCCAAAAGAGAGCAATAAGAGCTATATACAATTTGAGATCCCGAGATTCCCTGAGGGAATTGTTTAAAACAATCAATATAATGACGCTGCCATGTCAATATATTTATGAAAATATTATGTACTAGCAGCCCGTCCCGGCTTCATCATCATGTAGTCCTGTTATCCCTCATCAGGGACATAGGGCCTTAAGAAGAGATCTCCATTTTTCTCGATCTTGTGCGGCAGCTTCCAGGTCCTTCCAGCTGAGTTCAGTTGATGCAGCCTCTTTTTCAACTGAGCGCCTCCAAGTGGTACGGGGGCGACCCGGCCTTCTTTTGCCATACGCTTGCCACTTTAACCCTTGTTTGGTTAGATGATTGTCTGGTCTTCTCAGTACATGTCCAATCCAGCGCCATTTCCTCATAAGGATCTCCTTGTCGATGGGCTTTTGGTCAGTCAACTCCCACAGCCTTACGTTTGTTATGGTTCGCGGCCAGAAGATTCCCAGAATGCGTCGTAAACATTTGTTCACGAAGACCTGTAGCTTGCTGGTTACTTCATTTTTGACGAGCCATGTCTCGCATCCGTACAGGAGGACTGATTTTATATTGGAATTGAACACTCTGATCTTTGTACGCTGTGTTATAATGGAAGATGTCCACACCGGTTTTAGTTGGGCGTACGCGGCTCTTGCTTTATTGATGCGCGCCTCTATATCCGCTTCCGCTCCCCCTCTGGGGTCCACGACGCTCCCGAGGTAGGTAAATCGCTGCACTTGTTCAGCAACCTCACCATTGACATAAATTGGCGCTTCATCTCGGGTGTTAAGGCGCATGTCCTTGGTTTTGCTGCAGTTGATGCGCAGCCCTTCTTTTGCAGCTTCGTCTGCGAGGTCGTCGGTCTTGGATTGTAGGTGGTTGCGGGATGTGGCGAGTAGACAGAGGTCGTCTGCGAAGTCTATGTCCTCGAGGGTCTTACCATGTAACCACGGTAGCCCTCTCCCTTCCTTGTTGGTTACTCTTTGCATCACATCATCCAAGACAAGTAAAAACAGCAGCGGTGATAACAAGCAGCCCTGTTTCACTCCGGCGGTGACTGTGATCGGTTCAGTTAGTCGGCCTTGGTGCATCACTCGACAAGAGGAACCCTCATAAAGGCATTTAATAATATCTATAACCTTGACCGGTATACCTCTTCTCTTTAAAGTTCGCCAGATACTAGACCATTTCACCCGATCAAACGCTTTTTCGAAGTCCACGAACAGGGTATAGAGTTCGTTCTGCATTTCATTGCACTGTTCCAGGATCATCCGCAGTACGTTAATCTGGTCTGTGCAAGATCGCCCCGCTCTGAATCCACTCTGCTCGTCCCTTAGCGTACAGTCAACTGCGCTCGTCATTCTTTCTAACAGGACTTTACATAAAATCTTGGAGCACACTGGTAGCAAGTTAATTCCTCGCCAATTGGAACACTGAGACAAGTCACCTTTCTTAGGCAGTTTGATAACGATCCCCTCTTTCCAGCTATCAGGCACTTGGCCTGTTTCCCATATGGCTGTCATCAGGGGCAACAGTATCTCAGCCGTCACGTCTGCATTGGTCTTAAATGCTTCTATCGGGATTCCATCTTTACCAGGAGCTTTTCCACTTTTTAGCTTCTTAATGGCTCGGACAATTTCAGCCTTGCTCGGCGGATCGACTTTGATGTCTAGGACATCGATTCCTGTCTCACCATCGTCATCAGCTTCAGTATCAGTGCTCAATGTCTGAAATACCTCTTGAAAGTGCTCATGCCATCTCTGCAGTTGCTGATCCATGGTAGTGAGGAGTTTTCCTGACTTGTCCACTATTGGTCGCGTTGCCGGTGGTTTATTGCACAACTCTTTTCCGGCACGGTACAGCTCTCTGGTGTTTCCGGCGTGTGCCGCTAGTTCCGCTCTTTTGGCTATGGATGCAGCTCTGACACGTTTGTCTCTTTTCGCACTGCGTTTTATTTCGCTCTCGCACAGAAAATAATCATAGGCTAGGGTTTCTTTTATGTTATGGTCTTTTTCCGCATTAAGTTTCTCTTTGATGGATTTTCGGTGTTGTATTTTATTCCATGTATCAGCAGATATCCATTCTTTCTTTCCAGGACTACGGTAGCCTAAGAACTTTTCGCAACATCGGTGCATCGTGCTTTTTACAGCGCCCCACTCCTCTTCTATAGATCTTGCACTTTCTTGGACTTTCTGGGAGAAGTACTCATTGTGCAGTACTACACTAAATTCCCGCTTTGTGTCAGAATTCTGCAATTTGGAGACATCGAAACGACGAGATAATGTGGTCGTCTTATTCTGCACCTTTGCTATTTTCAGGCGGATTTTTGCAACTATAAGGTGGTGATCACTGTTTACGTCTGCTCCTCTTCGGTTGCGGACATCCAGTAACGAATGTCGCCATTTCCTACTTATTATGACGTGGTCAA
This sequence comes from Bedellia somnulentella, assembly GCA_963576735.1. NCBI lineage: Eukaryota > Metazoa > Arthropoda > Insecta > Lepidoptera > Bedelliidae > Bedellia > Bedellia somnulentella. The sequence goes on from OY755177.1 coordinate 1,643,660, forward strand.
TTTGATTTTCCGTACGTCTGTCAGGAGAAACCCAGGATACCTTATGGCAGTCTTTGTGTGGGAATATCGAGCCTCCAATCACCAAATCAAATTCGCAGCAGAAGTCTACAAGCATGTTGCCATTTTCACTTCGTGTACCTAACGCATGCTTCCCTACCCATGATTCTATGTTTTGGTTGTCATTTCCAATCTGAGCGTTATAGTCACCCATACAAATCACTATATCTCCTTTAGGAATAGTTCGCATTGTCGCCGAGAGTTGTTCATAGAACGCTTCTTTAATACCAAAGTCCGCTGCATTAGTGGGGGCGTAACATTGTACTACGGAGATATTTCTCACTTTAGACTTAAAACGCGCTGTAACAATTCTCTCTGACACCGGTTGCCACTCAAGTAGACTATTCCGGGCATTTTTGGCAAGCAGGATACCCACACCATATTCATGTTTCACTGCCTGTCCCGAGTATAGAAGGGTATAGTCCTCAATTAGTTGTTCCCCAAAGTCTTTCCATCTCGTTTTAGAAATGCCAAGTATTTCCAGCTGGTAGTCCCTCATGTATTTGACAACCTGATGTCCTCTACTTTCTTCGCGCATCGTGCGAACATTCCAACATCCAATCAGAGTCCTTTTTTTCGCGCCAAAGGTCGTTTTTTGAAAGTCGGTCCGTATTTTTCTTCTTAGAGTTTCAGTAATAATGTAGATTCAGATATACAGGGAATTAGCCCATAGTATCCTAAGACGGCTAGTAGGGCTGCTACCTTAAAGCGTGCCGTCACACTCGGTTTGGTTTCGGAGTACCTTCTCCTATCGTCCTTTTTTGGGGTATTTACTCCCTAAGGCCGCCGCAAGCCTCTTCCAGCTAAAGCCAGGTGTGTGGTTATCCCGCCACTGCTCGGTCGTCATAGCCTCGTCTGTTATCCAGCAGAGAGCACCACGGCGTGGTGTGTGCCACGCCGCCGCCATCCGGCGCGTGCAGGTGAGGTTGACATTTGGGTAGGAGACGGTGTTGTGCTCCATTCTCCCCTTACTCCCCAACCGTCCCGGCTTCGCTCGGGCATAAATTATCATTAACATTTTGTTTTTTATTTTATTACATGTATTATTATTTTATTTTTTTTAAGTTTTAATCTATTTTATATTTTTTTGCTGTGTAGAGTCGGCTTAGAATAGCACTACCCCATTTCTTCCGGTGGGTGTACGTAAGAGGCGACTAACGGTTTTGGGGCTTTTGAGGGATTTTTGGGCGATGCGGTTGGAGACCCATCACCAACAACCTTTATTTCACCATCTTTTCCCCACACAACTTCCAAAAGTGGCTGAGGAATTTCTGATTCCTTAGCTCTGGCTACCCCTTCTAGGGATTTATAGCCGTGAGTATATGTATGTATGTATGTTATATTTTTTTGTATTTATAATTAGATATATTTTTATATTTTTTTTATTTTTCATAATGAGTAATTACATCAAAAGCCATTCAATTTATAGAGTTAGAGCTTCCCTGTAAACAATATTTGACGTTGTTGTATTTTGGGGCAGCAAAATAAATTGATGTTCAGGGGCTCCCACCCGCGACAGGCCAACGTACAGTTGACCGTGAGTAAAACAATTCTTTCGCAGGTCAATCCCTACTAATTTGAAGGTTTGGCCTTGGGACTTATTAATTGTTAAAGCAAAAGATGTTTTAACCGGAAATTGTAGCCGTTTAAATGGAATTGGCGGATCAGTTGGGATCATCGGTATCCTCGGTATATGAGCTAATTGACCGGCTGCTGAGCCAGTGATAATAGTCGCTACAATTAAATTTTGCTTTAACTCTTTGATAAGCAGCCTCCCGTACCCCTTCGTGACGCCTGCAACAACTTACTATGCATAGCTAATCGAGCGGAGTTTTATCTATTTTTTTAATTCGAGATAACTTTCGAATGGAATGTTCGAATCGAATAATTCAAAAAGTAATATAAGGGTATTGAAGTAGTCTGAAATAATATATACGTTTTTTTATAAGGATTAGATAGGTACAAATAAAGAGCCTTTTCTAAAGCAGGACTTTAATTTAATTTTTAAATAATTTTATATAATGACGCTTGTTGTGTGATAACTATAATAGTTAGAGACATGCTGTCGGGGCATTTTTTTAGATAATGATGTGTTCTGTAAAATTGTAGTACATAATTTTATTCTATTGTCAATAGTTTTCGCAGCGCACGCGTTGTAAGGATTTTTTTTGGTATTTCTTTAACACCTTGGGTTACATTTTTGAAGTTTACGTAAGGATCCCTAATTTTTTTGAAAATGAAATATAACCTATGTTACTCGGGAATAGTGTAACATCAAAACAGTGAAAGAATTTTTCAAATCCGTCCAGTAGTTTTGGAGCCTATTCAATTCAAACAAACAAACAAACAAACAAAAAATCAAACCTTTCCTCTTTATAATATTGGTATAGATGTAAGAAAGAATCAGGCCTCTTTTGTGAAAAATTGTGACAGACATATTCGAAACCTGAGAGACAACAATAAAATATCAGTACCAAAATACAGATTGTCAAAAGTAAATACATCTTTCATGGGGTTATGCGTAAAAGTGTATAATAAAAGAAATAAAGAAAGAAGAGGCGTTTATTCACGTTTGAAATATTAACTACAACACAGTTTACTTGAATATCAAAATTATAAAAGAGACATAAAAAGTGATCTATACTTATAATAAATCTGGGGCCCAATTCTACACGACCATCTTTTCTGTATGACGGTCTTAGGTGTATCAAAACTGTGGTTTTGGCATTCTCGAAGCAAAATTGACAAATGTCATTTGTGTCACTGTCACAATAGTGAGACAGCTAAGATCTTATTTGCTATTCTACAAGGCCATTTTACGTCACTTTTTGACACATTGACGTATTTGGTATTCTGCTAATTAACGATTTTTTTCAGCGTTATGATGATTGAACGAATGATTCACCAAATCGGTATTCTAAGCGTTTTTAAGAGTTTTTTTGACAGCTGTCTGAAGCTACAATCCACCATAATGCTACAGTTTTTCCCCTAAAAAACAACAGTAGCTTTTTGTGTATTGTTTCATACATTCGAAAAAAAATTTTTTTGGTGGAAAATGATTATGAATATTTATTTGAATGTATTTACACATATTTTATTGGATTTTATTTACATTTTACTGAAAATTTAAAGATATCAATAAAATATGCGTTTTTTATGACAATATTTTTTCTGATAAAAATATCTTATTCAAAGTTCGAAAATATTTCAAATGTATCGAAGTAGATTTCGTTTCAATGTGGCTCAATGAAAATCGATATGATAAATGCAGTTATACTTATTTAAGAAAACGTTAACTCATTATGAGGTCCCAGTCAAAGTAGATATAAGATAAATATGTTTTTAAATTATCATGGTTGTTAACGGTGAGGGAAAACATCGTGAGGAAACCCACATGGCTGAGTTGTACTTAGTCATGAGACAGTGTATTCGTACAAAACGGCGATAGGCCTGCCCCCTATCACGTGAGTACACTGTCTAAGCAAAACGTGGGTACCTTCTCTTAGATGGCGCTTGCCATGTGAGTTCAGAAGTATTGGTACGTGAACGTTTATGTTATGTTTATGTTTATGTTTTTATAGTAAAACAGCAGAATAACACTACCCCATTTCTACCGGTGGGTGGTCATAATAATAGGTGTGTATGGGCTACCCTTAGTGATTTCGCGTGGGCTTTCTAGTGATTTTTGGTCGATATGGTTAGAGAGCCCGGCACCAACAATTATTTATTAATACCATCTTTTCACCACTCAACTTCCAAAAGTGACTCACTAATTTCTCATTCCAAAGCCTTTAAGGCATTTACAGTAGTACAGACCTAAGCAGAGGTTCCCAAACTAGGCTAGGTCTGTATTATGGGAAACCAGTTTATATGTATGCATGTCAGTTTCATCACCAACACCCCTATGATATTTCGTGTGATGATATATAGCCTACGTTACTTTTGAATAATTCCAACGTTTAATTTAAAAAAATATTTTTTATATCGGTTGAGCTATTGGGGAATTAGGAACCTATACATACAATCAAATATCTCTCCTTTTGGAAATTTGATATTATAGACAAGAGATTTTGAGATGATTGGCTGATTAGTGTACAGTCGGATATATATACATACATATACTCACGGCTATAAATCCCTAGAAGGGGTAGCCAGAGCTAAGGAATTGGAAATTCCTAAGCCACTTTTGGAAAGTTGAGTGGGGAAAAGATGGTGAGATAAAGGTTGTTGGTGATGGGTTTCCGAATACATTGCCCAAAAATCTCTTAAAAGCCCCAATACAGTTAGTCGCCTCTTACGTACACCCATCAGAAGAAATGGGGAAGTGCTATTCTAAGCCGACACTACACAGTATATATACACTACACTATATATATATATATATATATATATATATATATATATATATATATATATATATATATATATATATATATATACTACAGTGTATATATACTTTGTATATATATGTATATATTAATAGGCTTAAGGTAAAATAAAAGTCAGGATCATGTGCGGCCACATTACGAAAATCGAAAACATTATAGGTTGCCTATGTACTAAACGTATGCATTGTAAATTATGCTAGGTAACGACTATATTAAGTCTAAGCGAAAACAGTTAAGCTTTTCGTTTTATAGTTATTAACGTTGCCGTTAGCCCTCTAAAAAAGTTATTCCTAATTAAATTATCACAGTTATCATGCCAGTAAATATTGGCCCTAAGAAACACAGGCGTATATTCAAAGTATAACAATACTCGTGCAAATCCGAAATGGTCCACTAGTAAATTAATAAAGAAACAAGTATCAAGAACATATTATTTATTATATATTTGTAACTAAAGTAGAATCACTAAGACGAGCAAAGAACTTTTAATACAAGTTTTGGTATGATAAATATACGCTTTATTATTTGTTAGCTTCTCCTACATGATTTGAAATATAAATGTATATTCTTGGGTAATTTTCAGTTGGTTGATATCTTCCGCAAGGAATTCTTATAAAATAGAGACACCATATGAATGTTCCAGTTTGAAAACTTTAATTAAGCTACATCGTCACGAATAATTGGTACCAAAATCACTGATAGCATATTCATCGTTAAGTTCGTATCGTACGAATAGTTCCACAAACAAATAATGTTTGATATTAACCAGTCCGTTAAATTAATTATTATTCGGTATAAGAAATTTATTCATTAGTTTTAAAAATATGTAATAATGAAAATGAAAATTGACTAATTATAATTTTTTGTTTGTTTATTGTTTTTTTTATTTTTTTTGTTATTGGCGGTATCTGCCGAATATTTTTTCAGCAATTTCGCCACAAACAGCGTGATTTAGTTTCGCATGTGAATTTTAGTTGTAAGGATTTTTATCATTAAAGCGAAAAAAAAATTATGTATAAAGAATGAAATTATTAAACAATTAGATCTTGAAGGTATTTAATCAATGGTTAAGGAAAGACTAAGTTAAGAGTTATTTATATTTTGGGAAGAACATAAAATTAAAGAAAAAATAATAATGAAATCCCATTATCGCGAATCCCAACTAATTATGTCATGCTTATTGTTATTTTCCAAAAATTATCTTTCTTCTATTTTTTTTCTTTTTAGCTTTGGGTATATTTACAAGCAGCCTTTTTGGCTCAATTTAAATATAATTTATTTGATAACCTGACAATTCATACTTGGTAAACATTGGAAACATATTTTAAATCATTTACAATTAAATTTTGAAGAAATAATTGAGATCTAGTTACAAAATCGGGGATGATTCTAGATTAAGAGCATAGGGTACATAATAAATAAAGTGGTAGGTATTTGCAATATCAATATTAGAATAAAAATGGCAATACTGGATTTAAAATCATTCAACTCAATGACCGAATGAGCAAGAAACTGGGCTAAAACGTCAAAATTGGATCACCATACCAGAGACATACACCTAAGATACATCTTAAAAATATTGTGAATACCCATTAAAAAGTTCTATTAAGTTTGCATTGTGACGTTTAGTGACATGTGACAGAATTTTGACGGTTTTATGTCAAATTATGACAGTTGGAAAAAGTTTTTTTTCTTAAAGCGAGTTCGTGTTTGGCCAAGAATTTGTGTAATGAGTTTGTAAGAAAAAGTTTGACTTTACTTTGAACAGACCGCAAAAATCTTATCTTATAATCACGACTTATTATAAACAAACATAAGGCAAACTTAAAAAAGTCTAATATTTCAGAAAAAAAAGGTCTTGAAACAAAACACAAAAAACTCTTAAACGTGCCACATTTTATCTAACAAATATTTATTTCATCATTAATTAAAGATAAATAATTCAATAAAAATAATAATTTCAAGATTTTCTCTATCAAAATAAAAAAACTATTAAAAGAAAATGATACAAACCTACTTGCGTAAACTCACGAGATTAGTTCCTATCGGAGTAGTCAGAAACTATTAATTTTGTTGGATTTGTACGACCCTGGCTAACTTATCTAGCTTCTTCTAGTTTAATGAATCTTTTATACATGCTTTTTTATTCTTTACACTTCGGACGTCTGACAGGTTGTGTGAAAAATTTAAATGTATTTATTTTATTTATTTGACCAATTTGTCACTGGCACAATTATAACAATTCACTACTAACTTATCTGTAGAATATAAAACAGAGCAAAAGAAAGGTGTCATTTTCAAAACGCAGGGTACCTATAGAGACTTTGAGGAAAAGAAAAAACAATTTTTTTACTAACATTGAAAACAGCCTTAAAATTGGCGCTTGTACATCAATAAATAATTTGGGATAGGTTTGTTTCAATGAAAACTAGTATTTTTCCATATACTAATACTGAGGCAATAATATTTTTAAGACGGTTTGGGCATGATAAGGATGAAGAGGTAAATTGGATGTGTAAAAACCCAATGTGGAAGGCACTCGAAAGTGGTGTTAGTAGAGGACGACTACGGAGGACACAATCGGACCAAATAGAGAGTTTTCTCAAAAAGGCAGGCGGCTTCTGTAATAATGTCATGCCTAGAAGGGTTACATACTGTATATCCGAAACTTTCAAACCCGAATATTATTTTACCGAAAACTAATCGACTTTTTTTTAATTGCCATAATATTGTTTCACCGAAATTTCAAATACCATATTCTTACATTCCAGATTATCGATTGACTTTTTTTTTCTTTACTATCATTATGATAAACCACTAGAACGGATTCCCACAGAATCAAAAACCAGATATACCTTAATTCTGCAATATTGCTTTTCCCAATAATCACTATTCCAAAAAATCATTTTCCATACATTTGAAATACAGATGTATTGAATGATACCTGCTGCTATGAATAATTTTGCAGGCATATTTTATGTAAATAGTATACCCCGCCCCCCGTCCTCTATATGTAGCAAGCTGCAAGCAAGCAAGTATGGCATATAAGCATGCATCAGGCATTTAGGTGCTCGCTACGCTCGCTCGTTTTATACATAATCTAACCTAACCTAACCTAACTAAATGTGACCTAACTTTTCTTTGTCTGCAGGGGGCTTTCGCCCCCCGACCCCCCCAAGCAGGCACCCCCTGCACCCCCCCGACATGTAACCAAGCATGCAAACAAGCAAGCAAGTATACATACAAACAGGCATGCATTCGCGTTTTATTTATACAATTTTTCTAACATAAATAATGTCTAGTTAAAGAGATTTACGATTTGTGAGACTATAGATAAAGTTACTTCGGTCTTTTAAACCTTTGGAATAACGAGATTATAGTAAAAAATATGGTTGGTAAAAGCAAAAAATTCATTTTAATAGTCTGGTTTTAGTTTTTCTGGGAAGTGATACTTCTAGAAAATGTATTTATGTACTAATGAAGTTGTGGAAAATAAAGCATCTGTGATACGTAAATTCTGTGAACCGTTTTCTGAATGTTGAAATTCGGATTTAAGATATTCGAATCTTCGAAATGTTACCCATTAGTTCCCATTGGGGTAGGCAGAGACTATCGATGGCCATGGAGTAGGTACCCGCATAAATTTAACCATTTACGTACCCATACAATTTGAAATTTTTATGACGATGAAATCAAAACTCAGCTCTTTTTTTTGAGACTTCACTTCATCGGTTTGAGTTTAAATTCTCGTTGGGCCTTGACCAATGTCTTTTTTATTTATTGAGGACGTTAACCGTGAGGGAAAATATCGTGAGGAAACTATTATAGCTGAGTTATACTTAGTCCTGTCATGTGACAATGTATTTGTAGGTACATTGTTACAGGTTTTTAATTTTGCTATACATATACTCACGGCCATAAATCCCTAAAAAGGGGTAGCCACAGCTTTAGAGCTAAAAACTTCTCAGCCACATTTGGAAGTTAAAAGTAAAAAAAGTCAAAAAGTTTATTTTTCAAAATTAAGTTAAAAACTAACATTTTTTGAACGTCAAATTTTTAAATTTATCATTAGTCCGTAGTTGATATGGGAGATGATGGTAGAAGTAAAGTATCGTTGGTGATGGGTCTTCAACCGCATCGCCTAAAATCACTTTAAAAAGCCCCATACCCTTAGTCGCCTCTTACGACACCCATGTAAAGAATTAACCTATAATAAAATATTTCGGTCGAATCTTCTAGCAGAAAGTACTCATAAACTGTACATAAAATTTAAATGATATTTCTTTAGTCTTAGGCGATGCAAACAATTCAGATTTTGTCCAAAGAATGATACTATCTTTATTTGAATTCCTACTCCTTCAAGGTTTAAGATCATAGAAAGTACTGAGAAGTTTTATTTAAGACGTATGGTGTTACTTCAAAGTTAATTGCACACCAATTAAGGCTGAATGGAATGTGTACAGAACTAAATTGTAAATATGGGGCAAAAAACATCATAGTAAAAAGGATTTGAGTATAAATGGGGACCAGGGGACTGTTTTGTTCCGAGTTAATAAACAGTACATTGTGTTAATGAACAATTGACAAGGTGAAGCGGCGTCTTATCACGTAGTAAATGACCGTAATTTACAACGGACTGTGACATGAAACGACTTCATGAAAAACTAAGGGGTCGCCTGCTATGGACAGTGGACACATAGATAAAGAAATATTAAGACGATCTTATCTATACTTATAATAAATCTGTAGAGAGGTCAATTCTGTACATGAAATATATTTTCAAAATAACTATCAGGTGGTGATTAGGGATCGATACTGATGCCAAAAATGCAATCAGTAAAATTTTTGTCTGTCTGTCAGTTTGTATGTTCCTTATGGAAACAAAAATTACTCGACGGATTTTAACGAAACTTGGTACAATTATTCTTCATAGTCCTGCGCAGGTTTTTGTATACTTTCCAGCAGAGAAGTAAAGGGGAATTTTGGGAAATTTTGAGAAAACGGGAGAAGTTACTCCATTTTTTAAGCTTCCGTCGCGTGTGCAGCCTTAATGGTTAAACTAACATAGAAATCATGTATCACGGAAATATTCTTCATAAAATTATCTGAAAAAAAATCCTCAACAGTATATGTCTATCTTTTACGGTTGACTCACAATAACACGTGTAATTCCTGATAGCTTAGCAGTTCGGAAGATCCTGATTATATTTGTTTACTCTTCCGTTTGTAAACCTCTCACTTATCCCTAATTTAAAAAAGGTAACATTATTACCTATTTAACAAAAAAAGAATCATAGAAATCGGTAGACAAACACCATAATTATTTATAAAATAAGCCATCGCGCCCGTGATCGAAACCAAATCTTTACTAATTTACATATAACATACTAGATGGCGCAAGTAGTTGCATCCTACATAACGTAGTGATTTATTTTTTAGATTGTTATAAATACTTCATGGCGTTTTATTCCAAAATTTGCTATTAAACGGAAATACTGAACCGTTCATTAAAGTGCATTCAAAATCACCAAACTACACTGTTTAGGGAGTGCTATAAATTTAATAAATTGAAAACATTACGCTGAATTTCACAATGCTTGAGCAGTGACTGAAGAAAGAAACCTCAGATATTTAAAAAAACAACGCTACCCGTGCAAAGCTGGGACGATCCACTATACAAAATAAAATAAATGAAACAAATGTGAATAGGTCCTGCCTCAGCTTATTTTTGTGCGTTTTACACACAACACTGATTTTCAGTCAGGACCACAGACATGTATTTGAATAGATGCCGTAAGTGCATGTACTTCGCGTGTAAAAACTGAGTAAAATTATCTTAGTTTATCGCCATTTGATTGAGTCCGTGCTCGAACGTTCTCGGTGACAGATGTCAAGCTAAATATAAAAAATGCCTAATTGTGCCGTATTAAGTTGCAAAAACTATCTAAATAAAGCGGGACTAATTAATAGAAAGATTTCCTTTCATCGGTTGGTCACTTTATTATTAGATTATGTGGTTTTTATTGCAAAATTAATTATTTCGTGTTCGTTGTGGTTTCACACTGAAAAACTTTTAAACGAGTGTGTATCGCTTAATTTATAATACATTGCCGCTTTTAGTTACAAAGCTATCTAGTATGGCTTGTCTATTAAAACACGAAATGAACATCAAAATGAACGATATTTTCACCTGTCAATCACCTACATGGTACGGTAGCTATTGTCATATTTCTGTCATTTTAAGCAAAATGTGTTGTACCTACACAGATAGTTGTATTCGATTCTAATTCTAATCGATTTTGGGAACAGAGAAATGATAATATTCGCGATGGATGTTCCATGTTTCTAAAATATTTTTATTACTACAATGTTTCTGTTAAATAATTAATTGGCATACTCTTGTTTTAACTTTGTTTTTATTTAATAAAAGAACAGTTTAATTTTAGTTACAAGTTTTTCTCTAAGCTACATTTCTTAACGTGTGGTATGTGTGAGTCTTTATTTACTTCCTTCCTTCACTCAGTGTTGCCAATATAAATGTACATATATACACGAACACGCCTCCTTACATAAGTTCAAAGCTTCTTAAGTACTACAGTAATTATAATCAATTAGGGAACTATACTCCTTTAAATTTAGCATTTTTAAGTTAGTGAATTTAAAATTTCCCACAGGTTTTGTAAATATATCTGCAATTTTATTTTCTGACTCTATTTTGTATACTTCCCTGCTAAACATTTTAATTTACAAAATGATAGTGAACTTCAATGTGCTTAGAATTCTTTGTAAAGTTTCCATACTTAGAAATAGCTACAGCTGCTGAATTATCTTCATAGATTTTAACTGGTTTACAAACCTTAGTAAAGACATCATTCATTACACAAATGAGAAAATTTAATTCTGTTACTGCTTCTGATAATTCTACATATTCAGCAAATGTTGAAGAGTTTGTTACACTACTTTGTTTTTTTTTTTCAATATTGAACAAACGAAGAGTTCCGTACTATCATCTATAATAGAAAATAACGTTTTTGTATGGGAGCCCCTTTGATATTTACATACATACATACATACATATACTCACGGCTATATTTCCCTAGAAGGGGTAGCCAGAGCTAAGGAATTAGAAATTCCTCAGCCACTTTTGGAAGTTGAGTGGGGAAAATATGGTAAAAATAAAGGTTTTTAGTGATGGGTCTCCAACCGCATCGCCCAAAAATCCAATATAAAGCCCCGATACCCTTAGTCGCTTCTTACGACACCCGTGGGAAGAAAGGGGTAGCGACATTCTAAGCCGGCACTACACGGCAAATTGATATTTACTTTACTGTTATTTAATTACTTATTTTGAAAGGTGATATACAAGTAAATATACTCTGAAAATTTTAAGTATCTACTAATTAACATTTTAATATTGAGCAAACAATTACGGAAAAAAACACGTTTATTGTAAGGGGCCCCCCTTAAAATCCTTTTTTTACTTGTAATTGTTGTTGTAGCGGCAACAGAAATACGTCATTTGTGAAAATTTCAGCTTTCTAGTTATCACTGTTTATGAGATACAGCCTGGAGAAAAACAGACAACGAAAAAAAATACTTGATTATTTTTCCTTCTCTACAAGTTATTTTATTTGTTTTTTTTTTTTCAAATCCGAATTAGTTCTGGATTGTATTATATTTTGTCATAGCGCCTTCTACTGGCTTTCCTTTTGTAGATAAAATTTCTTCTCAGGGTTTTTTTAAATCATTTCGTAACTTTCCGAGAACACATTATTAAAACTAGTTAATTAGGTAGGTTATTAATAAGGACAAGTTATTATAATAATAAAGGATACTGAACTACTCACTGACTAACTGACTCATTAACTCACTGATTTAGATCGTTGTCCTCCGAGAAGATGTAGTGGTGGAGGAAAATAATGTAGGAAGAGTTGCTCAGAATAAAAATGAGACCATGAGAAAATAGCGTTATTAATTCTAGATTTATCATTCTTCTGTCAATTTATCATTCGTCTGTCGATGCACTCGAATATAATCGATTGAATCGTTTACGCGCTGACGGGGAGTTCCCATCACTAAATTGCTCATGTGACGTCACAGTAGGTGGAAAAATAATGGCACGCTTGGTTTCTATACAAGAAATGACACTTGCGTTATCTATTCAAATACAGATCTGTTGTCAGGACCCATTTGGAGTGACACATATAACATACATTTCATGATACATAAAATGATTGACAACAAAATAATAGTAAATTAAAAACGAAATACACAAAAGTCGATCAATAAGCTGGCCATACCCGCACACATATCTTGCACTCTTACTTTTAAAAAGACCGCATAATAAACAAATAAATAATAATAATGATTATAAAAGATAAAAATAAATAAATATGATAATTGGATAGGTACACTCTTTAATGAAAACATATACATAAATACACATATGTATACATGAATACATATAATTACATCCTATTAAAAGTGTAAAATGCACGTATATAATGATATATTTAGAATTCATAAACAATAAAGTATGCAATATATAATAATAAATACCTAAGGACATTTTAAATTTATCAGAAACAAAATTCAAAGCAGCAGTTAAAAGAAGTCTTAGTTCGAAAGCCAAGAAAAAATTACAATGTCAATGATTACATTAATGATGAAGTCGCTTGGCGTCATCAGGGCTCTGTGCGGGATGTTTCCGGGCTAACACCAAAATTGTAATGGACGTTAAAAAAATATGTGTGTTGACGAGTTTCTTACGGGTTCTTCTCTCAACAAATCACCTTTCGAATCCAAAGTAAACCTAGTATTAAGTTAAAATTTGACGTTCAAAAAACAAAGATTTATCTTTTTATTTTGAAATAAATTTTTATTTTATTTTTACCCTTAAATAATTCATGCTAATGTTGAACCGAAACTGATAATGACAGTAATAATTATTACACAGTACAGTAAACAATTATTCCATTAATGGGACTCAATCAATATAGCTGTTCCATTTACTTACCCGTTGATAATTATCATTGGATGGTTTTCAGCGCAGCGAAAAGCCAAAATTTTATTTGCCTGAATTTTACGTATGCTACTTTTAAAAGAGATCTTTTCTCAGAAACAGAGTATTGTTTTTTTTAAATTCACATTTCACTCAGATTTACACCAACCAATTAATCTCTGCGTATTTTAATTAATTAATTTCATGTAACCTTAAGTTACTAAATATAACTTATAGCAGCCCGTCCCGGCTTCGCTCGGGCATGAATTATCATTTACATTTTGTTTTTTATTTTATTACATGTATTATTATTTTAATATATTTTTTTTAAGTTTTAAGCTATGATATTTTTTTTTGCTGTGTAGTGTCGGCTTAGAATAGCACTACCCCATTTCTTCCGGTGGGTGCACGTAAGAGGCGACTAACGGTTTTGGGGCTTTTGAGGGATTTTTGGGCAATGCGGTTGGTGACCCATCACCAACAACCTTTATTTCACCATCTTTTCCCCACACAACTTCCAAAAGTGGCTGAGGAATTTCTGATTCCTTAGCTCTGGCTACCCCTTCTAGGGATTTATAGCCGTGAGTATATGTATGTATGTATGTTATATTTTTTTGTATTTGTATTTAAATATATTTTTTTATTTTTTTTTATTTTTCATAATGAGTAATTACATCAAAAGCCATTCAATTTACAGAGTTAGAGCTTCCCTGTAAACAATATTTGACGTTGTTGTATTTTGGGGCAGCAAAATAAATTGATGTTCAGGAGCTCCCACCCGCGACAGGCCAACGTACAGTTGACCGTGAGTAAAACAATTCTTTCGCAGGTCAATCCCTACTAATTTGAAGGTTTGGCCTTGGGACTTATTAATTGTTAAAGCAAAAGATGTTTTAACCGGAAATTGTAGCCGTTTAAATGGAATTGGCAGATCAGTTGGGATCATCGGTATCCTCGGTATATGAGCTAATTGACCGGCTGCTGGGCCAGTGATAATAGTCGCTACAATTAAATTTTGCTTTAACTCTTTGATAAGCAGCCTCCCGTACCCCTTCGTGACGCCTGCAACAACTTACTATGCATAGCTAATCGAGCGGAGTTTTATCTATTTTTTTAATTTGAGATAACTTTCGAATGGAATGTTCGAATTAAATAATTCAAAAAGTAATATAAGGGTATTGAAATAGTCTAAAATAATATATACGTTTTTTATAAGGATTAGATAGGTACAAATAAAGAGCCTTTTCTAAAGCAGGATTTTAATTTATTTTTAAATAATTTTATATAATGACGCTTGTTGTGAGATAACTATAATAGTTAGAGACATGTTGTCGGGGCATTTTTTAGATAATGATGTGTTCTATAAAATTGTATTGCATAATTTTATTCTATTGTCAATAGTTTTCGCAGCGCACGCGATGTAAGGATTTTTTTTGGTATTTCTTTAACACCTTGGGTTACATTTTTGAAGTTTACGTAAGGATCCCTAATTTTTTTGAAAATGAAATATAGCCTATGTCACTCGTGAATAGTGTAGCATTAAAACAGTGAAAGAATTTTTCAAATCCGTCCAGTAGTTTTGGAGCCTATTCAATTCAAACAAACAAACAAACAAAAAATCAAACCTTTCCTCTTTATAATATTATTAGTATAGATTTAACGAAACTATTTCGCAACCTACCGCAATTAAAAGGAATGGCAAATAAGGAAAATGGATTTACCAATTGTTCCCTACTCACAAAACAAATAGAAAACTATCCTAATTAGATGTTTCACTTTCCACCTTTCCAAACTATTTGTAACTAGTAAGAGCACCTTTACATCTCCTCGCCTTTTAGTGCTAACTTTTCTTTGTTGTTTGTACTCACGGTATTTATCTGTCTTCTACTTTGCGCCATTTTCGCTGGTTATTATTAATATAAGTTCTTTGGGATCGTTAACAATGGAAATATTGGGTGTTTTGCACTGTGGTGGCAACATTTACAAGAAGAGCTCAAAATCGTAGACTTTTTGTTGAATTATTTGAGAAAAAAATAAAACAATGGTTTTAGATATTTTTAATTTGCTGTGTGCAAAGCTATGTTGCTGCACTGTCGGAAATTATAGCAAAGGTATTATAGATTCTGAGCCAAAGTGCTGTATTTATAACGAAGTAACTATTGTTAACCTATGTTGATTCCAGGGAAGAGGCACAACTTTGGGTTCAGTAGGTAAATAAATTTAATTCCTTTCTCCGCTCTACAGCTTCTAAAGTCAAAGTTCAGGAAAATATAAATTTCCGTATGGTGGTAAAAGGTGGACTTTTAATACGAATTTACGTGTTATATTTTTGATACTACCGTAGTTTTTAAAATTTGTTTATTAACTTTTATTTATCCTCAAAAATAATGCAGTTACCATTAAGTTAAAATCCCAACTTTTGATGTTGTTACTCGTTAAGGCGATAAGTCCGCCTTTGTGTACATATAGTGTTGTACCTATTCTGTAATATACTGTTTGTGTGTTGTTTTGTATGCAATAAAGTGTTTAAATAAATTTATATTTACTAACGTACATACATAGGCTGCCAAAATCAATATCTTTCCTTTTAGCTTTGCAGTAGTTGAAAAAAGCGGCCAAGAGCGAGATAGACTCGCTAATGAAGGGTTCCGTAGCAGCACTAGCAGCAGGTAGGTAACATAGTAATAAACAAGTTTGAAATGTTTAGTTTAAAATGTTATTTACTTATCACTGATTTACTATAAGAAAACAATGGTTCACTTTTTATGCGTAAGGCCTGTGATAGTAAAATTATTGTTATATATTTCAGTGAAATTAATAAATTAGGTGAGTAATTTGATTTATGACGTTTAAAAATAGAACTACTGGCTAGATCTCATTCAAACCAATTTTCGTTAGTAGTTTGTATAGTAATACACATCATATATTTTTTTTCAGTTTTATCATGCCCATATTTTGGAAGTTACGGGGGGGGGGACACATTTTACCAATTTGGAAAAGTCTCTCGCGCAAACTATTCAGTTTAGAAAAAAATGATATAAGAAACCTCATCATCATTTTCAAATACCTTAAAAAAACAATTTGAGTTTCAGTTCTATGTACGGGGAACCCTAAAAATTTTGGTTTTTCTTTCAGAATTTATAAATCTTAATGCGGTTTACACAATACATCTACGCACCAATTTTCAATAATGTAGTTCTTATAGTTTCGGAATAAACTGGCTGTGACATACGGACGGACGGACGGACGGACAGACAGACAGACGTGACGAATCTATAAGGGTCCCGTTTTTGCCATTTGGCTACGGAATCCTAAAAAGTAATGATGTTCACTTAACCACAATTCTTCGTAAGTTTTTTTTTTCATCGCATCTCCTCAACTAGGAAGATGATAAGAGCAATTTCCTCAACCAATCATAGATCGATTATAAAAACAGAGCTCCGTATAAAACTACAGGGCACCCCGCCGCCATCTTTTCTTGATCGATGATATCGCGTCCGAGTCGCCGCCGCCGCGCCGCCGCCATTTTACTGATCAACATCATAATATCTGCAAGTTATCCGTATTTTTACCGGATATTAAGAATCCCGCGCTCGCCTACCAACTCTACCGTTTCTACCGGTTGAACCATCTTCGCTAATACTTTGAAATAGTTATTTAATGCAAATAATATGTTTTTTTAGATATAAATAATCTTAACCTCTACTTTAATAGTTATGAATCCCAACAAAAGCTTGGGAAAAAGTGTGACTGTGAAAATAATAATGAACAAAAGAGTTTTATTATACTTCAGACATCTATATTCGAAATATTAATGGTTTATGATAACACGCAGAACCAACTCTGCCTCTGACACCATGTAGACATGATTGAAAATTCACTTAAAAATCCAATGTTCCCTAAAGTTAACCAACATGATAATTAATAATTATTGTGTATAATAATGTTCTCTCACAACCACGTACTTAGCGTGTCATGTTTGGAACGAGAGCGCGACAGCCGACTGACACCTAGATTATGACGGAAAATAGAGAGATATAAAATTAAATTAAAAGTTATTTTTACTCAGTGTTATCAAATCAAAATCAAAATTCATTTATTTCAGATTTAAGTAAATCCATATTACATCAAAATTACATTAACCACAAAAACTACAAAAACATAAAAAGTAAATAAAATAAAATTAAGTTATTAAATTAATTATATCACAAAAAATAATAATAACATTAAATTAAACATAAAAAGTAAATTAAATTCCGTTATTAAGTTACGTTATATAATTATTTGGCACAGTGGCGTACAGGGAATACATGACATTTCACCACATGTGACACTAATGGGCCTTCAAGTCTGTCCGCTATCACTTTCAGGTAGGTGTTGGTGCTGCCCCCCTTCGCGTCAGAGAGGCTACCCGCTTGCGTATGATGGCGTGATAACCATCCATGTATGCCTCTGCAAACATGCTTGACGCACTACAGAAACGTGGCAGCCCCAACAGCATCCTGAAAGCGTTGTTATATTGGACCCGTAGGACGCTCTCGGACTTCTTCGTGTGGTTAATCCAAAGGCTGCAAGTGTAAAAAGACTGGCAGTAAGACCTAAAGAGTGTTAATTTTACATATAAGTTCCCACAGAGGGGCTCGAGCCTACCCTTTATAGTCTTAATTTTCGGATTATTAGCATAATTATTTAATTTTTTAATTAATAAATATAAGAATTAGCACAAATCAATATGTCTAGTGGAATATTGCATACTGATAGTTTCACGAAGGCTATGTTTATCGTAACGTCATACGTACTTACGGGCAGTACAGAACCGATTTTAGTGGATCAAAGTTTCAAAAAGGCGTTGTTGTTCTTGATCTTCAATTTTTGATATTCTTAGTTTTTGCTCAGGCAAGTTGCATAGTATTAACACTTATTTTTTTATAGTAACACAAACCCATGAGAAGAACAGAAGGCAATTCGTCAAAGAATCGTTAAATTATTAAAATTTAAAGATAAATGATCATAAGCAAAAGCATATCTTTACATAAGTACTACATTAATGGCAACTTCCGACGTTTGATACCTCTGTTATTGCATCTGAGAATTGAATAAGTACGTAAAATAATGCAATGAAATGGAAACTCTGTTGTTCATTTGTGAGATTTTTCTAGGAACAGAAGCAATTTATATAGAAAATTTATACGGGAATTTTCTATCGCTGTATTATTATTTTAGCGATGTCATACACTGATAATACTATACAGCAAACCGTTGAAAATTGAAGGCATATTTCCATTTTGCCACATGGCTTATAACATATTTTCCCTCAAACGAATCCGCGACCTTTGAAACGAAACACCTAGTTTTTTTAACAACAAAATAACAACAACACAAACAACATCGAAAAAAAGTTGAAATTATATTTATTCTAAATAAATTTAAATCTGATAAACAAATTTTAATATCAGACTCAGCAGAGACACAAAAGGAATTTTATTAAGTAATCGAGTTGAGCTTTGAGGATTTAAAAAGACCAACTCAATTTTAATATCGCGAAATTGGTTCGACAACGTTTCGTGCGACGAAAGCCAGATATAATGAATTTGTTGAGCGTTATTGCGTCTACGGCTGAGTTGTACGCGATATCAGGAACCAATCCAATTTGCGGCCAAACATCCTGTTGATAGCGCGGTTACCGGCGCGGCGTTTTTGTGATTCCGAAAAAGATAACGAATCGTAACAAATCGGTGCTGTACATTAATGTTTTCAACTTTTTTTATATATGCACGCATACAATTTACTCAGTTTTAATCAAAGTTTTACTACAACTTTTAAACATTTAATATAAAAAAGACGTACTTTATTTCATTTATTTTTAATAAATAAAGGAGAAATAAGGGAAAAAAAATTTCGACTCAAATTACTTTATTTAAATCTTTTTGTTCATGAAAACCTCATGTGGGGATTATTACTAATAAACAAAGAATAAATAAAGGAAAGAAAATTTTTGACACAGGCGGGAATCGAACCCGCGACCTCGGGTATACGCCCCGACGCTCTGCCAATTTAGCCACCGTGTCAATGGCTGCCAGTGCGAAATTCTTCTATCCTTTATTTTTTTTACACGTTTAAGTAGTGTTTGTGTTTCCTACCTCCGAATTTTACTAATTCGGAAGGCTACTTGTCTATCTTTTCAGATAGAATGCATATGTTGTAAACGCCTAACTATCACATAATTTAAATATTTTTGTTCATGAAAACCTCATGTGGGGATTATTACTAATAAATAAAGACTAAAGGAAAGAAAAATTTCGACACAGGCGGGAATTGAACCCGCGACCTTAGTATACGCCCCGACGCTCTGCCGCAACCCGAGGTCATGGGTTCGATTCCCGCCTGTGTCGTGTTAAAAAGAAGACATTTTAAGACATGATTATATATGAACATAAATCTGAAAGTAGGGTTGTTAGAGCCTAAAAATCAAAAAACTCCTCTGTTACTTGTTCAGAAAATCGCTCACTGATATAAAAAACTAATAGTAAATTAATTGCATTACATTAAGTATTACAGAATGTTTGAATAGTTATGTATATTCAATAACTCAATCAAAGACTACATAGCTCTACATCAAAAGCGCAATTTTAAATGTAATCTAGCAAGCTTCTATTCCAAAAAGGCAAAATACAATTCCAGTCTCCGTAAATTCCACGAAATGCTCCGAGCTATCGAACGATTGGCCACTGAAGTGCAATTAACTGATCTCAATTTACGATGAACTTGCCTCCACAACACTTTCAAGAGAAGCGAGATGATGTAAACTCTTCCACGGTTACTGAAATTCAATTGAATCTAATTGTTTGCACTCAACGCTGTGCCGATCTCATTTATATGATCTATGCGTATATTTTTACCAATCCGTTCAGTGACCCACGTTCGATTTATATTTAATCGGTATCTTTTTATTGTGCTGTTATCTGCCATCGAAATTTTAATATCGTTTTGATGTGAATAGTTGTGTTTTAGCTGTTTGGTTTTATAAGGTAATATAAACGTACAAATGTGATATTCTTACGCCATTATTTCCAACCATATTTGTACCATCCTGGCAAACCTTCTCACTCTTTACACTTTGGACGCCTGTCTTTTAATTCAACCACCAAAGTGGATAAGTTAAGTTGTCAGTACTGAATCAATTATAAACCCTTTTTTATAATTATATTTCTAAATATATCGATGGATAAAAATGAATATTAATTTACTTCAGACCTTAACCATAACTGTTTTGTTTAAGGTCCACCTATTTTCAACAGAAATACGAAAACACTGTGTTAAAATAATATAACTCAATTTGTTTCTTATTCCCGTGATCGGTCCTTACATTAAGCCTAAGTCAAACCTACCTTAGCCAAGAAAAGCAATCCCAAAAATTTCAAATTTCAAAACTTCCCGTTACAAAAGACTTCATCTGTCTGAGCGTTATTACAGAACCATGTCTTAGCTTTCCGAATTGAATAGCAAACAATGAATGATTACTTTTATGAAAATAATTTCTGTCTCGGGTCATCAAAGATCGCTTCACCAAAGCTGAAATCGAGACATGAAACTTCCCTGTTTGTAACAGCGGGTCGGGGTGAGGCGGGGCGAGGGGGGAGGAGCGGACGTCTTTTTTGTAACTTACAAGTTTAATTATTAACAGTCACTTAGAAGTGGTTTTAACCGAGACAATATCTGAACGGAGTTAGATAAAAAGCTTTTATCGTTGTTCTATTATTCAGCAGTAAAGCTCATTGAGAAGGGCTGGGAATTGATACCCACTTTTCCCACTTCACTTGTACATCAGTATCGGCACTTGATTTACTAACAACCTTGAATAACAACCTACCTTCTTTAAACAAAAGTGGGTAAACGTGGGTACTCTGAACACCAGGTGACAAAGTCACGTGATGTTCAGAAGTATTAGTACCTCTGCCAGCCCCTTCGGGGATATTCGGCGTAAACGTTTATGTTATGTTATGTATGTTAGTTCTATTATGATCATCCACATATTTTTTGTGAATGCAGATATGAAAGGAAAATTCCAAAATACCCCTCACAGAATTTGAAAACCCTATTCTATATCATGGTAAGACAAATAAAATCGTAGTTGAAGTTGATAATATTTCACTCCCAAGTTGAGGAATATCCAATGCTTGTCAATTCATTCGGGATTTCAGGAATGCTTTGGAGTAGTATTGAGTCACGTGCTGCGGTCGCGAGAGCGGGGAGCATTGGTCGGGAGCAGATCCATCTATATTTGAATGCATAATTAGTTCATATATAATTTTAGGAACTACTAACGTAATTCTAAAGGCAATATACAAAAAAAGTAATAAAAGCAGTCGTACATTTTAACATTACAACGACGTGATAGCTCAATGGGTAGAACACCGGTTAACGTGTAAGCGACTAGTGTTCAAATCCCGGGTCGGGCCAACACCAATTTGTCTTTTCTAAAGACATATGTGTGGTTAATTTATCATGGTTGTTAACGGTGAGGGAAAACATCGTGAGAAAACCCACATGGCTGAGTTGTACTTAGTCATGTGACATTGTATTCGTACAAAACGGCGATAGGCCTGCCCCCTATCACGTGAGTACACTGTCCATGCAAAACGTGGGTACTCTGCCAACCCCTTCGGGCATATTCGGCGTGGACGTTTATGTTATGTTTATGTTGTGTTATGTTACATTTTGTTGCTTGGTTCTTAGTCTTTCTTTTTTGTCTTGATAGTTTCCTAAAGTGACTAGGTGAAGCCTTAAATTGAAGAATATCCTAGTCCACCGTATGATATCCATAGAATTAAGGGTGGGGCTTTACTGGACCCAACATTATGAAAAGTTACTAGTGCAAAGAAATATGAGATATAAAAATTACACTTAACTATGCTTTAATCATTCATATTAATGATGAAATGAAACCATGTTGTACAAAATACATTCATATATCATACATATATGGTAAATGAGGGCAATACATTTAAAATTCATTGGAAAATGATAATAATAAACTGTAAACAATAATTTAATCAATTGGACTCCATCGAAGTAGCTGGTCCATTTATTGCCCGTCGATAATTATCATCGGATCGTTTTCAGCGCAGCGAAAAGCTGAAATTTTATCCGTTCTGATATTTTACGAAAGCTACCTTTAAAAGTGACTTTCTCTCCGAAGCAAAGTATTGTAACTCTAAATTTACATTTATCAGCAACGTATTCAGTGTTGGTGTATTCATTGTAGTATAAAATATTCTGTATGTTGGCTTAGATTTACACCTACCCATTAATAACCGCATGGATCACTCACAGCTTTCAGACGTAGCTTAGGGATTCTTATCTATACTTATAATAAATCTGTAGAGAGGTCAATTCTGTACATGGAATATATTTTCAAAATAACTATCAGGGGGTGATTAGTGATCGATACTGATGCCAAAAATGCAATCAGTAAAATTTTTGTCTGTCTGTCTGTCTGTCGGTTTGTATGTTCCTTATGGAAACAAAAACTACTCGACGGATTTTAACGAAACTTGGTACAATTATTCTTCATACTCCTGCGCAGGTTTTTGTATACTTTCCAGCAGAGAAATAAAGGGGAATTTTGGGAAATTTTGGGAAAACGGGAGAAGTAACTCCATTTTTTAAGCTTCCGTCGCGTGTGCAGCCTTAATGGTTAAACTTACATAGAAATCATGTATGACGGAAATATTCTTCATAAAATTATCTAAAAAAAAATCCTCAACAGTTTATGTCTATCTTTTACGGTTGACTCACAATAACACGTGTAATTCCTGATAGCTTAGCAGTTCGGAACATTCTGATTATATTTGTTTATTCTTACGTTTGTAAACCTCTCACTCATCTCTAATTTAAAAAAGGTAACATTATTACCTATTCAATAAAAAAAGAATCATAGAAATCGGTAGACAAACACCGAAATTATACATAAAATAAGCCATCGCGCCCGTGACCAAACCCGAATTGTTACTAATTTACATATAACATACTAGATGGCGCCAGTAGTTGCATCCTACAACACGTAATGATTTATTTTTAGATTGTTATAAATACTTCATAGCGTTTTATTCCAAAATTTGCTATTAAACGGAAATACTGAACCGTTCATTAAAGCGCATTCAAAATCACCAAACTACACTGTTTAGGGAGTGCTATAAATTTAAGAAATTGAAAACATTGCGCTGAATTTCACAATGCTTGAGCAGTGACTGAAGAAAGAAACCTCAGATATTTAAAAAAACAACGCTACCCGTGCGAAGCTGGGACGATCCACTAGTTTAATCTATGGTTTCAACCTTAACTAAAAAAACTAAATGTAACTTACTTCTTACTTAAAAACCGCTCAAAACCGTCTGGAGTGGAAGAAGGGGAGAGAGGCCTTTGCCCAGCAGTGGGACATAAATGGCTAATAATAATAATAATAATAATAATAATAACTTACTTAACTAAACTACTAAGCAACCTTTTACAATAAGAACGAATGGCAAATAAGGCGATTGGCTTACCAATTGTTCCCTACTCACAAAACAAATAGAAAACTATCCTAATTAGATGTTTCACTTTCCACCTTTCCAAACTATTTGTAACTAGTGAGAGTACCTTTACATCTCCTCACCTTTTAGTGCTAACTTTTCTTTGTTGTGTGTACTTACGGTATTTATCTGTCTTCTAGTTTGCCGCTTTCTTGCTAGTTAATCTTTATATAAGTTCTTTGGGATTGTTAACAATGGAAATATTGGCTGTTTTGGACTGTGTTGGCAACATTTACAAGAAGAGCTCGAAAATGATAGCCTTTTCGTTAAAAACCTTAATTACATTTTGCAGAGAAATTAACAGTTTGGAGAAACATTTAATTGGCCTGTTTGAGAAATTAACAAAACAATGGTTTCAGTTATTTTTAATTTGCTGTGTGCTAAGCTATGTTGCTGCTCTGTTGGAAATTATAGCGCAGGTATTTTTGCTTTTAAGTAGAAGTGAGGTATTCATTACGAAGCATTTATTGTTAACCTATGTTGGTTCTAGGAAAAAGAACCGCTTTGACTTCAGTTGGTAAAGAAATTTAATTCCAGTTTCCGCTCTAGAGCTTCATATAATAAAGTCAAAGTTCAGAAGAATTATGCATTTCCGTGTAAAAATATGTTCCGTCAAATGGACTTTATTTTTGATATGAATTTCCGCGTAGTATTTACCATACGTACATATTTTTCTTCTTAAAAATAATAAAGATCATATCATAAGATACTTGTAGTTATTATTTTTCTTTCCTTATAGGCCTTTGAATGGTTGATGTTGTGCAAATGTATTAGGGACTTTATCGGGGATGATTATTTTAATTTTATTATAAATATTATTAAAAATATGAAATGCATATATTTACTAGTGACATGAGTAGAATGGTTGACAAATAAATAATATAAGTGCTTCACATGTTCTGTCGAAAACCGGCGGCGGCGTCTAAATGTCAAGAAATATATTTGTCGAAATAAAGTTTTACATTTATTTGATACATTTTAATGATTATGTGCCAAATTAAATTATTAGGCTACACTTTTAAATTATTGTATTAAAAAAACAATAAAAAATTGGAATTCACTGGCTATGTCAATAAGTATAAATAATAATAAGAAGATGATGTTAATAAAATCACTCGAGAAACATTCTGTAAAGAACAAGTCTTCATAGAGCTCCTATTTTATCTCTAAAAAGGTTTGAAATCTAGATAAAGTTATGCCAAACTTAAGGTACCCTACTGAGATTTCTTTATTATTAGTTTACTCACTAACGTATAAAGAATGTTCAACGACCCCCTGATGACTATTTTTTAAATGTCACAATTATTTCAATATATATTCATTTTCTAAAAGTATCTTTCAATTAGGTAATTAAATTGTTTATTTTTAATTCTCTCAGCGTATTTTTTTCATATCATCCCTTAGGGCATTATACAATTTTATTGCCATGTTTGAACAATTTCTTTCACCAGTTGCCAAGCATTTCTGACTAGGGTATTCCAATTGTACATTTGGTTCCCACGTTGAGGTCTGTTAATTGGAACTTTTAATTTAAATAATGAAAGATTTGTATCTAGAAATATTATTAAAATTACTTGCACAAACAAGATATACAGAATACACACACTGTTATTATATGTTTGATTTAGATGCAAATAATCTTGACCTTTTCTTCTACAGTTATGACATGAACATAAACTTAAACGTTCACACCGAATATCCCCGAAGGGGTTGGCAGAGGTACTAATACTTCTGAACATCACGTGACTTTGTCACCCGGTGTTCAGAGTACCCACGTGATAGGGGGCAGGCCTATCGCCGTTTTGTACGAATGTTATGAATCCCAAACAAAAGCTAGAAACAACTGTGAAGAAAGTGATAATGGACATCTCTTCTTCTATGTTAATAATTTTGTCATGAGGTACGGTATACTCGATCGAAACCTTACCTGAATAATAAAACATAAAAAAAATATGATTTTGAGTAAACAACATCATCCGCAAAACTCGGATTGTCGAGTATTTCTCTAAATTCTAATGGTGCTGACAGATAAATTTCAGTCGCCATCATGAAGCTACTAACTAAACAGGAGAGAGTACTCACAAAAATATGGTAAACAAAAATGCAATTTATTACCATGCAATAAAGTCAATTATCTTTTAAAGACTGTCAAGCAGAGAAACGTCCTAGAACGAGAGCCGTGTGAGAGAGAAGTGTGTCCCGCTCGCACGGTTGCCAGTCGAGATTAAGTTCAAAGAAAAACAAATTAAACTTATTTATAGGGAGTATTTTATAAAAAGCAGGTTATAAACTGTTCCTTTTTTGTATTTTATTTTATTTATTATTGTCGCCTATCGATTTGGAGATAAATAATTGGTTAAGTTTGGCAAAAGGGATATTAATATTTGTCACGGGTATCCCCATCGAAACAAGATAAATGTGGTGTCCACAATTTATCATCTGTTTGAGTGTTTTGGAGCTTTTATCAATTAATAGTGATAAATATGGGTTCATGTTATGGAACAATAAATAAAATAACCTGTATCATCTCGAACTTTACCACATGAATGCATTAAACGATTTGAATTTGGTTTTGCTCAAAAAGTGGCTGAGGAAATTTTAATTCTCAAGCACTGGCTACCCATTCTTTTATAATCTATTAATTAAGAATAAATATGTATAAAAAAAAACGTTGATTTACCAAAAACAATGTATATATTTAAATATAAGTGTTTTTATAATATATTTTTTATAATGTATGTATGTAAATATAACTAATAAATAAAGGAAAGAAAAATTTCGACACAGGTGGGGATCGAACCCGCGACCTCGGGTATACGCCCCCGTCGCTCTGCCAATTGAGCTACCGTGTCAAAGGCTGCATCAGGTCCCCACATGAGGTTTTCATGAACAAAAACATTCAAAATATGTAAATATAAGTGTTTTTGTATCCTTTAGAGGAACTCTTATTAAAACACCAACAGATGGTCACCCTACTTAAAACGAGACACAGTTAGCTAGTTAGCCATCCTTTTTCAGGACACTTTAGGTCGCCAGCGCGCGTTCCTGTTTAAATAATACTTCCATGGTCGCCATATTGACTGACACCCGATGGCATTTATGTTCCGTTTCATAATGTTTTTCAATCGATCGTTTCGCAAAGGACACTTTTTAACGGAGGTTTCGATTGAGTTTACCGTACTCGTTGATATAATAATTATTATAGTGACTTTCGTTGACGTTTCACGAAAATACTGTTTTTACCACTTTTTTATCCGCTGTAGTGCATCACTTCCAAACTACTATACAATCAGCCTAGCGCCTTCAGGAACTTTGAACACATTTGTTTGAATTCAGTGGATAATTCATGACTGACTTATATCTATTGGACAGTACTAACAACTTTTGCGTCTCTATTTGTATTAATTTGTTCTGATTATATACAGAAAAGTGTGGTGTGGAGGATGATATTGTAAGAAAGATAGAAAAAGGAATGTTGAGATGGTTTGGGCACATAGAGAGGATGGATGATAGAAAATTGGTAAAAGGGATCTATAGAGCTAGTGTGGATGGTAATGTTAGTAGAGGACGACCACGGAGAACACACTTGGACCAAATTGAGAGTGTGCTCAAAAAGGCTGGCGTCCGAAGTATGAAGAATAGAAGAGCATGCATGAAAAGATTGATGGATGTAAACGAAGCTAGAGAGGTTTGTCAGGATCGTACGAAGTGGCGATCAATAGTCTCTGCCTACCCCAATGGGAACTAATGGCGTGAGTATATGTATGTATGATTATATACAATATGCCGAAAATCATAAGTATTTCATAAAATCTTTCATTGGTTGTGTCTTTGTCTTTGTTTGTTGTTTGATGATACCTACTATATCATTTTGTTAACAGCCGAATCTCTTTGCATTTGGTAAACATTGTCACAATTGTAGAAAGTGTATGCAGTGAAGGGCTCTTCGTAAAGATGGTAAACAATGGATGGTAATCAAGTAGGTATGTAGGTATTAAATAAAGAATAAATAAAGGAAAGAAAAATTTCGACACAGGCGGGATTTGAACCCGTGACCTCGTAATTAGTAATTAGTAATACCTCCGAATCGGTAAAAAATTCGGAGGTAGGAAACGCAAACACTACTAAAACGTGTAAAAAGAAATAAAGGATAGAAGAATTTCGCGCTGGCAGCCATTGACACGGTAGCTCAATTGGCAACAGCGACGGGGGCGTATACCCGAGGTCGCGGGTTCGAATCCCGCCTGTGTCGAAACTTTTCTTTCCTTTATTTATTCTTCATTTATTAGTAACTAGTGGATCGTCCCAGCTTCGCACGGGTAGCGTTGTTTTTTAAATATCTGAGGTTTCTTTCTTTAGTCACTGCTCAAGCATTGTGAAATTCAGCGCAATGTTTTCAATTTACTAAATTTATAGCACTCCCTAAACAGTGTAGTTTGGTGATTTTTAATGCGCTTTATTGAACGGTTCAGTATTTCCGTTTAATAGAAAATTTTGGAATAAAACGCTATGAAGTATTTATAACAATCTAAAAAATAAATCATTACGTTTTGTAGGATGCAACTACTGGCGCCATCTAGTATGTTATATGTAAATTAGTAACGATTGGGTTTTGGTCACGGGCGCGATGGCTTATTTTATGTATAATTTCGGTGTTTCTCTACCGATTTCTATGATATTTTTTTTATTGAATAGGTAATAATGTTACCTTTTTTAAATTAGGGATGAGTGAGAGGTTTACAAACGTAAGAGTAAACAAATATAATCAGAATGTTCCGAACTGCTAAGCTATCAGGAATCACACGGTTATTGTGAGTCAACCGTAAAAGATAGACATAAACTGTTGAGGATTTTTTTTTAGATAATTTTATGAAGAATATTTCTGTGATACATGATTTCTATGTAAGTTTAACCATTAAGGCTGCACACGCGACGGAAGCTTAAAAAATGTAGTAAGTTCTCCCGTTTTCCCAAAATTTCCCAAAATTCCCCTTTACTACTCTGCTGGAAAGTATACAAAAACCTGCCCAGGAGTATGGAGAATAATTGTACCAAGTTTCGTTCAAATCCGTCGAGTAGTTTTTGTTTCCATAAGGAACATACAAACCGACAGACAGACAGACAGACAGACAGACAGACAGACAAAAATTTTACTGATTGCATTTTTGGCATCAATATCGATCCTTAATCACCACCTGATAGTTATTTTGAAAATATATTTCATGTACAGAATTGACCTCTCTACAGATTTATTATAAGTATAGATAATCCCCACATGAGGTTTTCATGAACAAAAATATTTAAATTTGGTATGTAGGTTAGGATGCCCCTTTTTGATCGATTTGTTCCTTAGGGCGCGCGCAGTAAAAGCTACTATGGGTACCCTAAACTGTGGCCTAACAAGGCAAGTTGTGTTGACTGAAGAAAAGAGTTTCTGTAATAACATTTATAGATAAAAACGAAGAAGAAATGGCTACCTACATTTTGTAGCTGAATGAGTATTATGAGTCATATTTTACCCGTGCAAAGCCGGGTTTTCATCTTGTAGAGTTATATTTCAGATATTTATATTTGGGATATTAATGGTTTATGATAACATGCACAACCCACAATGTCGCTGAAACCATTTATCCACAGTTAAAAATACAACTACTAATCCATTATTCTCTGAAGTACACTTAAATCATAATTAATTATTATTGTGTACAATTATGTTCTCTCACAACCACGTACTTAGCGTGTCATGTTTGCAACGAAAGCGACAGCCGACTAACACCTGGATTATAACGGAAACTAGAGAGAAATGAAATTTAATTGAATTTTCTTAGAAAAGCACTCATCATTTTTAATAATGCTTAACGTAGTTATAATTTGAATCTTACGAGATGACTCGAGATGGTCGGGTAATGTGGCCCATCACCAAAAATCCGTTATTTCACAAACCGTTCCCATTTAACTTCCAAAACTTCATAAAATATCATTTTATGGAACTCTGGATGAACTTCTTGGAGACTTAAAGCCATAAATATAGATAGGTGAGTTGTAAAATAAAACTAAATATGCATACAGCCTACACTTTCCAGCATTCGCTTTTTATTCATAGCAATCAATGTTGCAATTTTAGGCTAAAAAACACCGTTATTTAAACTTCATATCAGAGCTGGCTCAGTTACAGTTAACACCAAAAATATGCTTAATAAGATTTGCTCATAATATTTTCCGCAGCAGCCTTCCTCTGATTGAGTACTCGTCAACAACGGTCGTTATGATTAATTTCACAAAAGCAAACGGCGCTTAATAACGCGATACGCTTTTGGAAGCATCCAATTTTTATTGAATTGTGCATTTTATTATTAACTTGGTATTTATGCATACATAAACACTTCACTTTAAAGGCACAAGACATATATTTCAGAAAAGACTGTCAAAAATAAACTAAAAACTATTAAGAAAAGATAAAAATTCCAGGAATACAAAGACCACAATAAACTGGACATGTCTTGGGAAAACGAATGGATAGCAACCCAACCTCGTACAATTCCCATGGGAAAAGAAAGGATAACATTATTCTATTCAGGTACATGTGATCTAGAAGTTACTGAGTTTGGCTCATGATCCACAAATCACGAGTTAGATTCCCGGGAGATAATCTGACAAATAAAATATACATACATACATAAGTATGATGCTGTGTAGTGTCGGCTATGCTGTGTAGTGTCGGCTTAGAATAGCACTACCCCGTTTCTTTCCATGGGTGTACGTAAGAGGCGACTAAGGGTATTGGGGATTTTTAATGGATTTTTGGGCGATGCAGCTGGAGACCCATCACCAACAACCTTTATTTTACGATCTTTTCCCCACTCAACTTCCAAAAGTGGCTGAGGAATTTATAATTCCTTAGTTCTGGCTACCCCTTCTAGGGATTTATAGCCGTGAGTATATGTATGTATGTATGTAAATACATATACTCGTGGCATGATTTTCTATTGGGGTAGGCAGAGACTATCGCCACTTTGTATGATCCTGGCAAACGTCTCTAGTTTCGTTAACATCCATCAATCTTTAATATATGCTCTTTTATTATACTTCGGACGCTTCTATTTTTGAGCACACTCTATTTGATCCAAATAAAATGTATGCTATTTAACCCAGTTTTGAAGTAATTTGCAGGCCGAATCTCCATATTATCCAAAATATAAAAAAAATAAAAGGAAAAAAAACTTTAATCAGCCCCTCATATGATACAACATGTAAATACAACAATCGCACAAATTACACACAATGAGAGCCAAAAAGGCTGATATATATATATATATGATGATTCCTCACTCTAGAGAGCACGTTATGCGTACAATGGTAGTGATTGGTTAGAATCAAAAATGTGTAATAAAATTATGAATTGCATAACAAAAAATCGTGCCTTAAAAAATATAAATTTTGTGAAATTCGGCAAGACAAAGTTTGGTGAATAGAATAAAGTTTAGTTGGTTTGTCGAATAACGAAGCTTTAAGTAGTGTTGTCGGATAGCCCGATATCGATAATTTGAGCATAGCTTTATTATTCAAACTCAAACGTTTACGCGGTATAGCCCTGAAGGGGTAACAGAAGTACTAATACTTCTGAATATCACGTGACATTGTCACCCGGTGTTCAGAATACCAACGTTTAGCTTGGACAGTGTACTCACGTGATAGGTGTACGAAAACACTGTCACATGGCAAAGTATAACTTAGCCATGTGGGTTTCCTCACGATGTTTTCTCTCCTTGATTATAATTTCATTTTATAATTCTCTATTGACATTCCTGATAAACCTCAAATAGTCAAGTAAGTTACTATGTTAGGTTGTTTATAAATAAACATACATACACATACACTATGAATCCCTAAAAGCAGGAGCCAGAATTAAGATTTAAATAAATGTCTGCCACTTTTGGAAGTTGATAGGGTTGATATTTTTAAATGTATAAGCCTACATATATATAATATATATACTCACGGCTATACATATACTTATTTCCTAATTTGATTGTTTTTGACATGAAAACCTCATGTGGGGATTATTAATAATAAGAATACTTATTTCTACTAACACAAATTAGGTTATTGAACACCATGGATATAATAAAAGTGATTCTAATATACAATCGATATCTTTAGCGACTAATGTTACTCCACCGTGAACAACACTAGTTTGTACAGAGTGGAATGTTCCAAATTTTGTTTTATTAACGCTGAGCTTTGCGTTGGTTAACATATAAATACATACATAGGCATACTACAGTGACGAAGATATTGCCATAGGACTGTCAGAGGAGCTACTAAGAGTAAATTTAACATAACATAACGTAACATTAACGTTCACGCCGAATATCCCCGAGGGGGTTGGCAGAGGTACTAATACATCTGGACACCACGTGACTTTTTCACCTGATGTTCAGAGTACCTACCTACGTTTTGCATAGACAGTGTACTCACGTGATAGGGGGCAGGCCTATCGCCATTATTTGACTATTTATAAGAAAAGTACATACGAGGGCGGATTGAAAAATTCGCGGCCAGACCAAGAAAAAATTATTAAATAGAAAAAATTCAAAAATATTTTTAATTTTTTGACATACTCTCAGTCTAGCTCTTTGCATTTCTTCCACCTGCTTTCCAAAGCTTTACTGGTTTTAAAAAAGATTCATCAAGGTCGTCAAAATACTGACTTACGGCGGCTTCGACCTCTTCATTAGACGAACATTTCTGACCAATGAGGTGTTTTTTTTAACTTTGGGAACAGATAAAAGTCCGACGGTGCTGAATTTAGAGAATAAGCCGGATGGGGTAACAATTCCAAACTACAATCACGGATTCGAGGCACAGATTCAACTGAAGTGTGAACGCGAGCATTATCCTGATAAAACAGCACTTTTTTAGCAATAGCAATTAGCAATCCTGGACGTTTCTCTTTAATTTCCTCTCGTCAACGACGCAAAAGAGTGCAATAGTATGCTGAGTTGATGGTTTCGCCTTTAACAAGGTAGTCCACCATGATTACACTTGCCAGCCGACAAAATTGTCCTCGCTTTCTTTGGCGCTGGTTCATCAGATTTTTTTCACTTCTTGGATTGTTGTTTTGACTTTAGAGTGTAGTGATGAACCCAGGATTCATCCATTGTCACAAATCTATTCATAAAATCTTGTGGATCAGCCTTAAACATCTCCAAACAATCACAAGAAATCGTGAGTCGAATTCGCCTCTGTTCAACTGAAAGCAATCTTGGGACCCACCTAGCGGAGACCTTAGAAAATCCTATTTTGTGAACTATAATGTTTTATGTTCTTTTGAACGAGATGCCTATGATATCTGCAAAATCTCTGGTAGTCAATTGGCGGTCTTCCAATATGAGATCACACACTTTGTCGATGTTTTCTTTGGTCGTAGACATCGAGGGCCGGCCGGAGCGAGGGTCATCTTCAATGCTGTCTCGACCGCGTTTAAATTCAGCTACCCATTTTTTTACAGTGGTATACGATGGTGCAGATTCCTCGTATTTTGTTTGCATGTCATCGTGAATCTCTTTTGGTGTTATTTATTTTTCAGGTATTTGATGACCACACGATGTTCTATTTTCTCCATTTTCTAAAAACGCTTCACTTGGTCTCACTTAATTTACTGTAACTTAAAATTCACAAACACAAAATTATGCACAGTGACTACTAAAGAATATACGTAACTAATGAGGGTAGTACAATAAAAATATAATAAGTATTTGTATGTGAGGCCGCGAATTTTTTAAACCACACTCGTATCCAGAATACATAAGAAGAAACTTCAAAAACGAAAAGCGTACGAAGTATAAACCATGAAAGAGCATAATATAACTTACATTAATGCTTAGTGTTAGTGTTAAGACCACCAATTGTTCCTTTTTTAATAATATTGAATCTGTAACATGTTTTGATTTTGATGTGCAATAAGGAGTGTTCTGTTCTGTAATTAGAATGTTTTTGTTCATGAAAACCTCATGTGGGGATTATTTCTATTAAATAAAGAAAGAAAGTTTTTTTTTATTTTTATCCCGATGGTGTCGAAATTTTTCTTTCCTTTATTTATCCTTTATTTATTAGTGTTCTATTCTACAAAATATTTTCATTTATTATTTTATTTATAACTGTTCGTACAAGTACAAATAGATTAGTGATCAATATAAAAACGCTCGTAAGCCGTGCGTATGAATGAGAATGCGGTTTCACTGTTAAAATCTAATTTTGAGTTCTCCTTTATAACCTAAAAAAATAAAAAGTAATTGATTTTCACAAAAATATTTAGTAAGAATCAATTATTTTTTATTGATAGTAAGTAGTAGGTTGAATATATAGAACTACTCACGTGATAGGGGGCAGACTTTCGCCGTTTTGTACGAATACACTGTCACATGACAAAGTACACCTTAGTCCCAATTTGATATAACAATATTTAAAAGCATATTGATAATCCTTACAACCTCCGCTTTTGATTAAAATCATAATTCCAACAAATTCAATTTCACTACTGATATTGATATCATCTCCACTAATTGAAATTTTACAACTGAAAGCGGTTTAACAAAACATCACGAAACAATACGCTTTTATTTCCACCTGAAACATGAAAACCACGTTTACTCGGAGGCCTCCTGTGTGTCCAAAACAAGCTCAAAATCGGCCGATTGGAAATTTTTTAAAAGCTTTTTGATATCCGTTGCTGCCTCGTGGAAAATCCTTTCACGTATTGTTTCAGCGAATATTCAATCATTTTGCACAGATTCACACAGTCAAACCTCCACGTGAAAGGCATTATGGTCAAAGAGTTTATTGTGATTATAACGTAACCGAAGAGCATTCGAGGAAAATTCAAATGAATCGGAGTATAAACTCTAAACTAATAAAAGGATCGTGACATGTCGTCTATTTTGATATAGAGCACGTATTTGCAAGTAATTATATCACAGACCTAGTTGACAATGGAAGGTGCATTTTGGTGACATTACTGTGTGTTTTATAATGTTCGTTTGGTCAATTACGTTGCGCCAAACGGGGTTTCCGCAGAATTGGTCTGAAGATAGTCTAAGGTGATAACTAGACATTGAGCATTTCCATGTTTGCATATGCATGTCGGTTTAGAATAGCTCTACCCCATTTCTTCACGTGAAATAGGAAATTGGATTTTTAAGTGATTTTAGACAATGCGGTTGGAGACGGGGAAAAATGGTCTAGTGCTATTCTAAGGCGACTCACTTAACCAACAACCTTTACTTTGCTACCTTTTCCTGACTGAGGAATTTCTTATTCTGAAACTCAAACTAACCCATTTTATGACTTATAGCCGAATTCGAAACTTAAAATATTTAAGTCTTTTGAGTCCGACGATAGTGACGTAGTACAAGTGTGTCCGTTAAACAAATGGTTTATAATTCAAGAGCGCAAATTGAAACAGGACGGCGCAACCTATTGCTGGCTTAGCAGCCCGTGCTGGGATACTACTATCACAGTATGATTACTTCATGTTTGTGTATGAAAGAAATAAACAATATAATTTTAAAAATTGCAGTTGTAATTGTCACCTACATCTTTTTTAAATGACTTGTCTATCTTAAAAGTCATGAACTTAAACATAATAAAGGCCTAAGAAAATTTGAAATTGTTGTAGTGGTCAGCTTTTTATAGCCCCGTTTCATATTAGGGGTAACTATTGTTTTCCAGGCTTTTTGATCGTTGTTATTCTACAGTTAGAATCCCATCACTTTACTATAATCTTTTCCTCCCTCAACTTCTGAAAAATGTTGAAAGTTCTGGTTACCTCGAGCAAACCTGCAAAACTAATAACATTAATAACGCAGCCCACTTTGTTCTTTAAATCGTACATCTATTTTGCACTTACTTGCTTCGGAAAGTATTTTGTTGACAAAAAAGCAACAAAATACTCTTCATATTTATATTTTTTACTTTTACATGATTTTCTATACGACCAACGAACGTGTAACCTTTAAATAACTCATGAAAAGTTACAGAAGTGACAAACAGTAATACACTAACAAAAAGTGTAGTTACTGTTACGTTGCTACGGATTTGTGGTGTTGTGTAGTTGTGGTAAGTACACTAAGTACAGTCGTGTTTAGGTAACCAACTCCACCGCCCCGCCCCGCCCCGCCCCGCCCCGGTGCGATCACGTCAGCTCATTTCATCAGGTTAAGTTTCTTTTTACTTAGATTACAGAATAAGTACACTTGTAGTCAGTTTAGTCACTTTTATACTGAGCAGATACAAAGTGTTTTACAGCTTTAAAGAGAGGCCATGATGTGTTTTGTAGTTACTGCCAGCATAGTTTTATTAATATAACCAACCGTTCCACTTACTACGTTTCAAACCCTCTGTGATATTACTAACTTTTATTCTATCAGGTTCCTCTGAAAATATTATTGAAGTTGCCGAATTAATACGCTAACAGCCACTAGTTCAGTGTATTCGAGAGAAAGTGAGGTAATGTGTAGTTATGGTCAGCTTAGTTGTATTTAGATTTGATTCACTTCACGGTTTCTGATTAAAGTTTGCTTACATGTATAAATCGTTATCATGTGCATATGACACACGGCCATAAATCCAAAAAAGGGGTAGCTGGGGCTTCAGAGCTAGAAACTCCTCAGCCACATTTGGAAGTTGATAGGGGACAAGATGGTAGAAATAAAGTATCGTTGGTGATGGGTCTCCGACCGTATCGCCCGAAAACCACTTAATAAAGTCCCATATCCTTTAGTCGCCTCTTACGACACCCGTGGGTAGAAAGGGTTAGTGATATTCTAAGCCGGCACAACACGGCAAATCTTATTTCAATACAATATTATTATGACATAGAGCTGCTCTGATAATGGAGCTAGAAGTTGACCATAGTCCGTCGAATCAAAGACTTGATTTCTTCAAGTTGACTTCAAAGTAACCTTATAATTTTAAAAAATATCAAACTGGTGATAACTACTTTAAACATCATTTTACCATACTGCAAATATTTAAAAAAAAATATTTATTTGCTGTGTAGTGTCGGCTTAGAATAGCACTACCCCATTTCTTCCGGTGGGTGTACGTAAGAGGCGACTAACGGTATTGGGACTTTAGGGATTTTTGGGCGATGCGGTTGGAGACCCATCACCAACAACCTTTATTTTACCGTCTTTTTCCCACGCAACTTCCAAAAGTTGATGAGGAATTTTTAATTCCTTAGCTCTGGCTACCCCTTCTAGGGATATATAGCTGTGAGTATATGTATGTATCTATGTTAAAAAAAAACATTCAACTTCCGAAACCGACGGTTTTATAGCCGTGAGTATTTATGTGTATTTGTAAACAACTAAAATATTTAAACGTAAAGACAGCCCATGTTCTGTATACTAACAGAAAACGCATAAAAACATAATCGCTGCTACGCGCTTCCAACTACGTTCTTTTTAATGTAGAATTAAAAAATAAGAGGTATCTTTTATAAAAACAAGTACATTGTTGCATCTAACTTAATATAATTATGGTGGAGCAATGTAGGTTCTTCAGGATGTTTCCCTCTCCTAAAAAAACTCTAATTAAATGTGTCTTTATCGCACATTCAATAATTAAAAAAGAGAACTTTGGCAGCTTAGAATAACACAATCTACATTCATGTTGCGGGTGCCTTCAGTTTTTAGTGACGCTCCTAATGGGATTTAAATAATTAGGCTAATTTTTGGATAAATATATATATACATTATCCAAAAATTAGCAAACAAGTCCCGCAGAACAGTCTGCAACATCAAATAACCAGGTGATTCTTCTGTCATTCTATTATCACTAGTAGCTTACGATGGTACGGCAGCAGAAAGCCCACTAATCATCCGCCTAGAGCAGGATTAATATAGCCAGTAGAACCTTTTACAGAATTATCGAAGCTTACACGAGACAGGCGTTCTCGTTAACAAACATTTTCTAAATACGTCGCTGCTTTTAGTGAATATGGGCTTTGGACATTAAACTGTGAAAGTTTGAATGGAGTAGTAAACATAGTTAGGTTATGAGATTACTTTGTCGCTCTCATGGGTGTTGTGTTTTCAATTTTAAATTGATATAAGTTGTAGTATGTTCACGTGATGGACATTCTAATTTAATTTTATCAAACTAGCGTTGGTTTTCTCATTTAGAAAATAATTTAATAGTGAATGGTGTTAGGCGGCTAACGGTATTGGGGCTTTAAGGGATTTTGGAGACCCATCACCAACAACCTTAATTTTACCATCTTTTCCCCACTTAACTATCCAAAAGTGGCTGCGGAATTTCTAATTCTTTAGCTCTTGTTACCACAACTGAGATTTATAGTCGTGAGTATATGTATGTATGTATGTATGGTATTAGGCAAAATTTTAAATAATGAAAAACAATAAACAAAGTCTATATAATATATTAGAGAGTAATCCCGTTGAACATGCATAGCCGGCACTACACGGCATTTATACATATACTCACGGCCATAAATTCCAAATAGGGGTAGCCAGAGTTTCAGAGCTGGAAACTCCTCAGCCATATTTAGAAATTGATAGGAGACAATATGGTAAAAATAAAGCATCTTTGGTGATGGGTTTCCAACCGCATCGCCCAAAAACCACTTAAAAAGCCCAATACCCTTAGTCGCCTCTTACGACACCCGTGGGTAGAAAGGAGTAGTGATATTCTAAGCCGGCTCTACACGGTAAAGACACGCAATTCTGTATAAAAAGAGGTGATCTGTCAATTCAACTATCAAAGAAGAATTAGTTGAGTTAAATCTAATATAAAACTAAAAGTAAATCCATTAGTATCAATCTCCCATTCACCAACCAAAGTTGTTCCAAATCAAACAGCGTCATGTCACGAAAACTGAACGAGCAGATATGGAAATGTGACTTGTTAACAAACTAATTAACACACTGTCAGAACTCGCAGTCACTAAACATGGACGGGCGTTCCAACATCCAGTCTCTACGGACTTTCCGCTCGTTTACTATAAAGTTGAGACGTCTTTTGACATGGGGCGGTGTTTTCCTCAGTTTATGACAGACGCACGAATGGAGGAAGAAAGTTGCGTTTGTTTTATGAATATGTTTGGATAGTTTCAGCGAAGACCCGAGCTGTTTACCAAATTAGACGGAAGGATATAACTTGTGCTATCTAGACTTAACGTTTGCTTCACCTGAGTTTTGACGCCATTTTGTTTGGTTAGTTTTATGTCGCCGACTTTATACTTTGGCTGTGTACAATAAAGTGTTAGGGGTTTTTATAAATTTCAAGATTGTACAGTTTGTAAGTAGAATAGAATGTAACGGTAGAACAGACGAACGCATATATATACATACTAGTTCAAAGTCATAATCCTCCTTTTTGCTTCATCGTAGACGGGTAAAATACGCTTGGCTCTTCTCGCTTACTCCCTTTTGGAACTACAATATTTAGCATTAACCACGATGTAGATGTTAGCTTATTTGAAACTATTGTAACGAAACTGCAAAATAAAAATAAAACTCAGGTTTTATCTATATTAAAAAATCATTTTTCTAAATGATGTGATGTATAAATGCACATGTCTTTTTTCTTTTTTCTATTTATTAAATGTATTGTTTTTAGAATATAAGTATACATAAATATGTATTTAAATAAAAAGCCGAGTTGACAGTCTAATAAAAATCTAAAAGATTTTCAGACTGTCTGGCCAAGTGTTGTAAATATTTTTTTGAAATAAACAGTGTTAATTTTTTTTTTTTTTTATTGTACAATATTTCATCAAAACTATTGATATATCTCAATACTCAAACAAATATTATATTAATCTTTATGAATGAACAACGTCCTAATCATCGCATAACAAAATCCATCACGAATAGCAAAATAAATATGAATATTATCTTTATTGGACGCACAGCTATAATAGCAACATAACGGATTGATCAGTTCATTCATACTAATACTATTAATGTGAATTTGTTTGTTTGTTTGTTTCCGTTTCCAGCCGTATTTGAAGAATCTGATATGATGAATTGTGGTATGTCTACTACTGCTATTATTACGTTGACAAAAGGTCGGTATAGGTTTATAAAAACCCCAATTTCACTACAGAATCATTACTTTTTTCAAGCGTGAAGCAGTTGTGCGGGGTAATGGATAATGAGTCAAAATTGAGCACGCAAATAGTTTGAGTTATTCAAATACTTTTTGTCTCTAATAAAATATAATTCATTAAAAACTGCGGACAATTTCAGGTTATAACCTAATATCATATCAATAAAGAAAGGCTTAGAATAAAGACATCTTTTGACGTCATCATCTCCAAATATGAACACTCGGTTATAGCTTTGTTCAATTTATTGCGAGGTAATATTTGACAAGGTTTTATTGCTGAGTTTATGAGTTGTGACAGATGTTATTAGGATTATTTTATTGCTGTACCTCAATCTAGAGACGCTAATAAAAATGAATATAAGATACAAAACAAGATCATTATTTAGGCAAATAATAGTTATAGCAACCTAAGTAAACTAAGTAGGAATGCTTTATTAACTGTGTGACACTATTAGTAGCTAAATAGAATAACTGGTGTAGCCTAGGAATGGCTTTGGCAGCTCAATGCAAACACTTTTTTAAACTCAGTAGGACATTTTTGATTCTTGACATATAAATTTTGGTAGCACAGGAAAAATCCTTTATGCTCAATGAGGTTTACTGGGCTACTATTAGAGCAGAATGGACTAGCTATCAGACCTCATTATATAACTGAACCTATGTAGATGTGTAGCCTCCACGCCTCTTACTATTTCATAATGGGCTATTACTTAGCAGAACATTGTGTAAAGACACTTATCACTACAAATTCAGCCATAAGACATTCATACATGCATATACTCACGGTTATAAATCCCTAGAAGGGGTAGCCAATTCTAAGGAATTAAAAGTTCCTCAGCCACTTTTGAAGAGTTGAATGGGGCAAAGAAGGTAAAATAAACCGCACCGCCCAAAAATTCCTTGGAAGCCCCTATAGGTACCGTTAGTCGCCTCTTACGTACACCCACCGGAAGAAATGGGGTAGTGCTATTCTAAGCCGACACTACACAGCAAAACTTCTTGATTAGAGCTTAAATGTTAAATTAATTAATATTGTATAATTTATGTTAGAGTTCCTGCAACACAGGTTTTTACCTCGTGTTTGGCTCGCCAGCAAACTGTATTGTACTTATGTTTGAATGCTAAATAAATGTTTTTTATGTTATGTTAATGTTCTACCATCCACCATCTTGTCCCCTATTAACTTCCAAAAAGGCCTAATAAGTATCAAGCTCTTGAAGCTCTGGCTACCCCTTTTATGGATTTATGATCGTGAGTATACGTATGCATGTATGTAAATTACTAATGTAGTATATTGAGTATTTGTATATGGTCAACCGTGATAGCTCGGTGGGTAGAACCCCGCTTATCGTGGAAATGATGAAGGTTCAAAATCCGGGGTCAGGCCAGTCAGTCAGGTCAGGTTGTTAACGCTGAAAGAAAACTTTTTGAATAAACCCACATGTCTGAGTTATACTTAGCCATGTGACAGTATATTAAAACGGCGATAGGCCTACCCTGTATCACGTGAATACACTATTCAAGCAAAATGTTGGTACTCTGAATACCAGGTGACAATGTCACATGATGTTCAGAAGTATTAGTTCATTTACCAAGAATTTCGGGGATATATACGGCGAGAAAGTTTGAGTTTCGTATGATGGATTCAGCTAAGATGGTTAAAAGCAAAAGTGTTCCTCTATTTTTTCCAAAGGCAATAAAACATTTAAATAGTAAACAGAGTATACAATGTCGTCTATTGAATTAAAAATTAATACTCTGGTTCAAGAATGGCGCTTTCAGTTTGAACAAAATATTAATTTCATTTGAGATGCCTTTCCAGAAAAAAATCTAATAGAATTTCAAATTTATCCATCAGTTTTTATTGAATTAATGTGCTAGAGTAAATAAGCTATTACGTATGTATAATATTTCTTTAATAATAATACAAACAAAAACATAGTTCAATGTAATTTTTGCTAACATTTAATGGTAGTTAGTTATAATACGGTTTGGGTTGTCTGGAAGAGATCGCTCTTAGTGATAAGACCTCCAGTTGTACTTTGGCTTTTGTACCGATCTTTTTTTTGTAATTGTTGTTTTTTTGTGATGTGCAATAAAGAGTTTTTATTATTATTATTATTTATGCGTAAGTGTTTGTTTTCATCATAATTGATGTTTGGTTAGTCTGAAATCGTTCTTAATAAGATTAAGTCACCTCAATTGATACATTTTTAGCACTAACTTTCTGCTCTGATAGATCAAAATGATAAAAGGAATTAAAAATGCAAATTCAGAATAGCAGCTCAAAACAGACCATTCCCAAATTTTCTCTCTTCTACGTACTCCGAAATTTGACAATACATCTACAGCCATAAGTATTTCTATGCAATCCTTTCATACCAGACATGTCCTTTCATCATTCCGTCACGTGTCTGCCTCAGCTATGCTCTCTCATGCTCCTGTCCGCAATTCGGGTTATTATTAAACAAGTAGGTCAAATACGTGTCGCTCTGAGCTGTGTTAAGGCTTTGTTTTAATGCAATGCGACTACGCGATCGCCGCGAATTTGCGTGATTTTCAGGCGTAGCAATGGATTGGCAATGTTTGTAATAAAAGGTCTGAGCATACATTTTAAATGTAGAATTTATTGTTGGTTCTCGTAACTGTATTCTTTATGATTTGGTCGATTTTGGTATTTTAGATATATTTATAGTTAATAATTTATTCAATAAGCAAATTACGTATTTGAAGATAAAAATAATTTATTTTAAAACAAAAAGACTTTATTTTTATCGAAGCTAAACTATATATATAACCCTTAGGACTGTAAGATTTAACAGTAAGAGTTCCTAATATCACATATTTTCTTAATAGACTGTAATTGACGGCAAAATAAATTGATATTAGCACTTTACACAAAAACCAACAATAAACACTATCAAAAAATTATTTCCGTAAGAAGTCTGTTCCAGATAGTAAAAGTGTCAACGATACATAAATAACTTAATTTCTTT
Organism: Bedellia somnulentella; assembly: GCA_963576735.1. Classification (NCBI taxonomy): domain Eukaryota; kingdom Metazoa; phylum Arthropoda; class Insecta; order Lepidoptera; family Bedelliidae; genus Bedellia; species Bedellia somnulentella. Next base: position 1,686,810 of record OY755177.1, read on the forward strand.
GAGTTTTCCGAAGCTGTCTGTTCATCTATCTGTACTTATAATAAATCTGTAGAGAGGTCAATTCTGTACATGAAATATATTTTCAAAATAACTATCAGGTGGTGATTAGGGATCGATACTGATGCCAAAAATGCAATCAGTAAAATTTTTGTCTGTCTGTCTGTCGGTTTGTATGTTCCTTATGGAAACAAAAACTACTCGACGGATTTTAACGAAACTTGGTACAATTATTCTTCATACTCTTGCGCAGGTTTTTGTATACTTTCCAGTAGAGAAGTAAAGGGGAATTTTGGGAAATTTTGGGAAAACGGGAGAAGTTACTCCATTTTTTAAGCTTCCGTCGCGTGTAAAATAGAAATTATGTGTGGCGGAATTATTCTTCATAAAATTACCTAAAAAAAATCCTCAACAGTATATGTCTATCTTTTACGGTTGACTCACAATAACACGTGTGATTCCTGATAGCTTAGCAGTTCGGAACATCCTGATTATATTTGTTTACTCTTACGTTTGTAAACCTCTCATTCATCCCTAATTTAAAAAAGGTAACACTATTACCTATTTAATAAAAAAAGAATCATAGAAATCGGTAGACAAACACCGAAATTATTAATAAAATAAGCCATCGCGCCCGTGATCGAAACCAAATCTTTACTAATTTACATATAACATACTAGATGGCGCCAGTAGTTGCATCCTACATAACTAATGATTTATTTTTTAGATTGTTATAAATACTTCATTGCGTTTTATTCCAAAATTTGCTATTAAACGGAAATACTGAACCGTTCATTAAAGCGCATTCAAAATCACCAAACTACACTGTTAAGGGAGTGCTATAAATTTAATAAATTGAAAACATTACGCTGAATTTGACAATACTTGAGCAGTGACTGAAGAAAGAAACCTCAGATATTTAAAAAAACAACGCTACCCGTGCGAAGCTGGGACGATCCACTATAAAATAATAAATCTTAATTATGTTAAGAAAAATAGCTGAACTGAAAGTACAAATATGATTCAATGTGGTCATTCTATTTCGCTATAAGTTCCTAATTCGTTTTCCACTCACGAAAGTCTAACGTGAAAAATTAGATACTGTAAAATAAAGTGATGTAACACAAAGTTTCCCGTCCTACACTAATATATGATAATGGTTGCAACTCGTGATATTATTATATCACAATGTGTTTCTCGCTCTACGATAGCAGGTAACACAGCGAAAGAGATATTTTAAGTCCCAAGAAAACTTTGCCAGTATCCTCACGGGAAGCATACAAATAGAGCGGATGAACCAGCTTTATCTAGTTCAGATAAAACCAGTATTATCCGGTATGTCGGCGTCTTGGGTAGATGGCGCTAGTATCGCATCGGACATTAATCACTATCTCAAAGTTGGAGGTAGATGTCACTACTGTAATACTTGCAGACACATATTCAGCTCAGTTTGAAAATATCTTCACATCGCGGAGAAAACTTTATAATGTATTGGTAACTAGGTTGCCTACAATAAGTCGATACATCTTATTCTATTTGAAAATATAGTTTTCTTCAAACTGAAGAAGTTTTATATAAGAATATCTATTCACTGACGTAGAACTTTTCAAATTCTTCTATAAGCTTTTCATAAAGTCATTTAAACATCTGGTTTCTAAAGTAACTCCTGTTTGCCTTCCCAGACATTTATAATATAAAATCGAATAATTATAACTTTGTATTTATGAGCACGGTACAGTTTCATTTCATATTTGTTAAGAGGGAAACATATTATGCAATGTTGATATAATTTGGTAAATTCACGTACAAATTCTTATAATTTAAGGACATTTATGGTTTTTGGGTAATTTATATTTATTGTATGATAATTGGTCATATTTTCATGGGAACACATCATTTACTTAAATAATAAAATCTTTTCAGTATGCAGGCGGTTGTTTTGTTTTTGTTTTTTCGAAGTATATTTTTTCTGACTTAATCTGATTTAAAATGGATAACCCGGAAAGATACGCGTGACCATATAATTAAAAACGCATCGAGAGGATAACTTCCTTTGTTTTTTGTAGGTTTGTTTGTAGGTACTAATGTGTCCTTGATGCATTTCAACATTAAGGATACATTAGTATCATAATTGAGGCACAGACTTCTTAGTCTTCTAGTGTCACAAACACAAGTTGATCAAAATATATAAATCATACACTGATGCAAAATTTGTCTTTACTTGCTTTTTAACACCTTATTACCTTAATTATATGATTAATTATAGTTCATATATCCTTATTTTATTTGGGAATTTAAAATATACAATACCTTTTTCCCAGTTTATAACAATATCCCGAATATAAAAACAGTTTTCATATTGTTTTGCCAAACCAGTGTGAAATTATTTACTAGTTAGCTATAAACTGAGTCAATAGATAAAGTGGAAGCAGCTGGGAACGCTCCTAAACGCAGAAGATATTAAAAAGTAGTAGCCGAGTAACATTGGCATTTGAGTCACGTGCGTAATGGAGAAATGGCCTCAAATGTGGACTCACCTTTATTTATTAGATGCTAGTTTATATGGCCTATAAGTAGGAAGTTTAGAAAACCACGAATGATAGAGAGTAAAAAAGAAGGAGAAAATTGTGTTTTGTTAAAAAAAAAAATTTTAAAAGAAACGCCAATAATTTAATGTTTTTTAAACATGACTTTAAAAGTAATACCAGATTGCGTTCAAATATTTGAATATCTCGCCGTAACAGATCACGATTTAACTTGTATTTCTATTTGACATGTTCTATAATTGTGTTCTATGGTCGTGAAGTGTTGGCTTAGAATAGTACAATGGTGTAGTGCAACTAAGGGGTATTTTAAAGTGATTTTTGGGCGATGCAATTGGAGACCAACTTATCCTTTTTCTCATATTTTATTTTAACATATTTGCCCCACTAATTACTTAAAGTGTTTGAAGAGTTTTGAATTCAAATCCTTCGCTTTCCCTTTTAGAGATCGAAAGCTATGATTATATATAAGAATGTATAATTGTGGGGCATTAAAGCAGCCCATAAAGGTTACCTTCGAGCAGCATCTAATGTATAATGAAAAGCGACGAGCTACGGCAAGATGGTATTATCTCGTAGCAGAAGTGGCGGCGTAGCATGAAACGAACGATATCGTAGTTAGGGCGTAAGACTATTTTGGATATGGGATGGGAAATAATTTGATAACTAAGCTATCGTTAGGGGTGGGTCTCCAGCCACAACTCTTTAAGTTTATTTATAAAGCCATCTCATATGACGCCGATGGGATGGAATGTAATTTGATAAAGCTATTTAGTAGCACCACTACACAGCTAAATAGTTAGTCATAATGACTAAATGATCAACACGACGGGCACTTAACATCTAAGCCCATAATTTCCATAGAAATTGAAGAATAAGTTGAAAACGTCTGATAGAAGAGACCCGAGACTCGCAGGCTTTCAAGGGAGAGAATATTGTTGTCCGCTTAGGCAATTTATCAAATGAGACGGAGGGCGGCGGGCGGGGGCGGGCGGTGACGTGATATTAAACAGCTCATTTTAAAACAGACATCCACATTTGTTGGTGAATCCTGTTTGTGATGACTTTGAAATTGAGGTCTTTGTCTCTATTTAGATTGGTTCTTTGTTACAGTAATAGTGGTCGGTAGTTTGTTTGATCTGTAACCTATTCTTTAATGTCATTATTTTAGAAAAAAAAAATGATAGATACCTACACCTTATAGATACGCTATTAAAAAGTAGAAAACGCATATTTATTATTTCTCGTATCTTTGCTCTGTAATACGTTCTGTATTAAATTGTATTTTCTATTATTATTTTAATTTTTTTCATGTTTTTTTTTCCAATATTGTTTGTGTCAATGCTTCTATTTTTCTTTTTATGTTTAACTGTATGTTTCTTGCTCATCTGTGCAGCGAATGAATGTCTCTCTTTCTCTTATAATACGTATGCTAATTTAAGTTAATGAGAGAAGTAACCACTTTATTGAAGTATGATTTTATGTATCAAATAATGGCAATAAAATAAATTTTCTGTAAATTTTGTATGATCTTTTATTTTCGTAATAATAAATTTACAGAAAATTAATTATTACATAAATAAAAGATCATACAAAATGAATCGGTAATCTTTCTAGGCTAATTTAAGCCAATCTGATAAGTTTTTTTTAAGAAATCACATCCTGATCACCCCCGAGATATACTGAAAATCAAACCGTTTTTTTTTCCTACATGAACGTTTTGTGAGTGATTTAAAATTTATTAAATGTGAGAGAATTGCACTAGATGAATTATTGACGCGCCTACCGCTTTACCCTCCCCAACCTAATTGTATGATATAAAACGTTTTCACCCGATAATATACCACGATTATAATATTTCTACATACTAGCATTCTAAATGAATACATTCTGACATGTCCAAATCATTTAAATCCATCCGATTCATCCGGAAATAATTAAGTAAGTGCTATTCTTAGCCGATACTGCACAGCGTGTAAATATTACTTTTATTAAAGAATGTATTTAATTTGATCTCAATCTCGTAAAAAAATATACTTATAACTTGTCAAGTTGCTTGAAGTATCTCTAAAGGAAACAACAATGAGTATCCGTTTTCGTATTGAACAATTCCACCGTATCATTGTTGCGAGCCTCTATTGAAAACCTCGACAGAGTTACAACCTTGTTTCCGATACATTAGCACCATGACATCAACACTATTGCCTTTAGAACCTTGAACAAGAATGAGATGATAGAATATAATAAAAAGATTTTATTGAACACGTTTAAACGGTTTGTAAATTCTAGTAGAGAATGATGGGTGAATGTAGAAAACACAGTCAAATAACCGAATTGGTTCGAATTTACTAAAATATGTTTATATATTTTATTACCTTGGAGGAAAAAAAATATGTTCGTTATTCAGTGTGCTAGTAGTACCTAAAAATATATTTAGATACATCCCATTATTATATTTTACAATCTTGCCAACCAACCATTTCTAACATGGTTTAACCGCGTTTTTCTCCAAGATAATTGCGGATATATATTTCTGCTTAAAGCCTTGTGTCATTGTTCAAATACAGATTATACTATCTGGTCATTGTACTGACATTATAAGAGAAAGTTTACGAGAATTTCGCGAATACACTGTCGCATGACTGATTGTACGAGTAAATCGGCCATATGGGTATTCTCACGATGTTTTTGTTCAAAGTTATGAACACAAATAAAAAAATAATTATATATAACTGAGCAAGACACACAAGCGTTGGCCTTATTTCAAACCATGTTTCTTACGTTTTAGGCAAGATATGGTACTATAAAAGTATTATGATTATTTTAAATAGATAGATTCAGCATAATACACTCTTTAGCCATATTAAAGAATGGTTGGTGTCTTGCCGCCGTTTCTTCATACAAGCCTACACCTTTGCTTTGGTTGCTTTTTATGCATGAAGACAGACAGAAATACTTAATGTAATATACCAAGGGTAGCCAGATTCCAACCCAGTGCCTCTGAGCATCACAAGCTATGTTTTTTCTACTAAGCTTCAAAAGTCTTCCGACTATACTTATTCAAAATAAAACGTGTAGAATGGCGGAACGGAGCGGCGCGTTTTGTCACGACTAAACGTTTCAGAGGAATTGCATTTCACGGAGACTACATCTAATCCCTCTCTTTGCTCCCCGTTGCCCGTCAACCTCTAGTTTTCTTTTTACGTATTGAATATGTTCTTGTTTGGGAAAATATGCAGTGATATTTGGCATTTTTGTACTAATAAAGTATGTAATAAAATAAAGAAAGATAAAGAAAAATTGCCGTGTAGTGCCGGCTTAGAACGTCGCTACCCCTTTCTAGCCACGGGTGTCGTAAAAGGCGACTAAGGGTATTGGGGCTTTTTATTGGATTTTTGGGCGATGCGGTTGGAGACCCATCACCAAAAACCTTTATTCTTACTATCTTTTCCCCGCTCTACTTCCAAAAGTGGCTGAAGAATTAATAATTCCTTAGCTCTGGTTACCCCTTCTAGGGAAATATAGCCGTGAGTATATGTATGTATGTAAAGTAAAGAAAGCTAGCAGCTGTTTAGTGTTGGCCAAGAAGAGCACCACTCCATTTCTCCCCGTTGGTGTTCGAATGAGGCGACTTATGGTATCGGGGTTTTTTCAGTGATCGTTGGGCGATGTGGTTTGATGACCCATCACCTACCACCTTTATGTTAAAATCTTATCCCTACCCAACTTCCAAAAGTGGCTGAGGAATTATTTATACCGAAGTTCTGTTTACCTCTTTTGTAAAAAAGTAGTGTAAAGTAGTTGCTGTGCAATGTTGTCTTAAAATAGTACTAACTTATTTTCTTTCCGCTGGTATCCTAGGCGGCGAAAAAGTGCAGTGGAATTTAAAATTGATAGTTAGGTGATATTGCTGGAGAAAGTAACTGAGGAATCTCTATTTCTTAAGCTCTGGCTGCCATTTTTGTTATTTATTTATTAATGTGTGAGTATGGATATGTTTTTAACTAAAATGAGACAAAAACATAATTTCATTGATAATGCGATACAGAGTTAACATTAACATTATCAGCCATTAGGCATTTATTTCTAGAAATAGATCTTCCCATACACAAAGAACAACGCAATATACGGCTTGTTGAATGTTCTTTGATTAACTGTAAATGATCGTTGAATGTTCATCCCAGTTTATGTAAGGATTACACTCCCGGTGTGTGCCTAGACATTACTTTACCATTTTTGTAGGCCCACCTTATTGAGTGACACTCTGTCTTAAACAGAGGTACTAATACTTCTGAACATTTCGTGACATTGTCACCTGGTGTAAAAAGTACCTACGTTTTGCTTAGACAGTGTAGCCAAGTAATAGGGGGTAGGCCCATCCTCGTTTTGTACGAATACACTGTCACAAGAGTAAGTGTAACTAAGCCATGTGGGTTTCTCAGGATTTTTTCAACATGGCAATAAAATTGTATAATGCACTCAGTGATGACATGAAAAATATGACGCTGAGAGGATTTAAAAATAGACTGATTGAAAATTGATTTTATAAAGTGAATGACTTCTTAAATAATTGTGACATTTAAAAAAATATAGGCATATGACATTTTATTAATAATATCCTCTTTTTATTATTTATACTTATTGACAAAGCATGTGAATTGAATGTTTGTTTGTTTCGTCTTTTTAATACAATAATTTCAAATTTAATTGTTAAATATTTTTTAATTAATTACAATGTGTCATATAAATGTAAAACCATATTACAACTTAATATTTACACGCCGGTCTTTGGCAGAACATGTAAAGCACGTATATAATTTATTTGTCAACCATTCTACTCATGTTTCTTGTAAATAAATGCATTTTGTTTTTATTTTTTTTTATTTCCAGCACCATGATAACCATGATAAATTAACCACACATATAAATTTAAAAAAGACAAACTCATGTAGGCCCGGCCCATGAATTGAATCCATCCTTATCTGCTTAAAAGGAAGGTGTTCTACCCATTGAGCTATCACAGTTGAGCCTTATTCAACTCATTTCTTTCATGAAAAATAGCAATTTTGTAAGGCAAAAGGGGGATACTCTACATTGAATGGCAAATCTTCATATGTTCTGAAGCACTAGTACTTTTGCCAAAATTCGTGAACAATAAAAAATAATTTCCGAACAGAATTTTATAGTACGGCTTGACAAAGAATTAACAGAGGAAGCTACGGGATACGACTTTAGCAGACATCGTTCTATAAACGGGCGCTTTTAAAAATAACCACTTTTCGTCTGCAGCGGACGTCCGGTGGAGCGGGGGCGGGGAAGCTGTCAAGCATAGGGTTGCCATGCCTCAGGATTTGTCAAAATATGTCAAGATTCTTGGGTTAGAATTCCGACTAGATTTGGGAAATGTCAGCATTATTGGATGGTAGAGTAAAACGAATCGAAGAAATTAAGTTTTAGTTATTTTTCATTTCATTGATCATAGGTTCACAAAATTGCATTAATATTTATCAAACTATCTTGGTACAACGATGGTAAGGGAAAACATCGCGAGAAAACCCACATTGCTAAGTTGTACTCAGTCATGTGATAGTGCATTAGTTCGATAGGCCCCAATCACGTGAGTACATTGTCCAAACTAAACGTAGGTACTCTGAACACCAGGTGACAATGCCACGTGATGTTCAGAAGTATAAGTAATTCTACCAACCCATGCGGGCATATACGGCGCGGTGTGAACACTTGAGTTGCGTTGAGTACCTTCACATCCTCTAAGTAGTAATAAGATCTTTTATGAGCATTTTCCTGGTACCGGGTGTACCAACCCTAGCCAAGAGCCACTTCGTTTATCGAAATACTCCATCAAGCCAGAAACGTCAAAAGCCATTTTAATAACTGTCACCGTCGACGGCGGCGGCGGCGCCTAATTGCAGGACATCACGTGGTGCAGTGACGGCGGACAGCGCGCCGCAGCTCAGCAGACATTTTGAAACACGTGACATATTAGACTCATAGCTCATGTTTGCGACGAGCGCGTACCCGCGGTGGTGGGAGGTTTGTACCATTAATTATGTCGTCGACGAAATAAATACAAATACGGTTTGTTGTGATGCATTTACTGGTAAATGTGAGCTAAAAAAAAGAACTTCAAGGGCAGAAATAGCATCTAGTCAGTTTTAACTCCAAGAGTGCTCTATGCAGACCGTCACATAATGATCATTTCTTTCATTGGGAAAAGCTCATAATATCAACATTATTATATTTAATGGTCGATATAAGAAACATTTTAGAGGAGTAAAACTGTTGAAATAAAAAAAGTTCCTGGAATATTCTAGTTTTGTAGAGATATTGCAAGCTAAATTATAAGTCGTTCACATCTGCCAACCCGTAGTAGGTCAGCGTGGTAATCCATGGTTTTGATCAATGAATTTATTGTGATTGTAATGATTTACAAGATTCAAATGTACAAGTGAAGGTAATAATAAATAAATCCGTATTTTTCCCATGCAGTGTTTAGTAGTAGTTACACTCATAATACATGCTTTTCAAAATAATTATTTTTAATATATTAACAAATTAAATTTTCATTCATTCACATTTGGATTAAATAAAGAATGTGCTTTAAAAGGCAGGTGTCCGAAGCATGAATAATAAAAAAGCATGTATGAAAATATTGATAAATGTGAAAGAATCTAGAGAAGGTTTGCCAGGATCGTACATAGTGGCGATCGATTGTCTCTGCCTACCCCAATAAGAAATAAAGGTGTTAGTATATGTACGTTTGTATGTATGAAAATTCAGTTTAGCAACAATTAAACTTGCAAACTTCGACCACAGTTCTAAACAGCTGCCTACTAAGCCACTATTACCACCAAGAGCAACCTAGCTTAAGAACCTCATTCCAACATAAATCTTTCAATCGCTACGAAAGCATAGAAATACATTTATCATCAAGAATCAATCGAGAGCTTTCCAATAAATCTAATTATCAGGAATCGAATGCACCTGCGTTCTGACCCAGGTGCTACAGGAAAATTGATTAAATTGTGATTAGGAACGATGTCGATAGACTGTCATAGATTAGTTACACGTTAAAAGAAAAACCCGGTTCTCTAATCTGGAGGCCTAGTACGAGCGCTATTATATCGTCACAATATTGGTTAGAATGAGATGACAGTATACTATACTAAGTATGTGCGTAAGAGATGACTGTTTCATACCACGCGACATTTAGTTAAAACTTCGTTCGTACTAACTATAGAGTATTACTAAGTATGTGCGTAAGAGATGACTGTTTCATACCACGCGACATTTAGTTAAAACTTCGTTCGTACTAACTATAGAGTATTACTAAGTATGTGCGTAAGAGATGACTGTTTCATACCACGCGACATTTAGTTAAAACTTCGTTCGTACTAACTATAGAGTATTACTAAGTATGTGCGTAAGAGATGACTGTTTCATACCACGCGACATTTAGTTAAAACTTCGTTCGTACTAACTATAGAGTATTACTAAGTATGTGCGTAAGAGATGACTGTTTCATACCACGCGACATTTAGTTAAAACTTCGTTCGTACTAACTATAGAGTATTACTAAGTATGTGCGTAAGAGATGACTGTTTCATACCACGCGACATTTAGTTAAAACTTCGTTCGTACTAACTATAGAGTACTAAACGAGGTTACTAAGCGCAGCTGTGCCCGTGCAATAATTAGATTTCGATCAAGTGTCAGCTTCGTCGGGTTCGCGATAAATGAAAAAACTTAGGTGCTATCAAGGAAATCTGTATTTATGTTATGAGAACGCTTTTAGTTGTATTTTGTAAGTAAGTGATGCAGTTGGGTATATTGATTTATAGTAAAATGTCTGTAAAATGTGTTAACTAAATGGGTAAACAAGTTTTATTATAGTCTTTAATATTATACGGAAAAGACATAGGGTTTTTAAAGACTAGATAGAAATATTTTTAATAGGAAGAAATGGAGTTCAAGGTCAGAAATTTGTAGTTATATTCTTAACGCATTTATATTAAAACCTATAGTATTTTAATTTGATTAATTAGGTATAGTAAAATCTCAAATGTAGTACATTAGGTGAGTTTTTTTGGTGAGTGCGTTCTTCAGCTGAGTGATTCAGCTGAAAATATTGTAATTTTTTGCTTAGTTACCCATCGCAATTTTGAATCTCTAGTTAATATATAATATTTTACTTATCGGAGTAACTATCTTGATATTATTAATTTAGGTCGCATCTTGCAATGTAAGGTATGTAAAACAGACACAATAAAACTTCTATGAAATAGTTTTGTGAAATACCTATTTTTGTTACTACCTTACATTAAATAGTAAAAAAGCCAAATGAAAGATATGAATTATTTATTTACGGTCATGGCGGTAAGTTATAAGTCAAATATATTCAGAGAGTTTGAAACGGATAGATGAGCTTTTTCTCTACAACACCTCGCAGCTGACCTAGTTTTGCCAGACGTACCGCAGACCGGACTCCTCCACAGCCTTCACTGTCTGCGGTACAGAGAAACTGAACTTCGAATATTGTACGTCTTTTAATATGTACACTTTTTTCAATAAGGTATTACATATGACTATTGTTTATTTTTACAAACATAAATTTACGGTTTGGTTGGCTTAACGGTGAGAGAAAACATCGTAAAAAACCCAAACGGCTGAGTTTTACGTGGTCATATGAAAGTGTATTCGAAAAAATGGCCATGGGCCTGCCCTCTATCATGCTCACTGTCCAAGCCGAACGTGGATACTCCGACCTGATAGATATATCACGTGGCAATCAGAAGCATTAGTACCAGCGTCACTTTTTAAGGGAGTGAACGTTTGAGTTCGAAATGAAAGTTTGATGGAACTATAATTCACATTTTTAAAACTTTGTGCTCGGACTGCCAATCATGTCAGTGAAAATTCAGACCGCAATTTATAATCCGAATTCGTTTAAATTGTTATTTGTTTTGCTATAATTTTGCTTTATAGCGTAAAACTATTATATTATTTAGCTTTTAAATATTAAATTGTCGAATAAATTTCAATGTTTCCTTCTCTGCGGTTGCAAACCGACAAGCGAGCAGTTCAAATTTAAAGTGAATTAATATAGCATTTATACTCACTGACATGAATATGAACGAGTGAGTGAGATTGGTAGACTTTTTTATCATAATTTTTTTATTTGTATCATAGTGTGTAAGTATAAGATAAGTAGTAAATGAAAACATAGTAAGCTTTTCCATTTAATAGAGGTTTTCTGAAAAGGTAGATGTCTAAAATTTTAAGGTTAAGAAAACTTGAAAGACTATATCGGCTTATGTATATGAAGAACAAAAAAATTGTTATCAAAAGTGTCATTTGCCACGGTGTTGATGTATGTATAGTGAAGTAAGCATGTATATACCTACGCAAATTATATGAACTACGGGTTCCCAACCTCAACCCATATGCCCTTATCCAGAGTACCCAGTAAGTAAGTGAGACTTAGTACTGACTCGTAACTATATATTGAACGCCTGAAAATCGATCTTAGTAGTATATAGTTTGGTTCACTCGACGTAAACCAGCTTCATATTGATAATACTCCTAACTATAAATTGTATTCCCCATTCTTAAATCTTCTGCCAATGTTCATATTGATACAATACTATATACCACATTTTATTAGTGTTTCTAATATATGCATTAAAGAGCTGCACTTTTAAAATTAATTTATCATAAACATCTCTTTTTAATAAGAGAAAAGGTATTTCGGCACAAGATTTCATTCAATGCCCCGCCTGCCGAGTTTTTGATTAGTACTGACGTATTCATTTTTAATTTAATCGCGTGTTGTCTGTAGCCTTAAATAAATTATTATATTGGTCATAAAAACTTGTGATAGACGGCACAATTAAAACACTTTTACAATTTTATGCAATACAATTTAGTACGAGCAAAAATAGCTTTCGATTAAATGCGATGCTAGTGCATATGCCTAATACCACCCATAAACAGTGTAAGTGCAAGGGAGAACGCAACATACGCTGTCTCATTTGCGCATTTTATTCCACCACGAGTTTTGTGTCTAGTATATCAATATTTTTAATATTAAATATTTTAAATATTATTCTTTTCACCCTATTTGTTCGAAGATCGAACGACTGATATCTTTACCACACCCTTATTTATATTTATTAAGAAAGAAGATGAAGATGTCTCTTGTTATTTTAACGACAATGTCGTCAGCGCGGTGACTTCAAAGGCCTATTGTTATCAAAATAGCAAACTGTAAAACTGTAAGACAAGCTTTTAAGTGCTGAGAGTGCTAAATCTGGCATCTGAAGTTCCTTTAGCTTTATGCTTTTTTTTGTGAAATATGCATAGTATAGTATAATAAAGATTAAAACTAATTTTCTGAAACTGACTCGTCCTCTTAGCTGTGTAGTGTTGGCTTAGAATAGCACTACCCCATTTCTTCCGGTGGGTGTACGTAAGAGGCGACTAACGGTATTGGGGCTTTTGAGGGACTTATGGGCGATGCAGTTGGAGACCCATCACCAACAACCTTTATTTCACCATCTTTTCCCCACGCAACTTCCAAAAGTGGCTGGGGAATTTCTAATTCCTTAGTTCTGGCTACCCCTTCTTGGGATTTATTGCCGTGAGTTTATGTATGTATGTCGTCCTCTTACCAGCTTATTTCCCATGTCAACAAATTATACTTGATTAGAATGTTTTGTTCATGACAACCTCATCTATACTTATAATAAATCTGTAGAGAGGTCAATTCTGTACATGAAATATATTTTCAAAATAACTATCAGGGGGTGATTAGTGATCGATACTAATGCCAAAATGCAATCAGTAAATTTTTTGTCTGTCTGTCTGTCTGTTTGTATGTTCCTTATGGAAACAAAAACTACTCTCTGGATTTTAACGAAACTTTGCACAATTATACTTCATACTCCGGGGCAGGTTATAGAACACTTTTCAGCGGAGTAGTGAAGGGGAATTTTGGGGAAAACGGGAGAAGTTACTCTATTTTTCAAGCTTCCGTCGCGTGTGCAGCCTTAATGGTTAAAGTTACATAGAAATCACGTAGGAGGGAAATATTCTATATAAAATTGTCTAAAAAATATTCCGTAACCAAAATTAAATCCTTACTAATTTACATATTACATACTAGATGGCGCCAGTAGTTGGAAGACTTTTTAGATTGTTATGAATACTTCATAGCGTTTTACTTAACTTCAACTCAACCTGAAATTTTGCTTAATAAGGGAGATATTGCATGGTTCATCATAGCGCTTTCAAAATCACAAAGTTACACTGTTCAGGAGTGCTGTAAATTCCGACCATTGCGCTAAACTTCACAAAGCTTGAGCAGTGATTGAAGAAACCTCAGATATTTAAAAAACAACGCTACCCTTGCGAAGCTGGGCCGATCTACTAGTTACTAATAAATAAATAAAGGAAAGAAAAATTAAGAAGGAGGAAGGTAACGCTGACATCTCTTAAAAAGTGTAAAACAAACAAAAGAAAGAATTATTTCGCACCAGTAGCCACTAGACTCTATAGCTCAATTGGCAGAGCAACGGAGGCGTATACCCGGAGGTCGTGGGTTCGATTGCCGCTGGTGTCGAAATTTTTATTTTCTTCTTTTATTAGTAAGTTACACTTGATTTGACATTGAGTAAAAGTTTTCCTCACTAAAGTTAATCTATGAGGGTTGTTAACGGTGACAGCAAACATCGTTTCATAATGTAAGTAGACATAAGACTGAAAATTTCAAGCCGTATATTCTTGAAAGGGTGGTAGAGGTACTAATATATATTTCCCTTTATTGGTCGTGGTTCTCTCTACTGAGCTCTCACAGAGTAATACAAGTAGAATAGCAGTATAAAATTACTCAACACTTTATTAAACTGTGAAGAAGTGCACTTATAACTGAAACAATGAAACTTTGTACTTATCTTTTATTTCGGTTCGTTAGCTGCACGAAACTGAAACACGACAGGGAACTGGATTTAAAATTAATATCTTTATGTGCTTCTAATTTGATGTATAAATTCCTGTTTATTGTGTTGCTGTGTAGTGTCGGCTTAGAATAGCACTACCCCATTTATTCCGGTGGGTGTACGTTAGAGATGACTAACGGTCAATACTGTTAGCCCCAATGGGCTTTTAAGGGATTTTTGGGCGATGCGGTTGGAGACCCATCACCAACAACCTATATTTCACCATCTTTTCCCCACGCAACTTCCAAAAGTGGCTGAGGAATTTCTAATTCCCTAGCTCTGGCTACCCCTTCAAGGGATTTATAACCGTGAGTATGTGTATGTATTGTGTTAAAACATAAAGTACAAAATCAAACGTTCAAGCTGTTTATCCCCGAATTTGTGACAGAGATACTAATACTTCTAAACATCGCGTGACATTAATGTCACCTGGTGCCCAGAATACCCACTTTTTTCTTGTGCATTGCATCCACGTGATAGCGGGCTGGCCATTTTCCGTTTTATATATTGTCTTATGTACTTACTCTACTAAGTACATGTGAACAAACAGAACAATGTGGGTTTCCTTATTATGTTAATTTGCAAGGTTTTTAACAGTGACGAAAAAAAATCAGAAACCTTCATTGCTGAACTGTAGTGTGTGTATTTGTACAAAATGCACTGTTCAAGCGAAATTTAGGAACTATTGCCAGCAGGAGACAAAAATGTCACGTGATACTCAGATGTAGATATTAGTATCTCGCTGTAGTAGTTTTCGGCATGAGCTTAATAATAATAATAATACTCGTGCACTCTGATGGTGTCGATGTCGGCACCAATCATTTGAGGGCACTCTCCGAGGCTGAAACATACCGGTATCTGGGCATGTCACAAACCATCGGTGTGAAGGTGGCAGACGTGAAACAGGGTGTTTGCGAGGAGTTTTATGGACGCCTGAAAAGTGTGCTTAATAGCTACTTGTCGGGCGTTAATAAGATCCGAGCCATTAACTCCTGGGTCATGCCTGTACTGATGTACACGTTTGGCGTGCTCAGATGGACTCAGTCCGAACTAGACGCTCTGGACAGACGAGTCCGCACGACGATGACCTCTCATCGAATGCATCATCCGAGATCGTCGGTTATGAGATTGTATATCCCGCGGAAGTGTGGTGGTCGAGGCCTTTTGAGTGCCAAAACCATGCACAACCGCGAGGTATGCAACCTCAGAAACTATTTTTTGACGATGACGGATGATAGTATTCGGGGAGAGGTGGTCGCTAGTGATAAAGGACTGACTCCCTTATCGTTGGCCTCACAGGATTGGCGAACCCCGGAGATACTTAGCACCTCTGATCGGGAGTCCGTATGGAAAGAGAAGGAGCTGCACGGGAGGTTTTACAAGGTACTTCACGAACCTTTCGTGGACCGTAAAGCCTCCCTGCATTGGCTGCGTTTCGGGGACCTTTTTGGGGAAACCGAAGGTTTTGTCTGTGCAATACAAGACCAGGTTATCAAGACGCGGAACTATCGGAAATACATCCTAAAGGACGGTACCACAGACCTTTGTCGAGCATGTGGCCGTCCCGGAGAGTCACTTAGGCATGTTATTTCCGGTTGTTCGGCTCTTGCTAACACTGAGTACTTGCACAGACACAACCAAGCAGCCAAAATCCTGCATCAGGAGCTCGCTCTGAAATACGGACTCTTGCAACAGAGGCTGCCGTATTACAAGTATCTGCCGGAGCCAATCCTAGAAAACGACCGTGCCAAAATCTATTGGGACCGATCCGTTATCACGGACAGGACTATTCTAGCGAATAAGCCTGATATCGTGGTATGGGATCGGTCGCAGTCGAGGGTATTTCTAGTGGATGTCACTATCCCTCATGACGAGGGTCTCGTGAAAGCCGAAACCGAGAAGCGTCGGAAATATCTCGATCTGGCTCACGAGATCACCGACATGTGGGGTGTGACTTCGACAGAAATAATCCCAATTGTTTTGTCCGCGAACGGGTTAATTCCAACCAGCCTCGCGACCAACTTGAGGCGGTTGGATTTCTGTGGCGTGTCGGTTCCAGCACAAATGCAGAAAGCGGTGCTGCTCGATACGGCTCGGATCGTCCGTCGGTTCTTGAACCTGACTCCCTGACCCCGACCGACTGTGCTCTTGTCGGGGAATACCGCCTCTCCCATTTAAAATTCTAATTTTCTGTTTCGGCCATGGGAGAGGCGAGGAACTAAAAGTCATGCCCAAAATAATAATAATCAATTCTTTATTTCAGATCACATTAAAAATCCATAAATTGATAGTAACTGTAGACTTAGAGTCTACTGTTAGAACCTACCCTAGATATAAACACTATTATTTACAACATTTTCCGCTCTTGACACAATGTACCCTAATCCACTGCAGGACGTAGGGACGATCATACCTGTCAGCGATCGTGGCCAGGACGGTGTTGGGGCTGACGTGAATGCTGGCGAGCGCGCCGGCGCAGCGCCGCCTGATGATGGCGGATTTGAACTTGCTTTGAGTCTTATCATAATTTTGAATAAACACCAAAATGTTATGACAGGTTGCAGCAAAGCCTGCATAGGCTCATATCCTCCTCTTTAGGAACACCAGCTCCATCACTAACTCATACAGGAAAAAAGCAGGCTCTCCTAAATAAATCATACGTGAGAATAGCATGGTATGAAAAATATATCACAGAACATCAAAATTGCCGTGTAGTGTCGGCTTAGAATAACACTACCCCATTTCTACCCGTGGGTGATCGTAATAGGCGACTAAAGGCATAGGGGCTTTTTAAGTGATTTTTGGGCGATGTGGTGGGAGACCCGTCACCAAAAACATTTATTATTACCGTCTTTTACCCGTCAACTTCCAAAAGTAGCTGAGGTATTTCTCATTCCAAAGCTCTGGCTACCCCGTTTAGGGATTTATAGCCGTGTATGTATGTTTGTAACATCAACCCCAAAGTCTTGTCAGCCTGTTTATATTTAGAGTAGATAAGATACTGTTAAGTACACAGACGGAGTACTCCCAATCCGTCGCTTATTGACAATTGACATACGAGAGACTCTCGAATGAAAATTTCTGAGGTGAGATCGAAACATCCCCTACCACTATTACCATCCATCTCCCTCTCTGAATGAGATAATTAAGTTGGTGAACAAAAAAACAGTTAAATCTATTTTTTACTCGATATTTTATTTTATAAGCCTTGTAATCATTTTGCAAGGAAGCAAGAAGATATGAGTTAAGTTAAGCAAATTAAAACAAAAAGTACCAAAATGACGACCCAATTAATCCTTATGTGAAGTAATTAAGGGAGATAGGCCAAATTAATAGAGCCAACAAATCCTGTGCGGCTAATAATAACCATTCTTCAAATCTGTGGGTCGGGCCAAAATTTCCCAAAGGATTTCTCTTATCGGCTTCTGTAGACAAAATATTGAAAATCTATTTAATTCATATATCAAATAATAAAGAGAATACTTAACTGAAGCTCACTAACTAGTGACTGAATAAATTAATCAACTTGGTATTATAAGATTTCACCACTTTTAATGTGAAGAACTAAGTTGCGATTCTTAGATCTTTATGATTTTATGGAATTATTTGTTACGTTGTAACTAAGCAGACATATAAAAAGAAGTACAGCATTGCTAATGGTTTTAACATGAAGGTATCACAATATGTCTTACAGTTGTAGTTATTTCATAAATAAGCAAACAGTTCGCGAGCGCGCTCTATGAATACTGATTATTGTGATACGAAATTCTACTCCGTATTGACTGGTTACCGTTTCAAGGGACACACATCCTTTTACTTGAAAACATATTCATTCAATCTTTCTTCCCAGGAGGAAGACATCTTTTTTGTTTTGCATCAGTGTTTAATTTAAGAAGAGTTTTGTTGGTATCACATTTGTAAGAGATATTGAAAGATAGTGAAAGATGATATTGTAAGAAAAATAGCAAAAGGAATGTTGAGATGATTTGGGCACATAGAGAGGATGGATGATAGAAAATTGGCAAAAGGGATCTATAGAGCTAGTGTAGATGGTAATGTTAGTAGAGGACGACCACGGAGAACACACTTGGACTAAATTGAGAGTGTGCTCAAAAAGGCTGGCGTCCGAAGTATGAAGAATAAAAGAGCATGTATGAAAAGGTTGATGGATGTAAACGAAGCTAGAGAGGTTTTTCAGGATCGTACGAAGTGGCGATCAAAACTCTCTGCCTACCCCAACGGGAACTAATGGCGTGAGTATATCTATGTATGTATGTACATTTGTAAGAGAATATTAAGTGATTTGGCTAGAAGCCAATCATTAGTGATCAATAAAAGTAAAGAGCGTGGCTATACTGGGAATTATACTGAAAAATGACCTATACCTTTATTCACGGCAATATAACTCAAGAAAAGATTGATGGATGTAAACGAAGCCAGAGAGGTTTGCCAGGATCGTACAAAGTGGCGATCGATAGTCTCTGCCTACCCCAATGGGAACTAACGGCGTGAGAATATGTATGTATGTATGTATGTATAACTCAAGAAGACCCCTTCTTGATAGTTTTGTGATTCCAGTATATAGCAATTCAAACATAAAGGACCCAACAAAGATAATTGTCTTACATGTTACGTCAAAACCCTCATCTACAAAATAAAACAATAAACAATTATCTTAATCTCATATATTTTAAGTAAGTTGGCGAACTTCTCTCATTGTTATCGCAGCAGAGATTAAATTTGGACTCTACGTAATTTGATTTTCTACCAAATTTCGTTTTATTCGTGAACAGACGCTCAATTAATCGTACGAAAGCTGAGTAATGAGCATACCGTTCACCTATTAAAGTATCGTAAATTATCTGTTAGTCTTTAATTTGCTATACAATAGATAGGTTAAAATTGTAGCTATGTAGTTTCGGCTTAGAATAGCACTACCCCATTTCTCCCGGTGGGTGAACGTTAGAGGCAACTAACGGTATTGGGGCTTTTAAGGGATTTTTGGACGATGAAGTTGGAGACCCATCACCAACAGCCTTTATTTTATCATCTTTTTCCCACTTAACATTCCAAAAGTGGCTGAGGAATTTCGGATTCCTTAGCTCTGGCTACCCTATCTAGGGATTTATAGCCGTGAGTATATGTATGTTTGTTAAAATTATAATGACATATCTTATTTCATGAATATTTAACTAGGTCAGAAGGGGTTCAAAACTGTTGTGGGATTGTTCGATCACTATTACCAAAAAATTATGTTTCACTCAAAATTATAGACTGTCACATGACGAAGTTTAAGTGGTACCGTATTAGTACCTCTGCCAACCCCTTTGGGGATATACGGTGTGAACGTTTGAGTTAAGTTAAAGATAAACTTTTATTCTTAAAAGTATGTCTTAAGAACGCATATTTCCCGAAATACGAGTATATGCCCAAAACCGAAAAACGGCACTTTCGAACTACCCCTCGCTCTAGCTTTACGGCTAAGGGCGGGACTTCTGATATGTTTACCACCTTACTTAACAAATTTACAAAACTAAAAAATGAGTTTCAAACATTTCATTCTATAACTTTCCTTAACCAGGCCTACCACTGAGAAAGGATAGTTGATTATATAGCTGATTGCAACAACAAAACCACATACAAGAATAAGATAAAAAATATGAACACAGAACAATACAGAAATCACCGATAAATAAATTAAGTGGAAGCAATATGAGCAATCATTACTTTTCCGTAGAACTCGCGTAGTAATGTTACATTTCGAATGAGTACATATTTATTCAGTGAGAAATGTCGTTATGTTGAAAACTCACTTGATCCTACAGTGAATTTAATTACACTAAATTTAGGCATGTAAAGCGCTTATTACCAGAACTGAGACTTTTTGTTTGTGTACTTATTGTATAATAAATAGACTAAGAAACCACTCACCTAAAATAAAAAATCATTGATAGAAACCTGATAAATAGAAAGATAAATAAATAAATAAACCTGATAAATAAATAGAAGAGTTGCAAGAGATGATGAATATTGCATGTAAGTCTTTTGTAAGAAAGGGAATGAGGGTGAATGTGGATAAGACCAAAACGATGGTTTTCGAGAGACAGGAAGATGTGACAGAATGCGTGATTGCGATTGATGGTAAGGATGTGGAACAGGTGAAGGAGTTTGTATATCTGGGAAGTTTGTTTACAAGGGATGGAAAATGTGATGAAGATATTGAGAGAAGAGTGAAAAAGGGTAATGCGATTAATGGAGCATTGGATAGCCTAATGTCTAGTCAATCGGTGTCCGAAAGGGCCCGAATGGCTGTGCATGATGCCGTTCTTGTTCCTACGCTTATGTATGGCAGTGAATGTTGGGTGTGGCAGAAGAAGCATGAAAGCAGAGTGAATGCAGTAGAAATGAGGTCCCTCAGAAAAGTTTGTAATGTTAGGTTATGTGATCGTGTGAGGAACGATGTGATTCGTGAAAGGTGTGGTGTAAAAGATGATATTGTAAGTAAGATAGAAAAAGGAATGTTGAGATGGTTTGGGCACATCGAGAGGATGGATGATAGGAAATTGGTAAAGGTATCTATAGAGCTAATGTGGAAGGTAATGTTAGTAGAGGACGGCCACGAAAGACACACTTGGACCAAATTGAAAGTGTGCTCAAAAAGGCAGGCGTCCGAAGTAAGAAGAATAAAAGAGCATGTATGAAAAGATTGATGGATGTAGACGAAGCAAGAGAGGTTTGCCAGGATCGTACGAAGTGGCGATCGATAGTCTCTGCCTACCCCAATGGGAATTAACGGCGTGAGTATATGTATGTATGTATGTATGATAGAAACCTATGTCCTTTATTCAACATAAGCTATTTACCATTAGCTTAAATTTTATCAAGGGTGATGAGTGATTAAAGACACTTTAGATATTTTATTTCATAACAATTAAATTGAATTATCTGATACTAATTTGCAGCCTGTTTCGTAGTTGGACGTGAATTATGGTCATGGCAGCCGTTGCGCATCCAAGGCGCGCATAAAGGAACAGCTGTGATTTTTGCCACCATTTTCTTATAGCCTTAAATTCTTGGAAAACAAGTTTCTTTATTAATTTACTAGTGGATCGGCCCAGCTTCGCACGGGTAGTGTTGTTTTTTAAATATCTGAGGTTTCTTCAATCACTGCTTAAGCTTTGTGAAGTTCATTTTGTATGCGTATTTCATGTACAGAATTGACCTCTCTACAGATTTATTATAAGTATAGATTTTATTTACAGAAATCTACATATATATGGCTATGGCTATAAAATATGAAAAGAAGAAACATGAGATGAAAATATAATATTAGATAATAGAAAAAAGATAGTAAAATTGGGGGAATGGGGGTTGAGTGTCGTACCGTATCATCCAAAAATCACCAAAGCATACCGAATACCTTAAACCACTGCCTGTTATGCTATAAATTATGAATATAAAGCAACTATACGAAGAGAAAAGCACGTAAAATACAACAACTATCAATTACAGCCAACAATAGCGCTACGGTTCTTATATAAAATTAATATTGTTCAACAACGTAGCATTTTAGAAAGCCGTTTGAATAGTTGATTAAATTTGATGTTCTTGAGGTCCATAGTTGAGTTGTTTACAATGAACAACAATTTAAGAACAAAATAGCTTGTGGCGGAACCAACAAAGTATAACCCAACTAAAAAGGGATCTAAAAAAGACGAAACAAGAAGATTCAAATAAAAATAAGCTATGGATAGTTGCAATGCAGTATTAGGCCGGATTAGAATTTTTCCTTTCCCTTTCTACTCACGGATGTAATGAGAAGCAATGGGTTAGTACTATTCTAAGCCGACACTACACAGCAATGTATCATTAAACTAATGTAAGTATGCTGTAAGTACTGTAACCTGAGATACGGGCGATGAGTCTAATTCGGGTGCAGTCGACACCAAATAATGTAAACTATTTTTATGAATAAATTACTATTACTATTAAATATGGTCAAATTCTAAAACTATTATTTCTTAGTGGTAGGGTTAAAGTGTTTGTTAAATAATTATAACTTTAAGTGATCTAATGTATTTTAATCTATATCTATCTTTACTTATTACAAATACATCGCGAGAAAACCAACAAAGAGAGACAGAGTATTAGTCCAGTGACCGATAGGCCTGCCCCATATCAATTGAATACATGGTTCAAAGAAAACGAGAGTACTATGAACATTAGGTGACAAATAATACACTTGATGTTTGGAGCTATTAATACCTGTCGCACCTCTTTGTAGATTTACGGTGCAATGTAAGAATTAATAGACGAGTTTACTGTTTGGATACACTTTTATTACTGACTAAAGAAATAACCCTAACTTACATAATATGAATTGTTGATCTCGATTGATTTGAGTTTTCGTGAAGAAGAAAGGTTTGTAAGAGC
This sequence comes from Bedellia somnulentella, assembly GCA_963576735.1. Taxonomy (NCBI): domain Eukaryota; kingdom Metazoa; phylum Arthropoda; class Insecta; order Lepidoptera; family Bedelliidae; genus Bedellia; species Bedellia somnulentella. The sequence continues at coordinate 1,709,797 of OY755177.1, forward strand.
AAATAAAAAAGGGTCGGTTTGTCAGTACGGAATAGGCTTCCAAAACGATACATCGATAGAAATCGACAACCCTTAGAAGAAACTCAAGATATAATATATAATATATACATAATCATAACATAACATAAACATAACATAAACGTTCACGCCGAATATCCCCGAAGGGGTTGGCAGAGGTACTAATACTTCTGAACATCACGTGACTTTGTCACCTGGTGTTCAGAGTACCCACGTTTTGCATGGACAGTGTACTCACGTGATAGGGAGCAGGCCTATCGCCGTTTTGTACGAATATACTGTCACACGACTAAGTACAACTCAGCCATGTGGGTTTCCTCACGATATTTTCCCTCACCGTTAACAACCATGATAAATTAACCACACGTATGTCTTTAGAAAAGACAAATTGGTGTAGGCCCGACCCGGGATTTGAACACTAGTGATTGGAGAAACCTTAGATAACTGCAAAATAAAACAACGCGCGCGGTGCAGTAGTTACTAATAAACTAAATTGTCTAAGGTTTATTGTTACCTCGAAATAAACCGATAATACATCCCCAACGGCAAATGCTCAGGAAATATACGACTTCTTGTATTAAGTTTTATCTTTCACCTTCTCTCCTGAGGGAATGAATTCCAACAAATCCTTTCTTAGTGTTCACTTAACAAGGTACTTTTAGTACTTAAAATTAATTTAGTACTTATAACAAACATCATTATTTTATGACTTAGGGCCAGTTTTTTGATCCGTGGTTAACTCAACAATTTGTTAAATATCGTAACTATTAGTTAGATATCAGCAAAATGCATTTTTTGACCCGTGGTTAGAGTAACTAATGGTCAAATATCGAACCAAAATGGATTTACGATTTGACTACTGGTTAGTCATTTAACTATAGTCAATGTAACAAATGGTTATATTTTTTACTCCGGATCAAAAAACTGGCCCTTAGAGTAACAGAGTTGCGTTTTTCTTTTTTTATTAAAAAAAGGAAAATTTTATTAAAATAAGTAAGATAAAATGATGTAGAAAACATATACTGATCATACACTCCGTTTAGTTGTATTCCACAAGTGCGCCTTCAATCGTGTTAGGATCTAATCTTTAAAAGAAACTTTACAATGTATGAAATTCTGACTAACATAAATCACAGTTTACTAGTGGACGAATGCTCTTTAAAAATGATATAAATCGTTCCACCCTTGACATCGTGACACGAGTGGCTGATTAAAAAGACGCATACTAATCGCAAAAGCTATTGGTCTGTCGGTCCGTTCACACCATCAGAAGAAAGAGGACTAATATCTCAAGCTTAGCTTTTAAGTAAAAGCCGAAGACCAGCAGCAGTAACAAGCTACTAAGAAATTACCAAAACGCTTCAATTTCTATATTATTTTATTATACTCACTATATTCTCTACAGTCAATTTCACAATTCCGATAATGCTGCCAAGTTTAAAATGAGCGCATTACAAATTCATGAAATTGATACCGCGACGTCTTTATAGTAAAATCGTTGAACAAAGCAATTGCTTAAAAGATGAGAAACGTCGGAGAGGTAAAGTTTGAACAAGACAGTAGTATTTTGCAGTGGGCGGGAGCATTGTATAAACTTTTATTTTGCGCCTCAATCTATTTCTACTCGGCCTTCCTCCTGATCAAGAGATCATGACCTAAGACCTTTGTGATGATAATAAACTTACTCAGTTTAACATTCAATGACCAGCGCACAACAACACCAAGAGCTACCAAACAATAGCCTAAAGAGCTTATTCCATTTGCCTGAATTCAGAACGTCCCATAGCCACAGAATCTGAATTCAGACTAGTGGAATAACGTTCAGAACGCTAGGCTTCCGATAAAGAGACAAATTTCGGCTCCTAGCTCACTACATTTTTTGTAGCTCCGTCTCAGGAAGGTGGAATAACGTTCAGACGATTTAGTCGCCTCGCCCACGCCACAGCGAGAGGACGTGCCAAAATTTTTCATGCCTATGATTGAAATTACGTAAACAAAAAAAAGATAATAAAAGTTTTATAGCAGATATACATATGCTCACGCCATTAATTCCAGGGGTAGTTAGGTAGGTAGGGGTTCCATTTCATAGGGGTAGGCGGATATGTATAATTATATTCTTACATACATACATATACTCACGCTATTATTTCCGATTGGGGTAGGTAAATACGTTTTATCACATACATGCAAATTATATTATATATACTCACGCCATTACTTCCCATCGGAGGAGGCAGATACGTTTAATTACATACATACGCGCATATACTCACGCTTTTACTTCCGCTTGTGGTAAGCAGATAATTTTAATTGCATACATACATACTTAAACTCCCGCCATTTTTCCGTAAGGGGTAGGCAGATACGTATTGTTTCAAATATGCATACTTACACTCACGCCATCACTTCCCGTGGGGGTAGGCACAGGCGTATAATTACATACATACATACATATACTCACGCCATTATTTCCCATTGGGGTAAGCAAATACGTTCGATCTTATATGCATACTTATACTAACGCCATTACCTCTCATTGGGGTAGGCTGAAACTATCGATCGCCACTTCGTACGACCCCGGCAAACTTTTTAATAAATATGCTTTTATTTTTAAGTCATATAGGAGTTCCCGCCTATTTAATATTTTGTGTGAAATATGACGTAAAAATATTTGGAAAAGGTTGTGTACATGAATAGGATATATGTAAGTATAGTAGCGAAAGAGATATATAGACGCAATGTGTCGTCGTTTATTGAATGAGAGTGGGATAGTCCATAAGAGAGTTTGATAGAGAGCGTTTTAAAAAAAAGACGGGAGCAATTTCGTACGACCGCCCGCAAAAATCGCGCGCGCGAATGATTCAGAAACTGAAATCGGTGTAGTGGAATAACAAGCGTCTGTGGCCTTCTGCGGCAGTGACTGTGAAGGACCTCCGATTTCAGCAACGATAAAAGTGTAATGGAATAAGCTCTTAACATTAATGAAAACATCGGCAGCCTCGTGTGAGCTTAAACTAAGATTAAAACTATTCAATAGATCCCACTACTAATTCAAAATGATATTCCGAATGCGAACTCACGGCGAAGTGTCGCGGATTTGACTGGTTAAATATTGAGTCAGTTTAACAAGTTTGTGATGATTGAAATTGATATTGAATTATAATTTTATTCACAGACATAGAATAGAATAGAATAGAATAACACTTTATTGTACATCAAACACAAATTTACAAATATAATAATATGATTAAACAGTTTACAGTGAGGTACAATTGGCGGTCTTATCGCTAAAAGCGATCTCTTCCAGACAACCTTTGGAAGGTGAGATCGATAAATTAATTATTTGGGTAGATGCACAAAACAAGGCCAAAAAAAACATAATAATCTATTAAGCTTACTTAAAACTAACTTATTCAATTTAAATAACAATACAAATATTAATCATAACGTTCACGCCGTTTTATCCCCGAAGGGGTTGGCAGAGGTACCAATACTCCTGAACTCACATGGCAAGCGCCATCTAGTTTCCAGAGAAGGTACCCACGTTTTGCTTAGACAGTGTACTCACGTGATAGGGGGCAGGCCTATCGCCGTTTTGTACGAATACACTGTCACATGACTAAGTACAACTCAGCCATGTGGGTTTCCTCACGATGTTTTCCCTCACCGTTAGCAACCATGATAAATTAACCACACATATGACTTTAGAAAAGACAAATTGGTGTAGGCCCGTCCCAGGATTGGAACTCACGCCCTTCTGTTTTTCGGGCGGGTGTTCTTACCCACTGGACTATCATGTTGTTCTTACCCACTGGACTATCATGTAAATATTAATCTACTTACTATTATAACTACTTACTTTAATATATACAAGCAATACAAATACCTAAATAAAATACACATATACGTTTAAATTAGTTAATTTAAGTATTCTACAGTGTTTAATAGATAATTAAATCTCGTTACGGTTGGTGGAAAGCAGAGATCATCACTTGGTTACTGTAAGATTTCAATATACCTTTCTTATTCGTATGACCGGAAAGTATTTTTATACAAGGTCCCCGTTCTGACTTGTTTAAAGTTAGTTTGTAAATACAAAAAACATAAATAATAGTAACAGGGTGTAGTGATTGGACATTAATCTGTTAAATTATCTACTTGGAGCTTTTGATGTAACTCTGCCCTTCCTTCATTACTGTGCCGAATTATAAGTCTCTCAAAAAATAGACTAAAGAAAAAATAAAATAAATTAAAATAATCATTTATTTCAAAGTAAATAGATAAATCTTAGTTTTTTGAAAGTCAAATTCCAACTTAATGCTAAGTTTACTTCGGATTTGGAAGGTGTTTTGTTGAGAGAAGAACCCGTAAGAAACTCGTCAACACACATCTTTTTTTACGTCCATTACAATTTTGGTGTTAGCCCGGAAACATCCAGCACAGAGCCCTGATGACACCAAGCCACTTCATCATTAATGTAATCATTGACATTGTAATAGGCTTTCGAACTAAGATCTCTTTTAACTACTGCTTTGAATTTAGTTTCTGATAAATTTAAAATGTCCTCAGGTATTTTATTATACATTTTTACGCATAGCCCCATGAAAGATGTACTAAGAGCTTCACTTCATTCTCTACAGTAAATGAAATGTTATAGACTCTTTAAATATCAAATAAGTATTAAAATATATAACAATCGATAAACCTTTTGTTTAATTAGTAAGTTTACTTAAGTTTAGTTAGTAAGATGAATAAGGAGACCATCCTTTATGTTTTAAACTATGTCTGCGTTCAGGACGGGACTCGAACACACTTACCTCGAGAGCTGTATTCAACGCGAGCTCGATGGTCCTCCACCGCCAAGTATGCGGATCTGCGAGTCCACGAGGTGGGCCTAAGGACATTGTGAATACATTATGTTTGAGCCTAAGACACATTGTATATTACCTGTGCTATCTATAATAATACTATCAAAGGTCATTTAAAACATCGTGAGGAAACCCACATGGCCGAGTTGTACTTAACCATGTGGCAGTGTATTCATACAAAACGACCATAGACCAGGAGGGAAATTCTCGCAAGTTAGATATCATTACTATCATAGAAATTATATCAAGTGTTCAATGCCGTGTGCAAAATATCACAAAGTGAAATATATTTCTATTGATAAATTGAAACTGTGTTCTCGCACACGGTAATATTTTTTCCTTAGACATTAAAGAACGAAGACCGAAATCAATGATCCAAGCGAATGAATTGAATGAAAGGTCAGTTTAACTGTCATCTTAGATGTGAAAAGGTCTTCATATCTGTCAATATTTACATATGTTTTGGTTTGTTTAAATTTTCCTTTAAGTGTACTTTGCCGGTAACTAGCAAAGTCTGAATTTCCAAATGGACCATCCGACAACCGAATTTAGTTTTAGAAATTTTATAATATATTTTTTATATTTTAATAATATATTAAACGTTGATCCAAATAGACATTATTAAGACTATTTGATCTATGATCCATTTAATATATTTACCTACATTTTAATTTTCTATCTATATTCAAACAAAATTTGAAAACAAAATGGCTACCGTTCGCACGACATCTTCAAATATCATCATATCGTCTGATCGTGACCACACGATATCATCCTTTGATATATATCATCATATCGGCTGGTTTTCAATTGAAAAATATCGATCGGATGGAGTAAGAATAGCTCAAGTCAAATATCGATCGCAAAATGTCACAAAAGTGATAAATATCGAAAGTGATATAATATCTACCGTGTGAGAATTGCCCTCCTGGCCCCCTATCACGTGAGTACACTGTCAAAGCAAAACGTGGGTACCTACTTTGGACACTAGGTGGCGCTGTTACTTGTTGTTAAGAAGTATTGGTACCTCTGCCGGTGTGAACGTTCATGTTATGTTATGTTATAAGTCATTTAGAGTGGTACGCACACATATTCCCTCCATATATTGTATGTTAGTATTAAAAGTCTTGAGTTAGTAATAAAAATATATTCAACCAACAAGCACGTATATAATTCCATCATTGCAGTGAAAAACTTCGTAAGTTATTTGGAGTAGGTAAAAAATTGCTATTCGACATGATTATCGTGGTGCTTATCCACTCACTCAGTTACTTTACAGAGTTCACTGAGCAATATGCTTGGATATGCTAAATTTCCAGCAGAAAATATTGGCTAAAAAGAAAACTAATAAAATTCAGCTCTAACTTTTGAAAATGACTCCCTACTCCATCTATCTTCAATATTATTGCTGTAAAACTCATGTGTGTATGTGTAACAACATATAAGGGAAAACCACTGTAATTCAAAATCTAAGAAAAGCAATCCACATGGATTACAATTTGTTTTCCTGAATTTTTCAAGGCCATTGAAATAAATTCTTATGGTGCTACATAGATCGTGCAACCGTGATAGCCCAGTGGGTAGAACACTCGGTTATCGTGCAAACGACTAGTGCTCAAATCCTGGGTCGGGCCTACACCAATTTGTCTTTTCTAAATACATATGTGTGGTTAATTTATCATGGTTGTTAACGGTGAGGGAAAACATCGTGAGGAAACCCACATGGCTGAGTTGTACTTAGTCATGTGACAGTGTATTCGTACAAAGCGGCGATAGGCCTGCCCCCTATCACGTGAGTACACTGTCCATGCAAAACGTGGGTACTCTAAACACCAGGTGACAAAGTCACGTGATGTTCAGAAGAATTTGTACCTTTGCCAACCCCTTCGGGGATATTCGGCGTGAACGTTTATAGATCATATAAATGCACTGAAAAGAAAATAGCTTTTGCTTTATTATCACTTAAACGGTCCGCTCCTCCCTAATTTGTTTTTATGTCTCCCACAAGATGTTACCGACTGTATCATTAACTAATCCTTCACAGCAATCAACCTTAATAGCTAAGTATAAATATCAAAGTATGCAAGCTCGCGCGGGTAACACAAAACCGGGAACCCGCGAGACCCGTAGCTCACCGCGCTGCCATTTTGTTTTAACCTAGATTAATGTTCAACTTTGCAGCTGTCATTACTTCATTACGAGGACACGTTTATGTATATTAATATATTTTTTTATGAAAATTTACATTGTTATTACTGTCACATTAAAAAATATATTAATCTACATATATGCATATACTCACGGCTGTAAATCTGAAAAAGGGGATCAGCACAAGAAATTCCCCAGCCACTTTCGGAAGTTCTATGTTGTTTAGATCATTAAATAAATATTTGGTGATGGGTGTCCAGCAACATCTCCCAAACAGACAACTTAGAGTATTGGGGTGAGAAAAGCTCCATATACTAAGTCGTCTCTTACGACACTCGCAGAAGAAATAGGTCGGTACTATTCTACGCCGACTCCACCCAGCTAAAAAAAATATTTTTAAGTCCCGGTGGAATATGCCATATTTTTGACAAATTATATTACTTTTAGTATCACATAGAAATTATAAATTTATGAGATCACATTGTTGTCAGAAAGTGTTATTATACAGAATGTCCAAATAACTACAAGCCAGATTCTAAAGATATTTTCCGTGTCTACGTCGTAGATGAAACTTGTCAAGTATGTTTACTACGAGACACGGTTTACCGCGGAGAGATTCGCATTATTTTAAATTACGCTGCTACGAAATAACAGTTAAGTGAATTTATTGTTTAAATGTTTGCAATTTATGAAATTTGACTAATGCCTATAATAAAATAATATAAAACACCGAATAGCATAATAAAAAATAGCCAATTAATATTTAACGTTTTACCAATTACCTATATTTATGACGTCAAATTCATTTTGGAATAAATTGTATGCCTGGATACCTGCGGGAAATATAAGTTAGTGCTATTCGAAGCTGACATGACACAGATGATCAAAAAAATCGATCTCTAATAGTTTACCTTTAAATTTTATTCGTGTTAAGTGTAGCAGCTTACGCCATGGATTTAATTACCTTTTATTTAAAATACTAAATACATACATTCTCATACGCAGAATTAGAAATTTTAGAGCCTCTTTTGAAAGCTGAAAAGGGAAAAATTGTAAAATAAAAAGATGTTTCGGCGGCTTAGAATGTTGCTACCCCTTTCTACCCACGGGTGTCGTAACAGGCGACTAAGGGTATTGGGGCTTTTTATTGGATTTTTGGGCGATGCGGTTGGAGACCTATCACCAAAAACCTTTATTTTATGATCTTAACCCCACTCAACTTCCAAAAGTGGCTGTGGAATTTATAATTCCTTTGCTCTGGCTACCCCTTCTAGTCTAGGGAATTATAGCCGTGAGTATATGTGTATGTATGTATGTATGTTTCGGCGATGGGTCTTAAGAAGAAATGGAGTAGTACTATTCTAAGCTACTACACAGCGAATTTAAATTAATGAAAATCAAAAAACGAGCAGTGTATCCCAAAAGGGGTGGCATGTCTAAAACACGTGCTTATGAGTACTACAAAGCGTTCAAAAGCGGTACAGATATGATTGAATATTGGCCTCGCTTTGATAGATAATCAACGTTTGCAGCTGAAGTTAATATTGCAATATTCAAGAAAACACTGAATTTTCAGAACTAAAATTTCTCAGCTATTCTATAACGATCGTGCGTTTTCGCACAAATCCATCATTAGTGAACAAGTTATTGATTAAAATATCTTACACCACCTTATTTGCCAGATATTGCTCCGGTTTTCAATCTCAAATTTTTTGTAAAATAAAGGTTATTGGTAATCTTCAACCGTATCGCCCAAAAAACAACTTAAAAAGGTCCCATATTCTTATCTGCCTCTTACGAACACCCGCAGGAATAAATTGGGTGGTGCTATTCTAAGCAGACACTACACAGCTCACAGCTGGATCAATATATTTTTTTATTATACGAACTATCTGTATTTATACATAGTCAGGTCTGAAGGGTAATTTTTAATATGAAACTCAATACTTCAAGTCATAATCTAAATAATAAATAACCCTATCCAGTACCGAACATGATAGATTACCAAATCTAAAAAACTAACAACATTTTACGTCAATAATTCTATTAAAATTCCAAATCAAACATGGCGGACGGAGCGGCGCGGAGCGTTGCAAAATATATTGTATTTTTTAACCTTTGTAAGGCGTCAAGTGTCAATATAATGTATCTCGGTGTAATCTCTGCTTATCTATGAGCGACACGGGTTACAACATACACTGGCGCGTGTCATAAAAAAGTGATATTTCAGATTTACGAGTATTTCAGTGCGACCCCATTTCATTCCGACTGACAGGTGCGAGACACATCAAACTTTGCTCCAAACGTACGTTTTCAATTATTATTGTTTGCTTACACAGTGGTTGGTTCGGAGTAAGAATGGATGTTACGTGTGAGTTTTTGCTAGTCTGAGTTTGGGTTTTTATGCTGACTGTTTTCAATGTACATTTTAAAATATGGAAGTTAAGTGGCGAAAAGATTCCATATTTTATTTTATTTATGTTGCATCGCTACTCGTTCATACTTAAAAGACAACTTTAACAAAATCAGACACATTTATTTACCAAGAAAGAAAATTTTATAAAATTTTATAGATTGTAAAATAAATGTGATGAGTCTCCAAGCGCATAGCCCAAAAATCACTTAAAAGGCCCCGATACCCATAGTCGCCTCTTACGATCACCCATGAGAAAAAATGGGATCTTCTCAGTCGTAACACTCTTGACAGAGTCGTCGTGGTCGTCATTTTGGTTGGTTGACCCGCCGTACAATTCGTCGCCATTCCTCTCTGAGGGCTGCTTTTTTGGTGCATTGGTACAGGGGTCATCCAGCGCTGCTTTGATTTGGTCCGTCCATTTCATTGCTAATCGACCACGCATTCGGGTGCCCTCTACTCTGCCCTGTACCACCAGTCGCTCGATTGACATGCGGCCGCGTTAGATATATGTCTGAAGAAGGTTAGGATACGAGCTTGGACTATAGATGATAGGCGCTGTTTGACATCTAAATCTTGGAGGATTGAGTCATTGGTACCAATCCTATTCTTCTTGCTTTCCCGAAGCGTCCATGTCTCTGCAGCATAAAGGAATATGGGGAACGCAAGCGCCCTGACTATCCGGGTCTTTGTGGCTTTGGTGATGTTGCAGTTCTTCCATATTTTCCTAAATCTGTCCATAGAAGACCTTGCAATCGCCATTCGACGCTTTATTTCGTCCACGCATCCGCCTTTGTTGGATATCAGTGCTCTCAGATAGACATATGATTGTACTACGTCACAATTTGCAATTTTCGTAACTTACAGTAAAAAGTGAGTCAGTGACAAGAACAGTGAAAAGAAATGAGGTAGTGCTATTCTAAGCCAACACTGCAGAGATATATGTTACGTTGACAAATTTCTGTGTGTTTCAACTGTGATGACAAATGGTTAGATAGAAATAGTTACGTTAAAAGAGCAGACGTAAGTATGAGATGGCAACCAGTCAACAGTAGGCAAGTAAGAAACATTATTAATAACATGGATAGAAATAAATCTCCTGGGAGCGATCTCATACGTATGTCCGACCTGAAACTGGTTGTAGACAAAGTAAGTCCAGTGCTAGCTAAATTAATTAACGATTCAGTTATTAAACACAAGTTTCCTGACAAGTTAAAGGAGGCCATCATTCGCCCAATCCATAAGAAAGGAGATCGGAAAAACTATTCAAACTATAGACCAATTGCTATTTTATCTAGTGTCGACAAAATTATGGAGAAATCTATAGTTACACAAATAGGAAAATTCCATAGTCAATATAATATAATAAATAATTGTCAACATGGTTTTCAAGTAGGTAAAGGTACAAATACTTTGCTGAAAAAAATTACTGATGAAATAAATACATACCTAGAAAATAAAAAATTTGTAGTTGCGATTTTTTATGACTTTAAAAAAGCATTTGACACTTTAAATACGGAAACACTTTTGAATGGATTGGATGAATGTGGTGTCAGCCATCCACTTAATGAATGGTTCCGCGACTACTTGACATCTCGCAGTTACCGGGTTAAGCTGGGCGGCACGCTCAGCGAGGGGGTCCCGGTACGGTGCGGAGTTCCACAGGGGTCTGGGTGTGGCCCAGTGTGCTACCTGATGCATGTTAATAGCCTTTGTGGAGTACTGCGACATTGCTCGGCACACATGTTCGCAGATGACCTGTGCACGCTCCGCGCCGGCACCGACCTCGTGGAGACGTGCCGTCTAGTTCAGAGGGACATTGATGCGGTGGTCAAGTGGTCCCACGATAACGGTATCATCCTAAATTCTGATAAGACTAAATTTATTGTAATACATTCGCCATACTTAACTATTTCTGAACAACGACCTTCTATGTTCACACATAGTTTCTTATGTCTACATAGAAATCTAGTCAGCTGTCAGTGTGTACCTATAGAGAGAGTAGACTGTATAACGTACCTAGGTTTAAAAGTAGATGTTAGCTTCTCATGGTCTTAACACATTGATTATATATGTAATAAGCTTAGAATTTTATTGGGTAAATTCTACCATTTAAGTTTTAAGGTTCCAACAAGCACACTTAAATGTTTGTATTTCTCGCTAGTTGACTCAATCCTGAGTTATGCTCTTGACAGTTACGGCCTTACTTTTAAATCATATATAGATAAACTTGAATCACTTCAGATTAGATTTTTAAAACTTCTTGTTAATCATAAAACTAAAAATAAATGTAATGGTAACTACTATAAACTTTTTAAAATATGTAAAATTCTGCCTGTCAGCCTGAAACATAAATACCTCTTATTAATTAACAACCACGACAGTCAAGAGCAGAATATCACGAAACTGAGTCATAGCTATGGCACGAGGTCGGTGTCGGCGGGCAGGCTGGAGGTACCCAGAGTAAATAATTACTACGGGGACAGGACGCTTAAAAAGCGATTACCGTACTTGATCAACAGTCTGCCCGAGGACATCCGCCTCGAGTCTAATAGACAAAAATTTAAGAACAAATTAAAAAAATATTTTCTTAACTCACTACCATAGATGTAACTAAATAAAAAATTATTAAAAGAGACTCTACCTGCAGACAAACTGTAAAACAGTTTTGCAGGGCTTTGTTATAATTAAATGTAACCATTTATATTAATAAAGATTAATAATAATAATAAAATAGATCCTCACAAGGCGACATTCACATGACTCCGATTTGAAAATAGAACATTTGTGAGTGCAAAGCTGCCAGTACAAATTTTCCAAATCTTGTTTTCAATTTAAAGAGCATTTTTGTGTTTTGTAATATACACATAAGATATATATATAGAGGATGGATGACAGTAAATTGGTGAATAGACCGAGCTCTAAACCATTTTGTCTTTTTGTGTTTTTCCTCATGTTGTTTATGTAGTTATGTATTTAAAAAAGGCAAATAAAATCTGATTATTATTTTTTCGAAAGACATTTTTGTTTCTCGCCTCTCCCATGGCCGAAAATGAAAATATAAATTTTAAATGGGAGAGGCGGTACTCCCCGACAAAAGCACAGTCGGTCGGGGTCAGGGAGTCAGGTTCAAGAACCGACGGACGATCCGAGCCGTATAGAGCAGCACCGTTTTCTGCATTTGTGCTGGAACCGACACGCCACAGAAATCCAACCGCCTCAAGTTGGTCGCGAGGCTGGTTGGAATTAACCCGTTCGCGGACAAAACAATTGGGATAATTTCAGTCGAGGTCACACCCCACATGTCGGTGATCTCGTGAGCCAGGTCGAGATACTTCCGACGCTTCTCGGTTTCGGCTTTCACGAGACCCTCGTCATGTGGGATAGTGACATCCACTAGAAACACCCTCGACTGCGACCGATCCCATACCACGATATCAGGCTTATTCGCTAGAATAGTCCTGTCCGTGATAACGGATCGGTCCCAATAGATTTTGGCACGGTCGTTTTCTAGGATTGGCTCCGGCAGATACTTGTAATACGGCAGCCTCTGTTGCAAGAGTCCGTATTTCAGAGCGAGCTCCTGATGTAGGATTTTGGCTGCTTGGTTGTGTCTGTGCAAGTACTCAGTGTTAGCAAGAGCCGAACAACCGGAAATAACATGCCTAAGTGAGTGTTATTATTATTATTTTGGGAATGACTTTTAGTTCCTCGCCTCTCCCATGGCCGAAAAAGAAATAATAAATTTTAAATGGGAGAGGCGGTACTCCCGGACAAAAGAACAGTCGGTCGGGGTCAGGGAGTCAGGTTCAAGAACCGACGGACGATCCGAGCCGTATCGAGCAGCACCGCTTTCTGCATTTGTGCTGGAACCGACACGCCACAGAAATCCAACCGCCTCAAGTTGGTCGCGAGGCTGGTTGGAATTAACCCGTTCGCGGACATAACAATTGGGATTATTTCTGTCGAAGTCACACCCCACATGTCGGTGATCTCGTGAGCCAGATCGAGATATTTCCGACGCTTCTCAGTGTCGGCTTTCACGAGACCCTCGTCATGAGGGATAGTGACATATTATTATTATTATTATATATAGAGCCAATGTGGAAGGTAATGTTAGTAGAGGACGACCTCGGAGGACACATTTGGATCAAATAGAAAATATGCTCAAAAAGGCAGATGTCCGCAGTATGAAGAACAAAAGAGCATGTATGAAAAGATTGATGGATGTAAACGAAGCCAGAGAGGTTTGCCAGGATCGTACAAAGTGGCGATCGATAGTTTTTGCCTACCCCAATGGGAACTAACGGCGTGAGAATATGTATGTATGTATGTACGTATAGGAAAAGATTTATTTCAAAGCATTTCAATTGGGTGTTCCGCTCTCTTAATCTAGAGTTTTTACTGAGTTTAAGCTCACTAGAAAACTACTAGCTCACTTGAATATTATATGAATGAATAAAAAGGGCACTGATTTAAAGAGGCAGTGGTATATAGCGGTTTTGGTAAGTTAAAAATTATAAATGGCACGTTTAATAACTAGATCAGCAGTTAGAACTAAGCAGTAAAGTAAACAAAAATGAGTAATAAAAAATAATGAAATGGATCAGTGAATATATAATTGAGTAGGAAAATAATTAAATGGGCGGTAAAAAATATTGAACGAGCAGTTACGCGTGGGTAGTAATAAATCGGAATTTGTCGGTAAGAAATCTCATTCTAAGCAATTCTATAAAGTAAGTAAGCATATAGGCATGCATATAGGCATGCATCAGGCATTTAGGGCTCGCTCCGCTGCGCTACGCTCGCTCGTTTTATACATAATCTAACCTAACCTAATTAAATGAGACCACCTAACTTTTCTTTGTCTGCAGGAGGCTTTCGCCCCCCGACCTCCCCAAAAGGGGGGGCTCTGCCCCCCTGCACCCCCTGACATGCAAACAAGCGAGCAAGTATACATACAAACAGGCATCCATCGTTACGATCTGCCGAACTATTTATCGAACTGCCCATTCCATCATTTTTACCGCCCATTTAATTATTGGACTACTCAATTATTTTTAGAATTGACATTGTATGATAAAATAACCGACTAATATATATTTTATTACTGTCTATGTTTTACTGTCGCAATAATTATTCAACCGCCATTCAATTAAATAACTGCTCAATATGTTTTTCAACTAATCATAATAACATCTCGAATTTTTAAATAACAGCTCAAAAAATTAGTTCCCAATAAAAAGTATTATTTCGGAAATAAAAATATAATACATATTGATTTTTAAACAAGACTTAGTAACTATTTTAGTGGAACATAAATAAATAAATACAACGTACATGAGTTGACATCCAGTAAGCCTGTATACGACATTCCACCCTTTCAGCAATAACCTTTAGGAGGATTTTAATACCGCCCCGCACTCTGTCCTACAGTGAAGCCGACTTCTTCCTCAACACCTCGTGCCCCCTTTAAATTGGCTATTAATCGATAACCAAGACACTTTTTTACTAAATTCTACATAATAATATATTTTAGTAACGTCGCATGGTTGCCACTAGAGACTGGCCAAAGTAGTAAATCACTTGGATGGTTTCATACAATATTCCCGCGCTCAGTTCGCCGCCTCCCCTAATGGCCGCCGCTCGCAGCATGGCTGACAGCAAGAGTATCCAGTCTCACGAGAGCGCGTTAATGTGGCCAGCCAGCCTATTTACTTTACTTTCACTGTGTAATTAAGCTATTTAAATTATTTTGAACTGTGGTTCTTAAAATTATAGACTAAATGGTGTTCTGCACAAATGGACTTGAGTTTTTATACAGTCCAAGCCCAATAAATACTTTTAGCTCACTTGAATACCATTTTAAATTGGTTTTTATTTAATATAAAAGCCAAGACACTATGTACTACACTCTTCAAAAGTCAAAAAAAAAAAAGTCAAAAGTCAAAAAGTTTATTTTTCAAAATAAAGTTAAATACTAACATTTTTTGAACGTCAAAGTTTTAAATTAATCGTTAATCCGTTGCTTCGGAAGGTGTTCGTAAAGAGAAGAAGCAACAAAGAAACTCTTTACATTCACATTTTTTCATTTTTTCAAACTATGGTTTGTACAATTTCAGTTTATAAACATGTTTTTACTTTACAAAAGATTTTCTAAGCGACCAAACCAAACGCTAGTTTGACATAATTAAAATAAATTGTCCATCACAAAAACCAATCACATAACGTGAGAAGAAAAATCCTCACCAGACAATTATTCCTAGGAATAACGAGGGAAGATTTATAGCTTTACGGACATGGTCATGTGCGCGTTGGATCCTTGTCGTTTAAAAAATCTTGAACACTGTAGTAAGATTTTTTTAAAAGCATGGCTTTAATTGCCTTTTTAAAAGATGCCACAGGCAATTCCAATATGTCAGAAGGGAGTTTATTGAACATTTTCAGGGATAGTCCCATAAAGGAGTTACTTACTTTATTAAGTCTCCACTTCGGTACGTTAAGTTTCTCCTTATTCCGAGTGTTAACAGTATGCCTATCGCTAACTTTACTAAATTGGCCTATATTCTTTTTGGCATACATTAAATATACTTCTTCTTATTAATATACTTCTGTGTCGTCCAATGGTTGCCACTAGAGATTAGTAAAAGTAGTAAATCACTTGGATGGTTTCATACAATATTGCCGCCTCCACTAATGGCCGCCGCTCGCAGCGTGGCTGACAGCGAGAGTATCCAGTCTCGCGGGAGCGCGGTAATGTGGCCAGCCTATTCACTTACGGTTACTGTTTATTTTAGTTAATAAAATTGTTTGACATAGCTTTTAAAAATTGTAGAATTTATGTAAGGTAAAGTACATTATATTTTGCAGGCTTTGGGAAACTCAAGTGCGAGGTAGTATTGTCTACGAGAAATGGTATACACCGAAACTATTTAACATGGAGACATACCACGCCACCACCTTTTTTTCACATTCTATCTTTTTTTCAACTAAAATAAGCAATTTTTCTCAGTTCTGGAAAACTCTTTCATTTGATATTTTTTTTGTTAGTTCCAAATATCATCACCACTATATGCATTGACCGTCATTTTTTATTTTAAAATAACGCTCTTAATTTAATAGTGCATATCCTTATCCAAAATTTCCAACTAAACCTTCGTTGAATGATAAATGCCATCCTAATGAAACTGAAAAACTGATATGCTACCAGTAGCAACTTTTAACTGAAACAAACAAAGAAACATTGCAACATGAAAAAAACCTTTAAAGTAGGTCTCACAAACTACATAATTAGTGTGGATGTGGTACGTAGAGTACAGAGGTACAATACGATTTGGCAGTTGTGTAAATTCCATTAGAGTGTATCTTGTAGAGTTCGCAACTCCACGCCGAGCTAGTAACTCTCGTCGGTACAACAAGTTGTGTGGCAAGCCAAATGAGAGTGAATTCAACTGCACACGAGTTCGCTTCCTCTAAGCCTGAACTTGTTAAATAATGAATTTTGAATTACACAAATGTTGGTTATAGTATTTCGTAACTGGCATTAAAAGAAGCAACTATTTTTGTTTTCTACGCATATATGAGGTAAACAAGCTGACCATGCTTATTCTGTACCTTCACCGTTAACTGTTTTGTTTTTTCAAATCAGTGTTAATTTTCTATTGCTCACTGTAATAATGGCTCTAGACACTATAGGAGGCAAATAAAAGTACAGTGTTTTAATTCGGTATGCAAAGTTTTACTAAAGTGATGGTGATTACAAAACCATTTCGAGATATTATGGTTATAAACAATATTTTCTTGAAATTATATCAATTGCAGCTAAGATGACTGTTATTTTATCAAAAAACTGTAACAGTGTTTGACCTTCAATGTTGTTTCAAAGACATACGGTTTTGCAGTTTATTAATAAAATATCGAAAATCATAGGTTTGTTAAGTATAATATCGTAATAATTTCATTTGACATCACAATGTCATTATGTTTTGCAATCAGCAACATTTTTATAAAACATTTCGCTTCATTTGCATGTCGCTACGTGATTTTGTCGATCGATGACGTCATTAAGTACAAAAGTTGAACAATCTTTAAAAAATCATAACTTTACAATTACTCATTTTAAATGGAAAATATTCAAAACAGTGTTTTATTTTCGTGTTTACTATCGAATAAAAATATATAATAAATACCAAAAAAAAAACTTTGCATACCGAATTATTAAAATAACAAAACAATATTTTCAAGGATATAATATAAAACATTAAACCACACTTCACTGTTAAAATAGTTTGAAGTATCATATTATTATAGTTCAATTATTGGCACCATCGCTGAAGACGTCTCTTCTATACAACTTTTCTATGTTGAGAAAATAATACAAGATGAAACCTTAAAATAATAGACTAATTTATCTTTTTGTGATTACAGCAGTGCGAATGCTACAGCTATAAAATATCATTACTATAGTTCTTCTACCAAATAGATTTCCCAGTTGATTGCTACTTACGCAACGCTGCATAATACAGTGAACACATGTGCTCTAATGTGCTTGTGGTTTTTGTTCCGATTACCCTAGTTGAGTAATACCTATAACAGTGTGTGCTGGAATTCTGGCCACTAGAACTTAATAAATGCCTTTGATTTAACATAACATAAACATAAACGTTCACGCCGAATATCCCCGAAGGGGTTGGCAGAGGTACTAATACTTCTGAACATCACGTGACTTTGTCACCTGGTGTTCAGAGTACCCACGTTTTGCATGGACAGTATACTCACGTGATAGGGGGCAGGCCTATCGCCGTTTTGTACGAATACACTGTCACATGACTAAGTACAACTCAGCCATGTGGGTTTCCTCACGTTGTTTTCCCTCACCGTTAACAACCATGATAAATTAACCACACATATGTCTTTAGAAAAGACAAATTGGTGTAGGCCCGACCCAGGATTTGAACACTAGTCGTTTGCACGATAACCGAGTGTTCTACCCACTGGGCTATCACGGTTGCCTTTAATTTGTTTGCATATATTCATACATTTTTACTCATACTTTACGGTGTTTATAATTACTTAAATTGTATACTTTTACAAATAATTACTTTTCTTTAACAATAACACCCGTGAGAGGGATGTGGTGGTGCAGCTATTCTTAATATACAATATTTAACAATTACTAGCAAATAAATACAGGTAAATCAAAATAAAATACAGATTTTTCTCACTTCTTGAAAAATCTAACCAGATCACCATTCAGTGTGCAACGTTTTAACATTACCTTTGCATACTCGTGAATCCGTCAACGTTATTTTCTGAGTATACCCCCCTAAGATGTTCATCTGGAATCTAAGCTTATGGTCTTACTTTCACACCATGTAAACAAGTTCTCGAGATGTTTTTACACTGATAAATAAACATGAACATTTTTTTTTAAAAATATATATATATATATATATATATATCATAATACGCCATGCATACATTTTTACACCCATGTAACACAGAGAATTTACAAAAAATTACAGCCAACGAGAGTTCGGTATGAAAGCAAGATTAGGCGCCGCTAACCTGATTACCTCAAACAGCGCATCGCGGTAAGCACGTTAGTCGCGAAGCATGTTCTAGCCATATTAGCATTCTAAGCGAATATCAACCGAACCTCGTAAATCATTGCGCTACTTTGCTGTTCCGTGGATGTGCACTTAAATTTGAGAATAAAGTGGGTGTTTTGTTGTTACAAGTTTGTGGTAAATGTTTGCGGTTTATGTCGTAATGTATATATACATTGATGCGTGGAACGAGAGCTTTGGAAACGTTTTTGAGAAAACAGTGCAGACGAAATAAAACATTTTGTACACTAGCCATTTTTTTTATTATGCATTATTAAGTATTTTTAGCATTAATTAAAACTACACATCAAACGCAGCTGTGTATTTAACTTCAACTAAACAGGTGCCCCATGATTATTTTACAGGAAAAGTACCATGAAGTCGTAGAAGAAAAATTTTACTGAACAATTACTGAAAGACATTTTAATTATTTAGCATTCTAAGATTTTTGAATAATTACAGAGTTAAACAAATCCAAACTGCCAAAAGAAAAAAATGCTCTCTAACTTTATTACACTGATCGAAAGACCTCTTCATAAGAATTTTGTTTAGCTAAAAAACAGTTTAACTTTAATATATTAATTAATTTTATCAAATGCTCCGCAAGCTGTTTATTACAGAGTTGCACCTTATCATAATTTCACTCCCAGAGAATGTTTTGATCTTATTGTGGTGGAATTTTTTAATAATAAGTGTAAGTTCTGTTAGTAGTTCTAGGTCTCATTCATAGTGGTTCTTGAAAAAAAATTCTAAAACTACTAAATTCTAAAAGACTAGATCTAGTGGTCTGTTTTTCTCAATCCAGGAACAAAATTATTCATTGATACGAGGGGCATGCCAATAGAAGTTAGATACTCTTTTCTCATTTTATTGACACTGACAAGCTATACACCATTACCAGTACCATGTTGTGTGACTGTTATGAACTGGAGCCCTATCTTCATCAAATGTAAGGTTTTTTGACCTGCAACCGATCAAATGTCTGCAAGAATGTCTTCTTTCAGTAAAATTTTCCATCTACAATATGTAGGGTAATTTTCCTCCATGTGAATTTATCGTTGGATGCTCTTATATACATTAGTGTGTCTTAAGTTAAATGTGTCGTTAATTTACGAGTATCAAGGTGGTTATATTGCTACCCCTTTCTACCCGCAGGTATCGTAGGAGGCGACTAAGAATGTGGGATTTTTAAGTACTTTTTGGGCGATGCGGTTGAATACCCATCACCAACGATACTATACTACGATTATTTCTAGCATCTTCTCCCCTATCAATTTCCAAGCGCGGTTGAGGAGTTTCTAGCTCTAAAGCTCTTGCTACCCCTTTTTGCGATTTATGGCTGTGAGTATATGTATGTATGTAAGTTTACAGTGAGGAAAAAAAATATAAGGGAACCCAAAAACCTGAGTAGTTCTTAAAAATGTGACAGTGTTTTCGTACAACACAGTGATATATCTGCTTTCTATCACGTAGTTGCACTATCCCAGCAAAACTTGGGTACACTGAACATCATCATAATTGAAACTCAGGCAACACTCCAGACACTTAACGGTCAGTTGAGTTCAGTTTACTTTAAACTTTGTTTAAAACCATTTTACTAGCTGTAAAGGAGTATCAAAACAAAACTCCTCTATTCCAAAGTCGATTTAAAATGATAAATTTATAAGTAACTCGTGTCAGTCCGCTCTCGCTCTCCACTCGAAGTATCCAATTCATTTTGATCCTCGCGATATTTACGAGGTCGCCGCGTCATAAACTTGGTGTTGGGACGCTGGTCACGTGATGGCGGCTATTTTGTGAGGAGCGAGGGGTAAAGGGGGTATTGGGATATAGTGAAGTGGTGCGTGCGTGACACTTTATTATCGACTTGTTGTTAAGGGCGATGAAACAAATGATCTTGGTTTTGAATTTGTTAGCATTGTTTTCAGACGGTTTTTGTGTTGGCAGAGACTATGATCTATCATCTTATATTTTCACGATCCTATATTTTTTCATATAATGTTCTTTATTCCATTTATTCTTCACTTCGGAGCCTACCAACCTACACTTTATAAGTATATATTTCTCACCTTTTCAGAAAAAATAATAATCTGATGAATATATTCACATTCATAACGGGAAACTGTTTTGAATAGTTTATCAGGTTTGATATGCTGGTGGTCCAAAGTTGGGTGGCTTGCATCACAGTACAGTAAACAATTTGAGAACAAATTAGCTACCTTGGGGTGGAACTAAGAACTGAGACGGTTATGATTTTATTTTGGTGCTTACTTATTGAAGGTAATACTGTAGTTGAATAGAGCTGTAAAATGTTTTTGGAATATACTACATGTGAAATATAAAAACGGTAAAAATATTTTTTTTTATATAAGGCTACAGAAAATTGGATACTTTAGGAGTACTTTGGAGGATTTGAGATACCTCAATCTGCTGTTAAGACTTTTCCTATGACAACCTTCCTACCCTCATGGCTTTTAATTTCAAAAAGAGTAGCCAGAGCTTCAGAATTAAAAATCCTCAGCCACTTTTGAAAGAGAAGAGCCAAAAGTTTGTAAAATAAAGCAGGGTTTGGGCCGGGGTTCCATCAACATCCACCAACAATAGTTTGAAAAGCCTTGACATCCTCAGTTTCCCTCTCTTACAACACCTGCGGTAAAAATGGGCTTCTTTTATTATATTCTAATTTGCTTTGGTTCATTATTTTATTTTAACATTACCTCATCATCCCTTTTTGGTAAATTTCATAAAAGCTTCCAAGATTCAAGTTTCGTTGAATTCATATCACGACGTCCTTGGAGTAAAATAATTGAACAAAACAGTTTTTTAAAAGATGAGAAACGTCTCACTGATTAAGTCAAAACAGGAGTTCTACTTTTCACACCGACAACGATAATTTTGACTATACCTCTTCTAACTACTCGTGATACATATTCATGTCGCACTCGCCACTTCGAAGGTCAAACAAAGTTTGTATCACAAGTATTTATACCAATGTTTCTTACCAGTTGCTGGAACCAATGACAACTACGGAAGTATTGTTTTGATCGATGAATATCACCCTGGTTTAGCAAAATCTGAATCTTTGTTTCATAAGAGCGAGAGAGAAACAAATTTTAATAGGGTAACCCCTGGTGGCATTTGTTTGATTTAAGTTTCTTTTTTATTATTATTATGTATCTGTAAATGTTTTGTAATACATCTACAAACTTATAATAGGGGTTAGAAGTTGTGGATTTGAAGAGTAGACCTCCACTAGTACATAATTGGAGTCTATAAGGGTACCGAGGGGCGGCGGATGCGGGGGGCGAGGAGTCGTACTAATTATTAACAAGACACGTAAAGCTAACTAAAGTTGCGCGACTTACCGACGGACGCCTGCAGCTATTAAGAACACTAAAGACGTGAATATGTGTATTTGGCATACAACCTCTTGCATGTATCGAACCCATTTCAGCTTTGCATATTCAGTTTATTGTTTTATATATTCCATTTTGCCGTGCAGTGCCGGCTTAGAATGTCACTACCCCTTTCTACCCACGGGTGTCATAAGAGGCGACTAAAGCTTTTTAAGTGGTTTTTGTGCGATGCGGTTGGAGACCCATTACTAACGATACTTTATTTGTTCTATCATCTCCCCTATCAACTTCCAAATGTCGCTGAGGAGTTTCTAGCTCTTAAGCTCTGGCAACCCCTTTTTGGAATTTATGGCCGTGAGTATATGTATGTATATATATTTATTGTTGTAAATTAATGGGATAGCTTATAGTTGATGACAAAAGTGATCAATGTGGTAAAATTGTTTTTTTTTATATTTTTTTTAACAAATAAAGTGTTGGTAGGATATCAATACTGCTAGTTTTCGTCACCTTTAAAAAATATAATGTCAAAAAAATGACCCTGATGAGCTCAACCACACAGGGAGCAACCAATCAGGGAGACATTAATATATATTTTAAATCCTAAAGCTTGTATGACCATAAACTTATCTAGTATTTTATTAAAATTCTTACACAATAGATTTTCTCTGAATACATAAATAAATAAAACAAGTAAGAAATACTTCCCCATCACACAGGATTATGCGCGCCGCCATATTACATTCATCTAAAAAGTCGAAGCCATATTTCTTAGCTACAATTTATTACCGGAACCCCTTACTAATACTGTAATGGTTTTTTGATATCTTAATTTACGTGCTGTCGGTTTTTTTAGACACAAGGCAATGGTTTGTTGACTATGCACTCAATTTTTTTCATAATATACAAAATTTTCATGTACTTTTTTTACTACGAATTTTAACGTCTGTGTGTTGAAATTTAGAGTGTGTCCCAAATTTGCACTTGTTCTAATGGAAATGGGGACATTTTGGCAATGTATACAAGCGTAGATTATTTCGACATTAATTTAAAAAGAGATATTTGGTTTTTATGTAACGTTTCTAATCAAGCAGTCAGATTAACTGAATCGATCTCGAGATTTACCTTATAACCTGGTAATATTGGATGAAAATCTCTAAACTTTTAAAATATCATAGTCCCAATAATGATAACGATTGATAAACCTTGTGAAACAATGTATAAGAAGCAGATCATCTTCTGTATGTAATAAACGCCACGTCGGGACTCGAACGCACTTACCTCGCGAGCTGTATTCAACGCGAGCTCGATGGTCCTCAACCACCGAGTATGCGGATTTGTGAGTCCATGAGGTGGGCCTTAGGACATTGTTGATTATGTATTTGGTATAGTGGGGACCGTTTGCACTATATACCTGGGGTTGTGTTGCAATAGTTATATATATAGTGTTATACTTATATATAGTGTTAGTGTGTAAACATAATAGCTTATCTTTGGTGGGGAAAATAACTGAACTGACTAAAATAAATCAAATAAATAAACATTGATTCCTCGAGAAGTTCACTTTTTTTCTTAAATTTTGATATTCGTATTTCTTATGTTTTCATTTTCTTATTGTTTGCTTCGATTGTAAAAGTTTCCGGTTTTCCTGATCGATAGATCAAATTTCAATAATAATGAATCTGTCATTTGATAGCTCTAACAAGATGCCAGCCCACTCCGACAAATGTCTCCACCAGCTACAGCAACGTCAAAAAAAGTATTAATCTTTATTTCAAAAAAATTAAATAACTTATTCCAATCTTTAAATTTGAATTTATCTTTACACCCAAAATATTTATTGTACTCAATTATTACATTTTAATAAACAACACCTTTACCGCGCGGGTAGAGATTGCGAGTGTGCGGGGAGCAGGGGGCAAGCAGCGGGGTCAAGGTTGTTTTTACGGAAAATTCACATGTGTATTAAACAATCTTAACTTTTTAATATATCGCAACGGTATTAAATATGTTTTGTTACATATGTATTTATTGTTATAATAGTAATTAGTAGTAATTCTAAATGTTTTGTGTTTATTGAATTTATTTTTGCCGAAAAATATAAACATAACATAAACTTTCACGCCGTTTACCAATACTTCACCAGAGGCAGAGGTACCAATACTTCTGAACATCACGTGACAGCGCCACCTAGTGTTCAAAGTAGGTACCCACGTTTTGATTCAACAGTGTACTCACGTGATAGGGGGCAGGTCTATCGCCGTTTACGTCGTTTTGAACGAATACACTGTTAAATGGCTAAGTACAACTCGTTTTTGCCGAATAGTTTAAATAATAAGTTGCTGTGTAGTGTCGGCTTAGAATAGGACTACCCCATTTCTTCCGGTGGGTGTACGTAAGAGGCGACTAACGGTATTGGGGATTTTAAGGGATTTTGGGCGATGCGGTTGGAGACCCATCACCAACAACCGTTATTTCACCATCTTTTCCCTACGCAACTTCCAAAAGTGGCTGTGGAATTTCTAATTTCCCAGCACTGGCTACCCCTTTAAGAGATTTATAGCCGTGAGTATATGTATGTTCAAATAAATGATTTATTTTATTAAAATGTAAATTTTTATGATTCCTATGAGAGCGCAAACCAACTTTATATATCCGAAAATAAAACGATAAACCAATTCCATACTCGTTCGAGCCAAACATACGTCGTCATAAAAGTAGCGCCAAAAAAGCGGTGGCAAATAATGGGCGGTGATCGGTGGCCGCGGCTCGACATTGGTAGATATTGGTAGTTTGGTAGACATCTATATACGTTGCGCGGAGACAGGACACATTACTGTTTCATTGGCAAGTTAGCACTGCAGCGCTGGGATTTGTGAGCGGGGTCGGTTGGCCGGGGACGGTATTGCTGTAAGGATATTTTCAGTACACTGCAAAAAGTTTGAAATTTAATATTTAAAATTTTGTTGTTTGTTATAATTTCTTTGACATAGAAAAACAAAAGTGGCTGAGGAGTTTCTAATTCCTTATCCCTGGCTACCCCTTCTAGGGATTTATAGCCGTGAGTATATGTATGTATGTATGTAGAAAAACAAATGCATCATGCAAATTTTAGACGATTGGTAGACATAGATTTCTTTCATTTTGTTTTTCTGATGATTTAGATTATTTGCCATATCTATACTAATATTATAAAGCTGAAGGGTTTTGTTTGTTTGAACGCTAGGATCTCAGGAACTACCCAATCAAATTGAAAAAATCTTTTTGTGTTGGTTAGTCCATTTATCGAGGAAGGTTTTAGGCTATATATCATCACGCTGCAACTAAGAGGAGCAAAGAATCAGTGAAAAATGTTGCGAAAACGGGAAAAATTATTCATATTTGCAGGCTTCCGTTGTGTGCGCTGCGTAAACGGTTGAAGTTACCCAAAAAATATGTACTGAAGAATTATTCCTCTTTTAACAAAAAAATTTCACGACAGTATATGTCTAGCTTTTAAGATTGACTCACTATAACCATTTTTATGGTAATCAAATTTGGTCGAAATTAAATCATTATTGCCAATCATTTGCATGTTTTTTTTATCAACCTAATATTAATCCTTATTAAAATAAATGTTTTTGATTAAGAGTATTTAATTTTGAACAAAATTGAACTTCACATCACTTCATTTAAATTAACATCTTAGAAAATAATACAATTTTAAAATTACTTCGCAACAAAATTGACATGCTTGCATGAAGTGCTAGAGACAAGACGCTGCGATGGCCGGCGAGCGAGATCACCCGCGCGAGAAGCTTATGTTTAAACCTTATAAGGAATAGTTATAAGTAATATAATATTGATTAACAAATTATCATTTAAATTCGTGTACTATCTATGTTTGGAGGTATAGTCGTTGAAACAAATATATTTCTTTTTGTGGTCATGAATTTACACTAGATGGCGCTGACTGTATTTATTTTACATCGCGGTAAGATTTCTTTTTTGTTTTTGTATAAATACTTAAACTTGGCTTTCACGGTTTTCCTGGTATCTCTTCTCTTTACGGAGCTGTAGAATTCAGTGTATTATTGGTTTTTGCGATGTATCAAAGTGTAATAATATATAAAAATAAAACATCCGAAATATACTTTCAACATCTCATCGTGTATTACCTAATACTTACTCAATACACTTTCATTATGTAGTAGTTTTTTTATATTTACGGCTAAGATTGTTTTTCACACGGCCAACTATGTGTCGCGTTGTCAAGATCGGGTCTTCTGCCACAAGAAAACAAAAAATATATCATTTACGCAGAAGTACTTTAAGATATATTATTTCTTATTTAAAAACACAAATTGACGCGGACGAAGTCGCGGGGAACAGCTAGTTTTACACATATGTTTATCTTTTTGGTTTAATAATTTCAATGTTCAAGTTATTTCAATATCTAAAACACCTGAACTCAGAAGAATAAATATCATTAAGATGTTTGTCAGTAAGTGTTCTTATTTTAGTAAACAAATAATCCTTAAACTTTCCTACGTCATACCACAAACCATTAAAATCATTCGGACTAATGCGGATAAATAACAATATTTTTAACTTAGTGGCGACTGCAGGTGCGGAAAACCGATTTATACATCCGACACACTTCATCCCTCGCGCCCGCCGCCCCCCGGGGCCTTGAGTCTTCGCCAGAAAACTGTTCACACACACACGCGCGCGCCGCGTTAAAGTGCGTTCATGTGTAACACACCACCGCACCGGAGGTCTACATGACTGTCATTTTTATCGCCGCGTGTAATAAAGATGTAAAATTCTTGTGGAGATAGCAGCCCCCGCACATTACCTTTCTCGATATCGTCGTACCCTTACCTATATTAGGGCAAGAGAAATGTCTCTTCATGATTCTAACATTTATTTTGTTACAAGCTTCTCAGTTAGTCTCTTCTGATT
The DNA here is from genome assembly GCA_963576735.1 of Bedellia somnulentella. Taxonomy (NCBI): domain Eukaryota; kingdom Metazoa; phylum Arthropoda; class Insecta; order Lepidoptera; family Bedelliidae; genus Bedellia; species Bedellia somnulentella. Next base: position 1,737,152 of record OY755177.1, read on the forward strand.
TGTTTGAAATCGATATATGTTTTAAGCTTACATAACATAATAACATAAACATAAACGTTTACGCCGAATATCCCCGAAGGGGTTGGCAGAGGTACTTATACTTCTGAACATCACGTGTAGAGTACCCAAGTTTTGCATGGACAGTGTACTCACGTGATAGCGGGCAGGCCTATCGCCGTTTTGTACGAATACACTGTCAAATGACTAAGTACAACTCAGCCATATGGGTTTCCTCACGATGTTTTCCCTCACCGTTAACAACCATGATAAATGAACTACACATGTGTCTTTAGAAGAGATAAATTGGTGTAGGCCCGACCCAGGATTGGAACTCTAGTCGTTTGCACGATAACCGGTGAGAACACCGGTAGAAACCCATTGAGCTATCACGTCATCGTTTTAAGCTTCTATGTAAAAATATGTAATACAATTTATGTCAATAATACTTTCCCTTTCAAAAGAGTAATAATTATACAAAAAATACAGTTTTATTGGACAATAGACTAAAATCACTTTTCGCTTTTAAAATCAATAAATCACATTCATGTTTTTGAGATTGAATTTATTAAAATGATTTCATCGTGACATGTTTAGAGACCTGCTTGCAATTCAAAATATTGATGAACACTCATAAATTAAGATGATTCCGTACATTGGAGGAAAAGTAAACCTGGCTTCAGCCAATGTCACGCTTTGTTCACATTATCCATTGAAACCTCATATGCAGGAGTTATGCAGTCAAATTCATAAGTGAAGCTTAACCCTCTTTACTGATCAAAAGAATTGCATATGATTTGTGTAGTAGAGACGTTTCTTGTTTAGGAAAATATTTCGAGGAAAGAATAAAATGAAACATCAAATATACAGTTGGTTTAAACTTTTAACCTTATTTTCAAAAATAAAACGTGTTCCCATTTGCCATACAAATAAATAGACACACTTCAATTACTCTCATCAAACGACTCAAGAATTCTTTCTTCCCAAATCAAATCACCAACTCAGTGATTTCAATCAAGAAACTCAAACCACTCCGAAGTTATATTGTCGTTAATTTATAATTAGGAACATTCTCACTCGCGTATATTTCCCACACAAATCGTCGAAGTACTCGTACGAAAGCACATTACTCATCAAGTTTATAAGATCAAGTAAAATCGATTTCTTCATCAAGACCCATACTGTCGATAACAAGTAGTCACGTATAATTGCTTCAGAGAAATAAGCACTTTAGCAATAAAGACGATATGGAATTGTCAGCGAACTTACAAGTGAGACTGAAACTAAAACAAGTACAGTTAATTTAAATCTTTTTGTTCATGAAAACCTCATGTGGGGATTATTACTTATAAATAAAGAATAAATAAAGGAAAGAGAAATTATTTATTTTTTTCCCACCTGTGTCGAATTTTTTTTTCCTTTATTTATTCTTTATTTATAAGTACAGTTAATTTTTTTAAGTTGTTAAATATTAAACTGTACCGTAAAAACTAATCTTTTCCAGGTACTTTGAGGAACAACTGAGGAATCAGAGTCAATTCCAGCGCTATCTGAGTAAATCCATTACTAAATTAAAATTATGTCTGTAGTATAATTATATTTAGGGAACATGAAAAACAAAATAAATTATACTTAATATACACCAAAAGAAAAAGTAGATCTTAATATCAATTTTGAATTCGGTATGCAAAGTTTTTTTTTGGTACTTATTGAATATTGTTATTCGATAGCAAACAAGAAAATAAAAGACTAATTTGAATATTTTACATCTAAAATGAGTAATTGCAAAGTTATGATTTTATAAAGATTGTTCAACGTTTGTACTTAATGACGTCATCGATTGAAAATATCACGTAGCGACATGCAAATAAAGAGAAATGTTAAATAAAAATGGTGCTGATTGCAAAACATTTCACGAATTTGTGATCGCAAATGAAATTATTACGATATTATACGAAACAAACTTTTCATTTTCGATATTTTATTTATAAACTGCAAAAACGATTGTCTTTGAAATAACGCTGAAGGTCAAACACTGTTACAGTATTTTGTTAAAATAACGGTCATCTTAGCTTTGTTTGATTGTCAAAAGTGGGGAAACGGTGTAGCCCAGCTGTTCATTCAGCAGTGCAACGGAATTATCATTATCATATCTCATATATTATCAGATATGATAATGATAATTCCGTTGCACTGCTGAATGAACAGCTGGGCTACACCGTTTCCCCACTTTTGAAAATTTTTTCCAATAATATAGTCACTCGTCATTGATGTTCTTTGGGTGGGGGAGTGGGGATCCTGGCCTATAAATATAACCGCAAAATCGTATGACCGGCACTCGGTGGTCAGCTGCCGAACTGTCTACTAACTGCTCGTCAATGACTCGTGTTGAGTCGAAACGCGTCGCATGTTTGTGGTTGCCTGTGGTTTTCGCTTGCGGGTGTGTGTGTGGTGCATTGTCTGCTTTTCGATTTCTTGTAAGTGGAAGGGCGGGCGGTGCACAGTGCATGTTGCATGAAGACTGCAGGTATTATTTAGCGGAATTAAGCGAAGAAATTTATTAATATTAGTATTACTAGCTATTCAGTTCAACCACAACAGATCCCTTCTTTGCCTAGTATGTTCAAGTGCATTCTTCTTCATACATATGAAGTATAATAGTATTTGTTCTTAATTAACACGATTCACTAAAAGGTTATAATTTCATCTTATTTTAAGAAAACGCTGTTATTGTAATCGAGTTCAGGAGGCCCAGCACGATGGCTATAGAAATACAAACGTCAACTAAGTATCCTTGGAAGTTTATGTGATGTATGAGATGACAGTATCGATACTATGTAAGTTCGAAAGAGATGGCTGTTTTATACCACACGATATCTATTTAAAAGGTCGCTTAGTCGCATAGCTAGTATGCTGAGCTAAACTGGCGTCTGTACTAAAGTACGGAGTAACAAATGCCGTAACATAGTCTATTTACTAACATAAACTTCAAAGAATAAATATTTCGATAACAAAACCTGCTGGTTGACTTTACTCCAAGTAACAAAATAAATAGTCCTTGTCACACATACTACAATTGTCACTACCCCCCCCTCCACCGCGTCACGCCGGTTAATTACGTCTGCCAACCCGCGCCGTCGCCGCCACCGCCGACTCAGCTTTCAATTAAATTCCTAGTGTGTTCGATTACACGCGGGTTCCATTTGAACGGCTATACTCTAAGAATGACAATGAAATGCAAGGAATCTTAATAAACGTCTTAAAATGAAATTATAAAAGTAAAAATGCATATTGGTAAAAAAGTCTTACACAGCAACAGACTAATTAATCTCTTACTAGTTTTTAATGAGAGTTCATATTTATATAAAATATGTTGCTTACTTAAATTGCAAAACTTAGTTGCCGTTTGAATTTCTGATGAAAAATTCAAATTATTCTCATTTTATATATTCATCGCACTTACTATTATGGCCATAGTGCTACAGATTATTGGGTTACTAAGTATACGAGTGGCATGCCAAAAGAAGTTAGGTACTCTTTTCTCATTTAATTGACACTGGCAAGCTATACACCATCTTATAGGCTGGTTTTTTATTGACATATTTGAATATAGAACACACTTCCTTTATTTACTTTTTATTTGAATGAGCATCATTTTTCCGAGAATCTGGGGGGAATTCACTTGCTACAATGGAGCTCAGTCGACGTGATTTCCTCGCTATGATTTATTATGACTTTAAAAAAGATTTAAAGCCTCAAGAATGTTTTGAACTTTTGGCTTCTACTTTTGGTGAGTCTGCTTGTTCCCGACCAACAGTATTCAATTGGTTTGCTGAATTTAAAAGAGGACGGGGATGTCTCGAAGATGAAGCGAAGACAGGACGGCCGCCAACCGCGGTCAGGCAAGAAAACGTTCGTGCAGTCAAAAAACTTATTCGCGAAAACCGACGAATTACATATGTACAGCTAGAGCGAGAACTAGAAATTGGATCAGCAGCAATTCAAACCATAATTCACGACCACCTTTCTCTCCGTAAACGTTGTTCGAGATGGGTGCCACACAAACTTACCGATGAGCAGAAAGACCGTCGGGTGGATTGGTGCCTATTCATGATAGATAAATTCAACGGAGGCGAGAAAAAAAAACGTATATGATATACTGACTAGTGACGAAACATGGCTATATAACTATGATCCCGAATCAAAGCGACAGTCGACTGTATGGTGCTTTGAAGACGAGTCAACTCCAACGAAATGTCGCTGTGCACGAAGCACACAGAAACAAATGGTCGCCTCGTTTTTCTGCAAAACGGGTCATATTGCTACATTTGTGCTAGAGAATGAAAGAACGGTTAACTCCGAATAGTATGTGACAGTTTGTGCTCGAACAGTAATATCAGCTTGGTGTGACAAGCGACCGAAGTCAGGAATCCGGCACCTTCTCTAGCACCACGACAATGTGGCGCCGCACACGTCTGCCAGAACACTAGACTTTTTCAACTCGAAAAATGTGTCAATTCTCCCTCACCCGCCATATTCACCCTAGAGTAGACCTAGCGCCTTGTGATTTTTACTTGTTTAAGGTTGCCTATAATTTCGAGATTTCTGAGGTATCTAAAGAAGAGTGGTCACAGGTATTTTCCAATTGGTTCAGACGTATGGAAAAGTGTATACGTGCTCAGGGTGAATACTTTGAAAGATAAAAGATAAAAAATATTTATTTCAAAATAAAAAGAATTGTTCTCTATTTTTTGAACGTCACAAACTTACGTATAAGTTAAATCTTACTCTACTGACTCTACTTCGGATTCGGAAGGTGTATTGTTGCGAGAAGAACCCGTAAGAAACTCAGCAACACACATCTTTTCTTAGTCAAATTACAATATTGGTGTATGTCTGGAAATATCCTGAATAGAGCCCTGGTGACACCAAGCAGTTTCATCTATCATATAATCATTTAAACTGTAATAAGCTTTTAAATGAAGACTGCGTTTTATAATTACTTTGAATTTCTTTTCTGTTAGATTCAAAATGTCATCAGGTATTTTATTATAAAATTTTACACATAACCCCATAAAAGATGTATTTATTTTTGACAATCTGTACTTTTGAATTGAAATTTTATTATTATCTCTAAGATTTCTAGTATGTCTGTCACAGTTTTTGGAAAATGCTTTCAAATTTTTTCTCACATACATGATGTTTTCATAAATATATTGACATGGCAGTGTCATTATATTTATGGTTTTAAACAATTCTCTAAGGGAATCTCGTGAACCTAAATTATAAATAGCTCTTATTGCTCTTTTCTGTAAAATGAATATTGACCCAACATCAGCAGCTCTGCCCCAGAGTAAAATGCCATAAGACATGATGCTATGAAAATAACTATAGTAAACTAAACGAGCGGTCTGTACATCAGTTAAATGTCTTATCTTTCTAACGGCATAGGCAGCACTGCTTAGCCTGCCAGCTAGCGCGCTAATGTGGGGTCCCCATTGGAGCTTTGAGTCCAGATGTATCCCTAAGAAAACTGCGCTATCCGTAAATGGTAATTTTTCATTATTTAATGTAATTTCATTATCAACACTTTTAACATTTGGTAATGCAAATTTAATACATTTGGTTTTTTTGGCATTTAGTACAACATTATTTGAAGCAAACCATGTTTGAATTTGGGAAACTGCATTATTTACATCGTCAATATTTTCCGAATTCCTTTTAACGTCAAAAATTAAAGAAGTATCATCAGCAAATAATACTATTTCAGACCTTTTCTCGACTATGAACGGCAAATCATTAATATACACTAGAAACAAAAATGGGCCTAATATAGATCCCTGTGGAACACCCATTTTTACATGAGTTCCAGATGATTTTATTTTATCGATTTGCACTTTTTGTATTCGATCTGAGAAGTAGGACTTTATTAATTTAAGTGCGTCACCTTCGATGCCATAATGTCCCAATTTTATGAATAAAATATTATGATCTGCACAATCAAAAGCTTTTGTAAGATCGCAGAACAAACCGATTGCATCATTCTTAAGTTCCCACGAACCAAAAATATGTTTAATTAGGGCAACGCCTGCGTCAGTGGTAGAGCGGCCTTTCGTGAAACCAAATTGTTTAGGGTGAAACAAATTGTTGGAACTAAAATGCAAGAGCAGTTGATTAAGCATAAGTTTTTCAAATATTTTACTCATAACTGGTAGTATAGATATAGGCCTATAACCTTCAGGATTATTTTTATCACCTCCAGATTTTAGTAAAGGTACAATTTTACTATGTTTCATGAGATCTGGGAAGATACCATTACTTATACATTCATTAAATATTTTCGCTAAATAAGGAGCTATTATTACAATAAAATTATGGCATACTTTTACTGACATACACCAGATATCCTCAGAATTTTTCAATTTCAGTGATTTAAACACTTTAATGATATCTTCGGGACTGACAACTTTAAAATTAAATATAGATTTACAAATTGCAACGTTTTGTTGCAACAGCTCTTGAGCTAACGTAGCAGATGAATTTAAGTGTTCAGTGGTCTTAAAAGGTATATCAGCAAAATATTTTTCAAAAATACAAGCAATTACATCATTTGAAGTAGTCAAACCTCGATCAGACCGAATACAAAAGTCCTGATCACATGATTTGCTTTTGCCAGTTTGAGTGTTGATAATGTTCCAAACGGTTTTTACTTTATTATCAGATGTTTTAATACGTTGGCTCAAGTATCTTGCTTTAGCCTCCTTACAAACTTTATTAAACATTTTTGAGTATTTTTTTACATATTCTATAAATTCATCATTATGTGAGAACGCCTTTTGATCGTATAAATCAAATAGTATTTCTCTAGATTTATATATGCCTGGTGTTGCCCACTCACTAAATTTAAATTTATTACATATAGTTACATCTTTAATAGTAAATATTTTATTAAATTCGTCTATCAGTACTTTAAAGAAAGTATTATAACTATTATTTGGATTTTTATTTATTGAAGAAGTGGGCAGCTTATAACTGATTAAGTTTATATATTTTTCAACTTTGAAAGCAGTGACACTCCTTTTTTTACTATAATTTTTCGGTCTGGTGCCTTATGTGGAAAGTTTACAAAAAGACCACTGTGATCAGATTTTAGTTTATTTATTACAGATTTACTTATGAATTCAGCATTTGTAAATACATTATCTAAACATGTTTTGGTTCTAGTAGGTTCCAAGAATAAATTTTCTAAATTAAACGATTGGAATAAACTCATCAACCGTGTTTTCTGAGTACTATCCTTTAAGAGATCTATATTGAAGTCTCCACAAATAATTAATTGTTTTTTACTCTTGAAAATTTTAGTTAATACATCTTCCATTACACTTTCAAATCTTTCATAATTTTGACTATAGGGGGCTCGATATACGCTTACTATAAAGTAGTTTAGTAACTCTATGCAGGATATCTCCACGACTTGCTCAACGCTCAGTTTTACAATATCCTCACGATTTTTACATTTAATACTATTTTTTATAAATATAGCGGAGCCACCACAGGCTTTAGAATTGCGGCAGTAGCTACTAGCTAAGTTGTAATTTTGAAAACCAAATATGAGCTCGCAATTCTTAAGCCAGTGTTCTGAGACACAGAAACAATCAATTTGATATCTTTCTAAAAACAATTCAATTTCTAATTCTTTACAAGAAAACCCCTGAGTATTTTGAAATACTAATTTAAATTGTGGGTCTCCTTGTAAAGCACGGTTTTTAAATATTTTGCCAGAAGAACCTCCTTCCTTGTTTACAATGTTAATATTAATTGAAGGTGACGGCTTAAGGATGACAGGAGGCTCTTCTACTGTCTCACTTAAAAGTTTAAATTATGGTTTCCACCATCACATATTGTAAGTAAGTTTTCCCTTATATTAAATAAGGGAGGGTTCGATATATGATATGAAAAAATCGATACTTGTGATACAGAGTAAATTTTATAATTTTTGAGTATCTAGTTTCTTTCGGCATGCTCTTCGTAATTTGGTAATTCAAAGAGAATACCACCACTTTGCAGATAGTTGACGTAAGATAAAGTGTCAAACTCAATCACTTATTGAAGTTAAAATGAGATATGAGAATAAATAAATGTTGGTAACTTCACCAATCAATTTATTAAATGGGTATATAGTAGTGTTGTTCTTGCACGAGATGACTCTACATCATAGCAGCACGTGATATTAGTAATTTTTTATCGTCATCATCAGATAAAAAACGTATTGCTCCACATAGGCTCCTCGAAAGACCGAACCCACATATCAATTTATCTACTACACGCGTCAAAATATAATTCCAAGTGCAAGTGCAACAAAGAAAACAGAATATTAAATGAAAATGAAATCCGTCCAACTTTCAAATGAAGACTACGAATATAAAATCTCGAACGCATAGCTCGTAGCAATCTCGTAGTCGTGGCTCGTAGCTCGCCGCGTCGTAGATGTTTGTACTCAATTAGTATTCGGGAACTTCCGCTCAACACTTTAGGAACTAGGATCTACTATGGAGTTAGAAATAAAGATCCGGTTGCTTAGTAACAAACACGAATACAATATGCTGTAATCTGTAAAAATAAATATGGTGATACAAAATATTTAATACAGCTTCGAACGCCCAGAGAGGCTTACTGAAGCCTTCTTCACTCTACCTTTACTAATAAGGTGGGCTGTTGTTAGTCTTATCCAATATCTCAGTTATAACAATTGTGTTTCACTTACATGTTGTCATAAACACACAGTTAAATGCTCTGAAGTTCAGTAAAATCCTAAGAACCTTTAAACATTTCAATTTTGATTACGTCTGGATTAGTATCCGTGAATATTTTAATTCTAAAACCGGGATAATACGAACAACACAATCAATTATTCATTAGCCATTATTGGCAGCGGATAGGCAAAATTTCATAACATAATAGATCGCCGGTGAAGGCTTGCCAACCAAATTTACACGTGAAAAGCATTCAGAACCCTTAGAACCTTTTCACATGTATCTATTGCTTAGTATTGGTGTGCCGGGTACCCGACAGCAAAGTTGATGGACGTGTGAAAACGTTAAAGAGAGGAGTATGTGTTAAAACTATTGGCTATTATTATAAACTTTGGCAATATTAACAACATTGATTTGTAAAGTTAGAATTAAAAAGATGTTTTTCATAGCAAATAATGTAGGGTTTTAAATAATGTTAAAAGTCACAATTGTAAAAGCTCATTACAAACATAGAAATAGTTACGCTGAAACTTTGCAAACACCTAATTCGTCGACATTTCGAAAACTGGTAAAAAAAATGAAGAAACTGGGTCGATTACGGATGATGAAAATCCATTGCGTCAATGTTCTGATCAGTCTCTGAAAAAAAAAAGCTGCTGTAAACGAAAGTGTCGCTGAAACCCCGAAAACATAAATTCAGCATCGTACTCGACAATTTCAAATTTTACTAAGCACTATGCAGGGAATTTTAACTAAAGACTTTCACCTTCATACGTACATGACTCAGCTAAATCAAAAGCTCTGCTGATTGACCACGGAAAAGCTGGCAAACCGTTCTCACGAATTTTGTTGTCAACTGGCCACCAAAATGGTGGGATTTAACGCCGTACAATATTTTTTTTGTGATTTTGTGAAATCAGGGGTGTATGCGAATAAAGCCGAAATAATACCTGAGCTCAAATCGGAAATCCGACGCATTATCCATGAAATTCAGCAACATCTCTGTACAAAAGTCATGGAAAATTTCATGAAAAGAGTAATGGCCTGTCATAGGAGCCGTGGAAGTCATTTGCCAGATATTTTATGCCATACTTAATCGGAACATGTCTTCTTTCGAAAACAATAAAAATATCACAACTCTGAAGTCAAATACTTGTTTTTATTTTGAAATGAAAAAGCGCACTCTTACTGAGACACGCTATAGATTTGAAGCTGTCGTACTAAGTAGCAATCGACATTCTCCACCGACACCATATGAGCGTATGGCATGAGAAAGATACGTACATACCTTATAATAATATCTTTTCATACGTTATTTCTTGTGTATTTGTACAGTCTGACTGTAATTACGAATTAAAAATTAATCGAGACATGCTATCATATAACAATATTGACCTGTTTGTGGTTGTACGTTATCGGGTAATATCAAATACTAATGAACTGGAGTCCAAATGAAGGTCAGCTCCACATTCCCAGTTCATCCGCGTCAGGAATGCAGAGCGAGGTAACCGCACTCGTTAATACATTGAGGCTATGCTCGTATAGGTTTGAATTAATTTAAGATGGTTTTAGCAAAATCATTGCTGTACATTGATTTTATTCTTATGTTCTTAAGGTGTTTATAAGCAAAGAAGTATGTTTAATTAACGACTTGTATGTTTCTATTCCAGATAAAAAGAGGTCATTTTTCAAGTCTTTTTTCTATTCATAGTGTTGCTATATATTTACTATTTTGTAAGCTCTTTATTTTTGCGACAAAATAATATATTATAATTATAATATATTATATAATAGCAACCGTGATAGCCCAGTGGGTAGAACACTCGGTTATCGTGCAAACGACTAATGTTCAAATCCTGGGTCGGGCCTACACCAATTTGTCTTTTCTAAAGACATATGTGCGGTTTATTTATCACGGTGAGGGAAAACATCGTGAGGAAACCAACATGGCTGAGTTGTACTTAGTCATGTGACAGTGTATTCGTACAAAAACTGCGATTGGCCTGCCCCCTATCACGTGAGTACACTGTCCATGCAAAACGTGGGTACTCTGAACACCAGGTGACAAAGTCACGTGATGTTCAGAAGTATTAGTACCTCTGCCAACCCCTTCGGGGATAATATAAATATAATTATAATCAAGTAATTTCTTCAAAAGTATCTGAGGAATTTCTAATTCCTTAGCTCTGGCAACCGCTTCTAGGGATTTATGGCCGTGAGTATATGAATGAATGAAAGTTTATTACCCCAGATTTCTGCTAACTTTACCGTAATTTCACTATAATAAGTACTCTCTAGCCATTAGGTTATATCGGGATCGATGGGTCCTACCAATCGCTACTTTATACAATACTGGTGACCTTTCACCTCTCTTTCTTTTTATTCACTCTTCTTCACATTGTTGTTCACATTTCTGACGATAAAAAAACTCTATGGTTCATCAATATGCGTCGCTGTCGCCACCTAGTTTACCAGGTAGAAAAAATTGCCAAAATCTTAAAAAAGGACATAGATAACCAATGCTGTAATCAATGAGAATTAATTGCGTGACTAAGCGCAATTACGTGTATACGTTCGTAAATAACCATTCATTTTGGACACATTCTTCTGATTTATTTCAAATAGGACAGTAACATTGTTTCTGAAATAAATTTTCTCTTGTAAATCATTAAAGGACAAGCACAAATAACAAACAGGGTTTGACAGAGCTAGAAAATTCCTTACCTGCTTTCAGTTGGGAAAGCATGGTAAAATAAAGATGGCTGGTGATGAGTCTCAACCAACCTAGCAATAAATAAAAAAGTAATACCCTTAGTCAGCTTCTATGACACCCGAGAAAGATATTGATTAGTGCTATTTTAAGCTGAAACTATACGGCACAAGAAAACATGCAAAGTAAGTGGAGAATGCCCAATTTTTATTTTAAATCAATGTATTATTTTTATACCTTGGCAGTATCAGTTCATATGTTTACCTTACATTCATTATTAATCCTGCCATTACAAGAACGTTTTCTATGTGATCTATTAATATTTAACGAGGCCGTCCTTTACAACAATAATGCGAACTACCTCTTATAAAATTAAAGTTAATACAATACAAACATAGCCCAACCTTCGCCAAACCTAAACAATAACAATATAATTCACTAACAAAGAGAGAGTTGACCTAATTAGCAAAACAAGAAGTGTATTTATAGAGTTGTTGATCAAGTTCGCGCCAAAACTGAGATTGTAATTAGCGACAGAGCCAAATGAAGATAACTCCGAAGTGCCTAACTCCGATCATATCTTCGCGTTGACCAAACTGACCTCTCCGAACCCTCTCAGAGAAACTTGACTCAACATAAACTACTTATTTTTAAATGGACGATGTAATCTTACTCGCCTCACTATACTTAATGAAAATTCTGCTTGTCTTGAGATTTGTCAGATGCGATAGACTAACTATGAAAACCGAGTATTTAACTTTTAGTCATAACTATTTTCTTCCAAAATTAGAAATACCTATGTTTAATTGACACGTCCTTTAGTCCAGTTGTTAGGAAACATGCTGCTTGGTGTAGAGAGCGTGCATTCGTTTCCAACTACCAAAACTACCACTTACATACATACATACATATTCTCACGGCTAAAAATCCCTAGATGGGGTAGCCAGAGCTAAGGAATGAAAAATTCCTCAGCCACTTTTGGAAAGTTGAGTAGGGAAAAGATGGTAAAATAAAGGTTGTTGGTGATGTGTCTCCAGCTGCATCGCCCAAAATCCCTTCAAAGCCCCAATACCGTTAGTCGCTTCTTACGTACACCCACCGGAAGAAATGGGGTAGTGCTATTCCAAGCCGACACTACACAGCGTAAGCTTTCAGGTAAAAGTCCTTTGTTTACACAATGCTGGGAAAGTTAGTGGAGTCGGAAGGTTGTAATGGAAATGTTGGAAATGTACCAGCACTGGAAGAACGAATTGTTTAATTTACGAATATTACGAAGACGTAATTTAATAAGGTTCTCTAACTTGCCGATACTTATTCATTCTCCAACTTACGATCATGAATACCTGATAAAAATGTGGCCTTTTCTTTTATTTCCCTTACATTAGAAAAGGATAGAATGTGACTAGTTCATATTATACAGTTCATGAAAACTTTTCAAGTATGGCAAGAATGCCAAGAATTGATATTTGCAATTTCGTTGAAACCACCGCAGCGTTACTTGTTTTTAAATAATTTGGGTATAATAAAATGAACGTTTGTTATGATTTATTTGGTAATATTAATTGATAAATGTTTCAAAGCAAATTAAATAAGAATTATTATTGAGGCAAGCCGCTCATTTTGTTGTCTGGTATAATATTTGTTGGTGTAGTGTAGGGCTTAGAATAACAATACCCCATTTCTACCCGTGGGTGATCATAAGAGGCGACTAAGGGTATTTTTAATGATTTTTGGGCGATGTGGTTGGAGACCCGTCACCAAAAACATTTATTATTACCATCTTTTCCCCAATCAACTTCCAAAAGTGGCTGAGGAATATCTTATTCCAAAGCTCTGGCTACCCCGTTAAGGGATTTGTAGCCGTGAGTATATGTATGTATATTTGTGCCGTTTTTGTAAAATGTTACAATTTAGTGTTCAGCTAAGATTTTTTTGTTTGTTATTTATTTGTTCCATTGACATATTACTATATGTCGTTAAATATTGTAACTGAATTATATTGAATAGTAAAAAGTTGCTGGAAAGTTAGTTTATATTTTTTTTGTATAATATAGTATATAATTTTTAGGTAATTAAAATGTATTAGTTTATATCTTTGGAAGAAAGCAACAGTCAATAATTGTTGCTGATAAGTAACGAGTTTATATTTTTTTTAATATATAGCGTTTCAAACAAATCGCAAATGCACAAAACTCTAATTAAATAATGACTCTAACAGAAACGCCTTATTTTTAAAATACATTTACTACTATTCTATGTACCTACTTCTAATGTAGATTGATATGCTAACAACTACCTTCCAATTCGCGTCTAGTAATTGCAATGTATAGATGATCTTCCGCCAAACTACTTCGCAGCTGACCTAGTTAGTACAGACGTACCGCAGACTGGACTCCTCCACAGCCTTCACAGTCTGCGGCACAAGAACACTGCATTTCAGCGCACACATGTCTTTTATGATGTCATATAAATCCCTTAACGGGGTAGCCAGAGCTTTGGAATGGAAAATTCCTCAGCCACTTTTGGAACTTGATTGGGAAAATATGATTATAATAAATGTTTTTGGTGACGGGTCTCCAACCACATCGCCCAAAAATGACTCTAACAGAAACGCCTTATTTTTAAAATACATTTACTACTATTCTATGTACCTACTTCTAATGTAGATTGATATGCTAACAACTACCTTCCAATTCGCGTCTAGTAATTGCAATGTATAGATGATCTTCCGCCAAACTACTTCGCAGCTGACCTAGTTAGTACAGACGTACCGCAGACTGGACTCCTCCACAGCCTTCACAGTCTGCGGCACAAGAACACTGCATTTCAGCGCACACATGTCTTTTATGATGTCATATAAATCCCTTAACGGGGTAGCCAGAGCTTTGGAATGGAAAATTCCTCAGCCACTTTTGGAACTTGATTGGGAAAATATGATTATAATAAATGTTTTTGGTGACGGGTCTCCAACCACATCGCCCAAAAATCTCTTGAAAGCCCCCTATACCCTTAGTCGCCTCTTACGATCACACACGGGTAGAAATGGGGTAGTGTTATTCTAATCCGACTCTACACGGCATTATATTTTATTAAACAATATCGTTCCTTTATCTCTTCCCGAGGGGGTTGTGAAAGGAAAATTATGGAATGGCAAATGACTTTTTAAGTTATTATTGTATGATGTGGCTGGCGACAAATAAACAACAGCCTTTATTTTCCAACGGTCTTTTACCCACCCAGGACCTAAAAGTAGCTGAGTATTTTTTTATTCTGAAGCTTTGGTCACCCTTTTCTGGGACTTATAGATTAAAGTGTGTGTATATCATGTTTGTGTTTTCTTTTTCATACTTATCAGCAAAAGTATTCCTAGTCAGTGCTTAAATTCTGTCACAAACAAAATTGTCTATAAAATTAAAATTAGTCATGAAATTCAAAAAAAAATTTTTTTTACATACATACATACATATACTCACGGCTATAAATCCCAAGAAAGGGGTAGCCAGAGCTAAGGAATTAGAAATTCCTCAGCCACTTTTGGAAGGTGCGTGGGGAAAAGATGGTGAAATAAAGGTTCTTGGTGATGGGTCTCCAACCGCATCGCCCAAAAATCCCTTAAAAGCCCCAATACCGTTAGTCGCCTTTCACGTACACCCACCGGAAGAAATGGGGTAGTGCTATTCTAAGCCGACACTACACAGCAGATTTTTTTTTAAAAAAGGGTAATTTAATTAGCTTACATAGGCTGTGTAGTGTCGGCTTAGAATAGCACAATCCCATTTCTTCCAGTGGGCGAACGTAAGAGGCGACTAACAGACTTGGGGCTTTTTAAGGGATTTTTGGGCGATGCGGTTGGAGGCCCATCACCACAGTACATTCTATTCTTTATTCTACCATATTTTCCCAACTCAACTTCCAAAAGTGGCTGAGGAATTTATATTTTCTCAGCTCTGGCTACCCCTTTTAGGGATTTATAGCAGTGAGTATATGTGTTACATATACAAATACAAAAGCCTTCAATCTTTGCGGCCAGTCTTCAATAGCAGCACGGCCCATATTAATGTCGATATTGGTCACTGTTTTAGTCAATGATGACTTTAGGCTGCTCAAATTTTTGTGAGGTTTAGCACAGACCTTCTTCACCAATTCCTGCTAAATTTTGTTATCCAGTAGATTGAGGTCAGGGCTAGATGAGGGCCAATCTTGATGCCTTAATAGCTCGACATTATGGCGCTCAAACCACTCCTGAGTTATTTTGGCCTTATGAGCAGGTGCAGAGTCCTGTTGAAACACAAATGGCTGTCCTCTAAAGAGTGTCAGATCTTTTACTATGCGATCTAAAACCGTGTCTCCGTACACTTCTGCACTGGTTTTGACACCTTTTTCACAAAATGCAATTCAGTAGGGTCATAGTAGGACACTCGCAACTAAATCATGTTTGATGGTAGATGATGACCGTGCTGCACTCTAGCAACTCTAGTACTCACTCTGCCAACCCCTTCGGGGACCTTCGTTGTGAACGTTTATGTTATGTTATGTAAACATAAACGCCGTTTAGCCCCAAAGGGGTTGGCAGAGGTGCCAATAATTCTGAAAATCACGTGACAGCGCCACCTAGTGTCCAAAGAAGGTACCCACGTTTTGCTTAGACACTGTGCTCAGATGGTAGGAGGCAGGCCTGTCGCCGTTTTGTAGCAATACACTGTCACATGGCAAAGTACAACTCGGCGATGTGGGTTTCCTCACAATGTTTTCCCTCACCGTTAACAACCATGATAAATTAATCACACGTATGACTTTAGAAAAGACAAATTGGTGCAGGCCCAACCCGGGATTTGAACTCACGCCTGTCTGTTTATGGGCGGGTGTTCTACCCATTGGACTCTCAAGTCGCAAATGTATTGAAAACAACAATTTTAAAATATAATCTAATCGGTACGAAAAGTTTTTTTATTCAATTTCAAAACAGGCGATGTTTTATAGTACACATGAATGAATTTTACTATCGCTATTCCGCGGTTAACTGTGGCAACCCGTGAAGCGAGCAGTTACTGAAAATCTAATAAAAATGGCGCTGAAACTCACTGACATGATTGTAAGTGATGCAGTTAGATAAGGTGCCTTTAAGTATATTGCTCGCTTTATTTCTGTTTCTACCTTTTGAATTAGTTGTTATAATTTTATACTATCCTATTAATATTATAAATGAGAAAGTTTAGATGTTTGTGTTTTTTTTTTATTGATCTACAAAACCAAGTACAAAATTAGGAAAGTAACAATACAACAATATTGACGACATGTTTTTCTTTTGCACTCTACTTGATGTAGATACTGCATGCTCGATAATACATAAATAAATATTTTATCTTAGACCTATGATTGTAAACACAAGAATAAAAAAAATACATTAAAAACTAAACACTAAAAAATTAAAATAAAAATCAGACAACATGGATGAAAAAGAAGATAAAAAACGCAAAAAAATAATAATTTTGGAGCACTATAATAAATTGATAATGAGTGTTTCACGGCTGCCAAGCTATCTATACTTCTATACTAATATTATAAAGAGGAAAGGTTTGATTTTTTGTTTGTTTGTTTGTTTGTTTGAATTGAATAGGCTCCAAAACTACTGGACGGATTTGAAAAATTCTTTCACTGTATTAATGCTACACTATTCCCGAGTGACATAGGCTATATTTCATTTTCAAAAAAATTAGGGATCCTTACGTAAACTTCAAAAATGTAACCCAAGGTGTTAAAGAAATACCAAAAAAAAAACCTTACATCGCGTGCGCTGCGTAAACTATTGACAATAGAATAAAATTATGTACTAAAATTTTATAGAACACATCATTATCTAAAAAAAATGCCCCGACAGCATGTCTCTAACTATTATAGTTATCTCACAACAAGCGTCATTATATAAAATTATTTAAAAATTAAATTAAAATCACATACATACATACATACATATACTCACGCCATTAGTTCCCATTGGGGTAGGCAGAGACTATTGATCGCCACTTCGCACGATCCTGACAAACCTCTCTAGCTTCGTTTACATCCATCAATCTTTTCATACATGCTCTTTTATTCTTCATACTTCTGACGCCAGCCTTTTTGAGCACACTCTCAATTTGGTCCAAGTGTGTTCTCCGTGGTCGTCCTCTACTAACATTACCATCCACACTAGCTCTATAGATCCCTTTTACCAATTTTCTATCATCCATCCTCTCTATGTGCCCAAACCATCTCAACATTCCTTTTTCTATCTTTCTTACAATATCATCTTTCACACCACACTTTTCACGAATAACACTATTTCTCACTCGGTCACATAATCTAACATTACAATTTTTTCTGAGGGACCTCATCTCTACTGCATTCACTCTGCTCTCATGCTTCTTCTGCCACACCCAACATTCGCTTCCATACATAAGCGTAGGAACAAGAACAGAATCATGCACAGCCATTCGGGCCTTTTCAGACACCGATTGACAGGTCATTAGGCTATTCATTGCTCCATTTACCGCATTACCCTTTTTCACTCTTCTTTCAATATCTTCATCACATTTTCCATCCCTTGTAAACAAACTTCCCAGATATACAAACTCCTTCACCTGTTCCACATCCTTACCATCAATCGCAATCACGCATTTTGTCACATCTTCCTGTCTCTCAAAAACCATCGTTTTGGTCTTATCCACATTCACCCTCATTCCCTTTCTTACAAAAGACTCACATGCAATATTCATCATCTCTTGCAACTCTTCTGCCGACGATGCAAGTAGCACTTGATCGTCAGCATACAAGAGGCATTTAATGATGAAACCACTCATTCTTAGTCCATAATCACTTTCACGCAACTCTGTCAAACAGTCATCCATGAACAAATTGAAGAGCCACGGAGAAGCTACACATCCCTGTCGGACACCCCTAGAGATTCCGAACCAGTCAGTGTTTTCCCCGTTTACTCTTACACATGCACTAGAATCCTCATAGAGTGATACTAATGCACGTATAAGTTGACTCCCCAAACCGAACTTGGATAACACCTCCCATAAACACTTTCTTACCACCCTATCATACGCCTTCTCTAAATCAATGAAGGAGCAATACACCTTTTGGTTCTTAGCTAAGAACTTTTCGGTGATGCTCCTTAGAGAGAAGATTTGATCCATACATCCCATTCCTTTCCTAAATCCCGCTTGCACATCCCATATTTTCTCATCAGTTTCATTCATCACTCTTTCAATCAGTACCTTAGCATACAATTTACCAACAATGCTGAGTAAGCTGATGCCGCGGTAGTTTTTAGCCTCTTGGTGTGACCCCTTTCCTTTATATAGAGGCACAATCACCGCCTTGCACCAGTCTCGTGGAACTTTGCCACTCGACCAGCATTTTTGGAAAAGGAAGTACAACCAAGAAGCCACCAACCCTTTACCAGCCCTCAGCATTTCGATAGTAATCCTATCATACCCTGCCGCCTTCCCTAATTTCATACTTTTCATTGCTTTCATTATTTCTTCCATACTAATCTCGCTGTCACTAAATTCACCCATCTCCCCGTTCCAATCAACATTACTGTCGATTGGCGAAGAAATGGATGCATCCTCTTTCTCAAACAGTCCCTCAAAATAATTCTTCCATACCCGTTTCATGCTACTTTCATCCGTCGCCAATTCACCCTGTTCATCTCTTATTACACTCACTCTCGTGTTTTGGGAAACTCCCTTTTCTTTCCGGATATACTTCCAGAATAACTTTTGGTTATTCCGGAAATTATCAGAAAGTTTCCTCTCACACCACTCTTGCAAATCCCGCTTTTTCTTTTCTATTTTCTTCTTTACCTCATTCTTAACTCTCTTATATTCATCTTCACTTTTCTGCACTACATCGTCAGTTGACACTTTAGGCCTGTGACGCCAACGCGTGCATAGACCCCTTAATCGTGATATAACGAGAAAGTGATCTGTGCCAACGTTCGTGCCCCTATAGACCCTGGTGTCAACAACTTTTGCTCTCAGCCTTTCATCAACTATCACAAAATCAATCATACTTCTCTCGCTTCCCCTCTGTCTTGTATACATATGGATATCTTTGTGCTTAAACAACGTGTTTGTAACACAAAGATTCCTATCCAAACATACCTCAATCAATTTCACACCATTCTCATTTACCCTTTGATCACCAAACTTTCCTAAAACTCTTTCGCAACCGTTGCGTGACACACCAACCCAGCCATTAAAATCTCCTAACATTACAAGTCTCTCATTCTGATCACACCCATTCACAACATCGTCTAACAGATTCCAAAACTCCTCCCTCTCGGATAGGGATTTAGACATGTCCGGAGCGTATACGCAAATTATGCGCATCCGGACTAGTCCCAATTTCACCTTAATCCACAGGAGCCTTGGACTCACACATTCGTAATCTTTCATACACTGAGCCATCCTTTCAGATATCAGAAGTCCCACTCCTTGGCTAGCTCGGTCACTGTCAGCGACTCCAGACCAGATTGCTGTAATGTTGCCAAGTTGTGAAACTTCCTTTCCCTTACGCTTCGTCTCATTTACACAAAGAAAATCCAGTTTTCTTTCATTCATAATCATACATACTTCATCTAATTTTTCAAACATTCCTCCACATACATTCATCGTACTGAAGCGGGTCTCTTTAGCTCACTTTTCGCCCCGTGAGCAACCATGGCGTGATGAGTGGCGAGCTACATCGCCGCCTCCGTGTTTACTAAAATTTGAACACATATTGGACCCACGAGAAGCAAGGGAAGTAAACTGTCCACCTAGCCAGAGCCCCGCTTGACTAGGTAAGGTTATTTAGTACCCGGAGTGCACCAAGCTCCGGGACGGCGGCACGCTAGCGACCAGGCTCACCCCTGGCCATGCATCCCTCGGCGCGGCAGACCTTGGATTGGTGTAAGAGCGAAGATGGAAAAGCCCTAGTCCCTTAGTCGACTTCTACGACACCCACGGGAAGAGATGGGGTAGTGCTATTCTAAGCCGGCACTACACAGCGGTAAATTAAAATCCTGCTTTAGAAAAGGCTCTTTATTTGTACCTATCTAATCCTTATAAAAAACGTATATATTATTTCAGACTACTTCAATACCCTTATATTACTTTTTGAATTATTCAATTCCAACATTCCATTCGAAAGTTATCTCGAATTAAAAAAATAGATAAAACTCCGCTCGATTAGCTATGCATAGTAAGTTGTTGCAGGCGTCACGAAGGGGTACGGGAAGCTGCTTATCAAAGAGTTAAAGCAAAATTTTATTGTAGTGACTTTTATCACTGGCCCAGCAGCCGGTCAATTAGCTCATATACCGAGGATACCGATGATCCCAACTGATCTGCCAATTCCATTTAAACGGCTACAATTTCCGGTTAAAACATCTTTTGCTTTAACAATTAATAAGTCCCAAGGCCAAACCTTCAAATTAGTAGGGATTGACCTGCGAAAGAATTGTTTTACTCACGGTCAACTGTACGTTGGCCTGAACATCAATTTATTTTGCTGCCCAAAAATACAACAACGTCAAATATTGTTTACAGGGAAGCTCTAACTCTATAAATTGAATGGCTTTTGATGTGATGAATGACTCATTATGAAAAATAAAAAAAATAAAAAAATATATCTAAATATAAATACAAAAAAATATAACATACATACATACATATACTCACGGCTATAAATCCCTAGAAGGGGTAGCCAGAGCTAAGGAATCAGAAATTCCTCAGCCACTTTTGGAAGTTGTGTGGGGAAAAGATGGTGAAATAAAGGTTGTTGGTGATGGGTCACCAACCGCACCGCCCAAAAATCCCTCAAAAGCCCCAAAACCGTTAGTCACCTCTTACGACACCCGTGGGTAGAAAGGGGTAGCGACATTCTAAGCCGGCACTACACGGCAATTGGTAAATTTATTCTAAAAATCTTTGTAAAACCATTTTGACGCGATAACCTGTTGGTACATTCTATGGAGGATACAGATGTACATACATGAACATTTTGTAATAAAAAAGTATAAATTAGCTAAAAGACAACACCACGTGACCTAGTAACATCAAAATTGTGCGCTAAACTAAGCTCTCTCGGCACTTAAGAGCTTGCCATACAGTTTTACAGTTTACTACTTTGATAACAATAGGCCTTTGAAGTCATCGCGCTGACGACATTGTCGTCAAAATAACAAGAGGCTCTACAAATATACGTGCCGTGAATCAATCCTTGTTTTTGATAAATATAACTAAGAGTTACATTTCTACCCGTGAGCGATCGTAAGAGGCGACTAAGGGTATAGGGACTTTTTAAGTAATTTTTGTGCGATGTGGTTGGAGACCCGTCACCAAAAACATTTATTATTACCATCTTTTCCCCAATCAACTTCCAAAAGTGGCTGAGGAATTTCTCATTCCAAAGCTCTGGCTACCCCGTTAAGGGATTTATAGCCATGAGTATATGAATGACTGAATGAATAACTAAGAGTGTAGTTGTAGTATCTTTATATTAATTGGTAGAATGAAAAATAAATAAAAGAAAGAAAAATTTGCTGTGTAGTGTCGGCTTAGAATAGCACTACCCCAATTCTTCCGGTGGGTGTACGTAAGAGGTACTAACGGTATTGGGGCTTTGAAGGGATTTTTGGCTGAGGAATTTCTAATTCGTTAGCTCTGGCTGCCCCATCTAGGGATTTATAGCCGTGAGTATATGTATGTATGTATGTACGTAAAGAAAAATTTCGACACTGGCGAGGATTGAACCAACGACTTCCGAGTATATGCCCCCGTCGCTCTGCCAATTGAGCTAAATTTTCAAGTGGCTACTAGTGCGAAATTCTTCATTCCTTTGTTTCTTTTACACTTTCTAAGAAGTGTTAGCGTTACCTACTTTCGGTGTTTTTACAAATTCAGAAGGCCACTTGTCTCTCTTTACAGAAAGAATGCAAATATTGAGAACGCTTATTTATCAAATAATTAGAATGCTTTTGTTCATGAAAACCTCATGTGGGGATTATCACTAGTAAATAAAGGAAGATTTGAACATACACTGCCACATGACTAAATATAACTCGGCCATGTTGGTTTCCTTACGATGTTTTCCCTCACCGTTAACAACCATGATAAATTAACCACACTAATGTCTTTAGAAAAGACAAATTTGTGTATGCCAGACCCGGAATTTGAACCCACACCTATTCCGGTGTATGCACGATTGACAAAAGTTCTTATCCATTAAGCTTTAGCGTTTGTTCATATCCAGCTTGTTAGTTGTCATTTATTTCCGTTAGTCCGTTGGTGTTATCCTCCAATTGGCATATATATAAACTCTAATACAATTGGATCCATAAAATATATCTTAGAGGCGGTAATTGATCTTTATACTTACTAACCTTCTGGACAGAATTGGGTTAGGGTATCTAGATGACCACTGAACCCACACAGATAGTCTGATATGCTGGGTGCAAAACTCATGGCGCCACCCTCCCATCCACAACAAAATAATAGTTTAACTTAAGATTCTTTGTCTGCGCTATCCCTTATAACTTGAATCAGCATAAAAGCCACATCAAAGCTAAATATCGGTCGATCAAGCACTTAAGAATTCCTACTTCAGATCGGTACGACAAGAAGCTAAGAGTTGGTAGCAATACAAACATTGGCACAAGTTTTAAAGATCCAAATAAGAGACTACACTTCCTACAAACAACAATTTTGAACAAATTACAATGAATCGGTAGTTTAGTCGAGTTTAAACTCAAACTTTAACGCCTTATATCCCCGAAAGGATTGGTAGAAGTACTAGTACTTCTGAACATCACTTAACATTGCCACGTAATGTTCAGAGTATCCACGTTTTGCTTGGACAGTGTACTCACGTGATAGGGGGCAGGCCGTTTATGGTAGATAACTTTATAAACCATTTTTCGTGCAAAATTACAAACAAAAAGTAGGCAGAGAATATCGGTCACCATTTTAAAAGGTTCTTGCAATCTTTTCAAAGACTCCAAGTGTAGCTTAACTCTTAATAAATGGATAAAGAAATTTAAACAGCGATACATAATATATTATTGCCATATAAGTATGACAAATTTAAAATACGATGTACACAAATATCAAATTTAGTAAGAAATAAAAAAAAATGAATTGTTGTCTTTTAAATAGAAATTAGAACAAAAACAGGTAGGTTTGCCATTGGGAAGTGGGTTCCTCTACTTTTATACACATGAATGACTGCCGCTTGGAAGTGACGCAACACTTTATTGCTGACATCATCTCAGTAGTCAAGCTTTAAATTTTAATAGTTAGTCTTTACCTACTCCAATTTGAATAAAAGATGTGAGTTACTAAAACTAATTGCGCTTCTGTCCGGCTAGTACGAGCGGTGTTTAAACTAGTTATCACGTGGGATAAAGCAGCCATCTCTTACGCACTTACTTAGTATCGTATACTGCCATCTCGTTCTAACCGTTATCGTGTCGATAAAACAGCGCATTTTTATATTTTTACATATAATAAATTTATACTGTAAGCTGAGACTTTATCAAAATGTGAAGGAGTGCACTTATTGCTGAAACAAGGAGCTCACTGTTACCTATCTTTTATTTTGGTTCGTTAGCTGCACGAAGCTGAAACACGACAGGAAACTCTTGCTTAAAGTAAATATTAGGATATGCTCCTAATTTTTGATGTAAGAGCTTTTCTTTTAGTTGTGTTATATATGAAAAAACAAATAGTATGATTATATTTAAATATATTGGTTCAGGTAGGAATACCGTTCTTAAAAATAAAAAAACTCTGAGCAATCAATTTAAAAAATATACATATTCAAAGTATCAACTTTTATGACTATGTAAAACCTACACTCTGATTTACTCGCCCTAAACTCTGATAAATAAAACACTTATGGGGAATGAAATTAAAAATTATACAGATATTTTCGAGTCATTCAAAAACTTACCTTTTAATGCGTCTTATAAAACAGCAAATGCGCAGAGGTCTCATACATTATTATTATCAATTTGTTAAAAATTTATAGCTCGGATATTTCGATATGATTATATGTATTTGTAGCGTCGGCTTATAATAACACAAACACATTTCTTCCTGCGAGTGTTGTCGAAGCCACTTAGAGAATTGGGATATTTTAAGTGATCGTTGGAGACCCGTCTCTTAAAACCTTTTCTTAAAATCTTTCCAGCTATGAACTTCTAAATGTAGCTTAGTAATTTCAAATTCTGACTATTCTTTTTGTTATTATATAATTACTAGTGGTCCGCCTCGGCTTAGCACAGGTGTAAAAATAGTTTTACTGCTTACTCCCTACGATATTAAGCGTGTTGATATATATCCTATGTCCTTTTCCTGGTTCTAACCTACCTCTCCAACAATTTTCCAGTTCAGGCCAACTGTTCTCGAGTTATAAATAGTGTAACTAACACAACTTTCTTTTATATACATAGGTAAGGGCTCTTATCTCCCATATATAAAATCTACGCTTAGCTTATTTCAAACACGAGTTGTCAAAATCTACTCTAAGTTTAAAAGTACTAAGTGCCTGTGACAACCCTGCTTAGAGTGACGTGACGGTGAAAATCCAAGGCCTATTATATCACAGAACATCAACCTTGAAGTCTTGTCAGCCTGTTTATATTTAGAGTAGACAAGGCACTGTTAAGTACACAGGCGGAGTACCCCCAATCTGTCGCTTATTGACAATTGACACACGAGAGACACTCTAATGAAGATTTCGGGGGTGAGATCGAAACACCCCCACCTCTTTAACACCCATTTTCCTCCCCAAGTGCGGTAATTAAGTTGGTGGACGACAAAACAGTTTAAATACTCTTTTGCTCAATTTTAAATCGAACGGCCGAGTGGTGTCAATTTGCAACGAAAATATAGTACGTAATGATCGTAACTATAAGCGTGAAAATATTCGAGGATATTAAAGTATTAATATAATAGAATGGATAAATCACTTTATTGCATATCAAACTGTAAATATTTACAGAAATAATGAAAAATTTATAGAAAAACACAGTTGGTGGTATAATACAAATAAGAATAGTACAGCACAATTTCAGACAAGCTATGTAATAATCACTGCTGAACTGAGATATTATGAAATGAACTATATAGCGTTTTTAATCAAAGCCGAGTTAAAATTTGAAAGTATTGATACTCACTATCTCTGATCTTTTTTTGACTTTTGTCGATCGCCATTTTGATCGTTCCCGCGTATCTTAGTCTTAATTTCATGTTCAAAATTTAGAAACAACAGCATTAAAAAAAACAATATATGCTCAGTGGTTTTGCTGTGGTACTTTATTTCAAAGTGCCAATATCAATGACTTAAAACTGATAGAAGTAAATTTCCAGAATTAAAACCATATCAAATTATCCGCGATCTACACCTCCATTCATATTTCAGCTATCGATCACGATGTCGTTTTAGAAACGCGACCTAGATACGTCATGTCGAGAGGAAACATTCTTAACGCGCCGCATAAAATACAAATCGAGTCAATCCTTTATGATAAAATTCAATCTTAATTTTCAGTTTTTTTTAAGTAAAATAAAATTTTATTTATACCGCCCTAGCTCCCCACTGGTAGTACAATTATTCAAGTTTTCCATGGTAATGACAAACTTAAAATGCACAGATAGAAAGGTATGGCAGAGGTACTAATATTTTGGGCATCACGTGATATTTTATTGCCTGGTGTTTCAGAGTCCCGCGCTTTACTTGGACAGTGCTCTCAAGTGAAAGGGGTAGGCGTATCGCCATTTCGCAAATATACACTCACAAAAGCTGTGTAGTGTCGGCTTAGAATAGCACTACCCCATTTCAGCCGGTGGGTGTACGTAAGAGGCGACAAACGGTATTGGGGATTTTAAGGGATTTTTGGGCGATGCAGTCGGAGACCCATCACCAACAACCTTTATTTTACCATCTTTTCCCCACCCAACTTCCAAAAATGGCTGAGGAATTTCCGATTTCTCAGCCCTGGCTACCCTTACTAGGGATTTATAGCTGCGAGTATATGTATGTATGTGTGTAAACTCACAAAAATAAGTATAACTTAGACATTTTATCACAATGATTTTACTTACCCCAACAACCTTAATATATTAACCACACATCTGAGTTTAGAAAAGGTTGTTCATAATTATAATATTAGTAAAAAAAACATTTTATTTAATTAAGTTATTGAAAGCTATATTATTCTTGAGTTAATAAATATTTGAAGTCTTGTGCAATAAAAGGTTTCTTGTGGTAGTCTTTGCAAACTAACGGCCAGTTTTTTGATCCGTGGTTAACTCAACAATTTGTTAAATATCATCACTATTAGTTAGATATCAGCAAAATGCATTTTTTGACCCGTGGTTAGAATAACTAATGGTCAAATATCGAACCAAAATGGATTTACGATTTAACTACTGGTTAGTCATTTAACTATAGTCAACGTAACAAATGGTTATATTTTTAACTCCGGATCAAAAAACTGGCCCTAAGTAAAACAAGAATACGGCCTTTCTTTTGTTTAGTCAATAAACTTGTGGTATATAAATAATTTCTTCTTTATTTAGTAACGCGAATAAATAGTTTTGCATTACTGCATATTCCGATGGTTTATGTTTTGTTGTTATTTTTTCCTCCAAACCAAATATAGGTTATCATAAATTAAATCATTTTTATGTCTGAATTATACCGAAGTACATTACAAACAAAATAACGTAAAAACATCATACTCTCATACAACTCTAATGCAACAAACAAAACTCAAAAAACGTAGGTACTCGTGAACAAAACTAAAAAGGCATAATAAAATTAACAACACCCCGGTAATGGTTTTAAGGTGAAAGTATACAAAAGGTCTTAGTTGTAGTTATTTCATAAATAAGCAAACAGTTCGCGAGCGCGCTCTATGAATACTGATTACTGTGATACGAACTTCTACGCCGTACTGACTGGTTACCGTATCGTGGGACAGACATCTTTAGACTTGGAAATATATGAATAACACTTTACGCGTTATTCTCTAGAGAAAGAGAGCACATCGTATTTGCCCTTATTTTTCTTTTCAAAATTTTATTTTTAGTTCAGCTGTTTTGATTTTTTTTCCGTAGGTGTTATAAATATCACAGAGGTGGCGGGGAGAAGTGAAGTTTAACCAAAATACCAATAAACGAATGTTTTATCTCTCCCACTTCCCAAAAGTGGTTAAGAATGTGGTGGTTCTAAATAATTGACTATCTAATAAACTACCCCTTCTTAGCATTATAGTCGTGAATTAATTAGTTTTTTTTGTAAGATGCTAATATAAACACACCAGAATATAAACATCTGTTTGCTATTTAAAAAATATGTGGGTGTCATATATGTTAGAGCGCACACTACTGCGGACTCACTCGCACATAGCAGCGTCTCACTCATGTTCCTACATCGCGGAGTGTAATTTTTTTTCGAGTTAAGCATAGATACAAATTATAAGTTGGTTCACAGCAGGGTGTACTGGTCAGTAAATCTTTGCTGTTTCCACAAATCTATTATTATTATTTATTGCTTTCTGCATAACGTATCATTAGTGTGTGTCGTGTCCTTGTAGATACAGATGTGTTTCCATCTCAAATGTTTAATCTCACTTCCAATATACTTCTGAACATCACGTAATTATATTACGCATTAATGTCACCTGGTGTTCAGAAAACCCACGTTTTGCTTGGACATTCCAATCACGTGATAGCCAGCAGGCGTTTCCATGTGCCGTGTAATATTGTTTAATACTATTGCTTGGAATAATACGAAACCTCACGAGGATGGCTCAGCGTTAAATGTAGTTCGAGACTATTCAGATTGAGGCATATTCAGTGATAGTAGGGCGTTGCAAAGGGCTGGCTTGGTTGATGGAAACATTTCGTTGCCGAATACAAAAAAATATGGTAAAAGTATTATACTATACAGTGAGTTAACTAAGGTATAGACTTTATTTTAATTCTAGATTCATACCATAAATGTAAATATTTAGTTCAAGTAAGAAGGTTACTCGTATATAATAACTGGACTTATTAATTCAATTTAGCATAATATTTAAACTAAATGATACTTTCATACAGATGAATAAACATGATTTGGTTTCATGAAATTTCAAGAGCACTCGACGACATAACGTAGCAATAAACAATTATCTTTCTCTAATGTATTTCAAGTGAGTTTGCGAACTTCTCTGATTGTTATCGCAGCAAAGATTGGATTTGAACTCGACATGATTTCATATTCTACCAAATTTCATTTTATACGCGAACAGACACTGAATTTATCGGACGAAAACTGAGCACAAAGCTCTGTAAATTCCGTTTCTTTTTTATTTGACAAAAAGAGTAGGCTTTTAATAGGTACAAAGGTTGGAACTAGATTACAAAGAGTTCTGGAATTTCTAAAGGATTATTTGGAATCACCGAAATTACAGTTCATCGTGATGTTTTAGTTACTACGCTTGTGTATGGGAACGAATGTTGAGCGCGTCAGGCGAGAAGATACTTGTACATACATATACTCACGGCTATAAATCTCTTAACGGGGTAGCCAGAGCTATGGAATGAGAAATTCCTCAGCCACTTTTGGAAGTTGATTGGGGAAAAGATGGTAAGAATAAATGTTTTTGGTGACGGGTCTCCAACCACATCTCCCAAAAATCACTTAAAAAATAAATAAACTAAAATCGTTTATTTCGGACGAGGTCCATATGTGTTAGTTACAAAATATCTTACAACTATGTTAGTACAACCATATTATAATATTAATGTTAGTAACAGAAACAAAACTTACGTACTATGTTAGTAACTTATCTATTTACAACGCTATAATAACAATTATATGTTATTCTTGTGTCTTTGGCGAGATGAACGCGAGTCCAGTGTTGCATGATAACACTGTCCACGTCCAACCTCGCCTCGACCGTCTGCAACAAACTGTTGGAGCTGCCCCTCACCCGGCGCATCAGGGACGCTGTGCACCGCCTGATGATGCTGGAGAAGCTATCGACGCCGGCTTCAGATAGCATCCCCGACGCGCTACAGTGTCGTGGCAGTCCCACGACGGCAGGGCCCTAAACGCATTATTGTACTGGGTGCGCAAGGCCCTGTACGCTACTTGGGTATAATTCATCCACAGGCTGCACGTGTACAGAGATACACAGTATGCTTTAAAAAGCGTGATTTTAATAGATTTAGTGCAGCGTGCAAACCTGCGGGCGAGCATATTGGCCCTAACGCACAGCGCCCTGCGCTCCCGTTCCAGGTCGACGTCATCCATCAGAGATTCGGTGACCCAATGTCCCAGATACTTGAAACTCTGCACTTGTTTCAAAGGAGTGCCATTTAAGTTTATGCTATTGACCTTATAGCTCTTATTAGCCGACTTAAACACCAGCAATTCACTTTTAGCAGTGTTGTATCTGAGACCGTGGGCCTCCGCATACCTTTCAAATATGCCCAACAGTTTATTAAGAGCATTGATCGAAGGGCACAGCAGCACCATGTCATCTGCATAACTTATGTTGTTAACAAAGGTACCGTCAACAGAGAAACCGACTCCGGCGCTGCTGAGCTCCTCGATCAACTCATTCATGTACAGATTGAAAAGTGTAGGTGAGCTTACACCACCCTGCCTCACTCCACATTCCAATCTGTACATGCTTGAGTGCTCGCCTGACCATTTAACACAGTTCATTTGATTAGCATACCAGTAT
The DNA here is from genome assembly GCA_963576735.1 of Bedellia somnulentella. Taxonomy (NCBI): domain Eukaryota; kingdom Metazoa; phylum Arthropoda; class Insecta; order Lepidoptera; family Bedelliidae; genus Bedellia; species Bedellia somnulentella. The sequence continues at coordinate 1,767,390 of OY755177.1, forward strand.
TTTAATAAGGATATGTACTCATGAGACACAGTAGTACTCTCAGATAGCTTTTTCCAGAGGACGTCGTATTGAACTAAATCGAACACCTTCGAAAGGTCCAGAAAAACAGCATACACAGGCGTATCCCTACTAGTATAGTACTGGACAGTCTGCTTGAGGCAGAGGACAGCGGTTTCAGTAGACAGTCCCGGTCTAAAACCAAACTGTGCATCATGAAACTTCACCTGGCTGCCCAAGTGCTGATCAACCAGTCTGTCCAGCACCTTGGCCAGTTGCCAGTGAAATCGGCCGATAGTTATTTTTGTCACTAGTATTACCAGTTTTGTTCTTAACTATAGGTACAATAACAGTTTTTAACATGCTGTCAGGCAGATACCCATGACTTAAACAAAGAGAGAAAAACATGGCCAAAACTCGAGGCAAGTGTACACCTGCATATTGCAGGTGTTCAATACTTAAATGATCATGTCCAGGAGATTTTCCCCGAGTCATCTTTCTTAAAACAGTTCTTATATCTTTAGCCGTGATTAGAATTGACTTTCCACCTGTATAGGTACAGTTAACATTAGAGGGATCGTCAATCCCAACAACGGAACATTGGGGCGCCTGTACTCTAAAATGGTCTTTGAACAATTCGGCTATTAACGTCGGTTCACTCACACCATTAATGTTAGCTGGTACACTTAATTTTGGATTTAACTTTTTTGTCTGTTTGCAGAAGTCATTAAATTGTTTGCCTGAGTGGTGTCTAGCCAAAATGTCCATCTTAATTTGCTGTTCGTTAACCTGACACCATTTTAACTTAGACTTAAACAAACTTCTAGACTCACACATTTTCCTATACACATAACCGCTACGTGGTTTATTGTACAGAACCCAATAGCCAAACCAAAGACGAGCCTCATCATGCGATGGTTTCACATGTTTATTCCAACCACAAATCTGTTTATATCTACGTTTACAATTAGTTTTCTTAGTAGAACTATATAGAGAAGCCTCCTTAAAAATATTAACAATTCTAGAATAGAAATCCAACAACAAATCTTTATGACTTAGATTTATTACACACATGATCAGCACATTGAGCGAAAAACACAGGAAAATCTATTAGTTTTTTTTTTTTTTTTTGAATTACAATATTCAGTGTATAATAAAATTTGAGATGCGTCCCTTTCTCCCCATTTAATTTCATTAAAGTGATTATCACAATGTGTAATTTTCGATCTTAATAAACCAAAGTTACATTTTATTTCAAGAGGAAGATGATCAGACCAGAACACATTATAATTAATTGATATATCTACCACAGTATGAATAGCACCATGCGTAGTTATGCAATGGTCCAGCCAACTAGTAGTTCCATGAATATCACTCACATATGTATACGAGCCTGAATCAACGCCAAGCTTATCAAGGTCCGCGCATAACCAGTTTTGCTCATTACAAAAAGTCCTTAATTCGTTTCCAAAGCGCCTTCCCGGATGCGCATTAAAATCACCCAGAACATATGCATATTCAACCTCACAACTGTCAATAATAGCATTAAGCTCACTCAAACAATGTGTGAATTCCACTAAGTTATTTGGTTCATCAGTGGGCATATATACCGAAACGACTAAGAACGCACACATTTCCGTTATTACCTTTACAGCAGTAATACGATCACTGTCACACTGCACTGGTATCACTGATCGAAAAGCACTTTTCCGCCATAGGATAGCCACGCCCCCATAGGGACGCCCACGCAGAATACCCGCCGACGCATCAACACCAGACTTCCCGGTGTACTCGAACTCTTGATGTATAGTACCCAGCAACGGAATGTCGTGCTGTAGCAAACATGTCTCCTGCAGTGCAATCAAGTCAGCTGTCTGGCATAGTGATCGAATGCAATCAATCGACCTTACCTACAGTTGAAAGTTATAAGTTTAGTCACTGTAATCCATTAATGAGATTTATTACTTTTATTACTTTCAGATTTAGCCATAACTCTTGGATTCCTTTTGAAATCAATAAAGCGACGAAACGACACACCCTCAGGCCACATATTGTCATCCAAAAATAATGACAGCTTATTTTTAGGTACATAAACAATAAAGGCGTTGTGTTGTTTAGGTCCTTTCGAGTTAACTTTTCGCATATTCACATTTACTTGCGTCTTAATATAGATATACTCCAAAATATCGTTATCTTTAGTGTCCTTGTCCACGTTGTTTATAAACAATGGTTTTTTAATATTAGCGGCCTTGGATTTGTTTGATGGGTCCGTCGTGGCTTTTCCTTGAGTGCTAGCAAAACCCCTATACCCTTAGTCGCCTCTTACGATCACCCACGGATAGAAATGGTGTAGTGTCATTCTAAGCCGACACTACACGGCTAAGATACTTGTGATTTCCTTCAAACCGAATCAACGCTTATTTGACAAAATATAAATAGATTTTACATCATAGAAAACGAATCCCATGAAGTAATTATACTCACTTGACTAATTATTCCACGGAATAACGAGGCAAGATTCATAGCCTACAAGCGTAGCTGCGCGCTTACAAAAATATACACTGTAGTAGGTTTTTTTTTAAAACATTGCTTTCACAGCCTTTATAACGGTCTCATGGGCTCTCCCAAAATGCCAGCGAGAAATTATGTTTAATATTTGATGAGTGAGTATCAAAACGGAGTTATTCACTTTATGAAGTCTCTGATACCTGGTTGTAGACTTTATAGTGTCGGTAATGTTATTAATGCAAGGGCTTTTTTATTTTTTATTGAGCTCTGGCTACCGCTTTTTGGGATACATAACCACGCATATATGACGCGGTACACGAAGTTTGTTCATTATTCTAGTATTCACAGTATGCCTGTCATTAAGGTTAATAAATTGATAATAAACAACACATAGGGACGGACATAAGGTCACACGATTATAGAGTAGATTTTTTTATAATACGCATAGCAATATAAAGCATAAAATATTAAAAGAGCATGTATGAGCAGATTGATGAATGTAGACGAAGCCCGAGAGGTTTGCCAGGAATCGTACAAAGTGGCGATCGATAATCTCTGCCTACCCCAATGCAAACTAACGGCGTAAGTATATGTATGTGTAAGAAAATAAATATTTAAAAAAAACTGACTATTTTTGACCTGTTTAATTTGCAGATTTAATAACCGATTTATTAAAATAACAATTGTTAGTTCGCAATATTTCGACGTTTTATACATAACTGCATTTATTTATAAACAATAGATTTTTACCATATGACGTTGACATGCCTATTTTGCAACTGCACCACAGTGTTTAAATATTCCAATTAATATACATAAACATAAACGTTCACGCCGGATATTCCCGAAGGGGTTGGCAGAGGTACTAATACTTCTGAACATCACGTGACTTTGTCACCTGGTGTTCAGAGTACCCACGTTTTGCATGGACAGTGTACTCACGTGATAGGGGGCAGGCCTATCGCCGTTTTGTACGAATACACTGTCACATGACTAAGTACAACTCAGCCATGTGGGTTTCCTCACGATGTTTTCCCTCATCGTTAACAACCATGATAAATTAACCACACATATGTCTTTAGAAAAGACAAATTGGTGTAGGCCCGACCCAGGATTTGAACACTAGTCGTTTGCACGATAACCGAGTGTTCTACCCACTGGGCTATCACGATTGTCACACAAACGGGTAACACAATTAATATATAATTATATTTTTTTTAATCAGACATTTCCTGACTGGCGTGAACCAATCCTAAACTAATTTGTAATAATAAAATCACACAAAACACAGAAAAACAGAAAACAGCGCTAAATAAATAAAGGAGGAACAATATGAGCGATCATTATTTTTCTCACGGAACTTGACGTATCCAATTACATACTCACATTCTGTTGAGCTCGCGACTGAGTAATAATATTCATGTTTTCAAATGAGTACGTATTTACTCAGTGAGAAATGTTGGTTTGCGGGAAATAATTGTTTCGTTTTTGATAATGATTATATTGTTCGTTTTTTGGGGTTTCGTGCCACAAAGTAAAAACGAGACCTTATAACTTTTGCTGTTTATCTGTTTGTATGGTCCAGAGTGACTGATCCAGATTGTATGATACTGACTGAACCAGATTGTATGATACAGACTGTATCCAATAAACCGTGTGATCTTATTTGGCCATTATGACAACAAAGTTATATTAGCTTTATAAATATATAAAGGGCTCTGATCAAATATTGATGTAAAATTTTTCATCCCGTTATATTTTCTTCCGTAGTATTCCATTTATTGAAGAACTGATTTAATAAGTACACATTAAATCAAAGGAGCGGAACCCTAACTGCGGTAGTCTGATTCAATATTAGCTGATTTTTCTTATATATATAATACGAAAATAATATGTTGGGTTTGCGAATAAATATGGCAAACCACATCGACTATTGAAAGGCAAAAGTTTCCAAGTGACATGTTACTATTTTTAACTTTACAATAGTGAGGTAAAGGGTTGTTTTCACATGAAAATAACTTATTGTTAATTGCATAAGCTATGATACTGGTATAAAAATAAATGGATTAAAACCATCGTGATAGATCAGTGGGTAGAACACCAGCCAATCATGTAGAGAGGTGTGAGTTTGAATCCTGAGTCGGGCCTACACAAATCTGTCCTTTTTGCCATATGTGTGGTAAATTTGAAATGGTTGTTGACGGTGAGGGAAAACATCGTGAAGAAACCCACATGGCTAAGTCGTACTAAATAATTACACAGTATATTCGTACATAACGGCGATAGACCTAACCCCTTTTAAGTCAGTTCATTAGCCATGCCAAATGCGGCTACTCAGAACACTAAATTAAAAATAATGTCACGTGATCCGCGTAAGTATTACCTCTGTCGTCCCTTCAGGGATATATGGTGAGAATGTTTGAGTCTTGAGTAAAAACGTAATATTGATATATGTTGTTATGAAATTATGACAATGACAGAGTAAACTCAGTATGATAAAAAAAAACAACGCAGGTAGATGAAATGCGCGGCCAGTCCCAACAAACTTTTTAACGAGGTAATTAAAACTAAAACAGATATGGAGCCGTATATTTTAGTTTAAGGAAATAAAAGTACAAACATATATTAATACACATAATCATGGCTTTTAATCCCTAGAAGGGAGTCGCCAGAGATATGGAATAAGAAATTATTTTACCCAAATTTCACTACATTACATTTCATACGCATTATTAAAACATACGCGCACTCACTCGTCTTACATAACGGAGGCTCGAAACACATAAAAGTTGGGTTCAATTATATATTACGCTCTATTAAGCAATATTTTCATAAATAATCTGAATATGAAAGCTTCCGTTACAATTGAAGTTTATTGAAGTTAAATGCACATATTTCTCTATTTATTTAAGCCTTTTGATCTATTCCGGATTTTTACAAGTTCTATGATACAATGATACAACTGATATGTCTCTAACGATACAGAGAACGATTTCTGTGTAGTGTCGGCTTAGAATAGCATTACCCCATTTCTTCCGGTGGGTGTACGTAAGAGGCGACTAACGGTTTTGGGGCTTTTGAGGGATTTTTGGGCGATGCGGTTGGAGACCCATCACCAACAACCTTTATTTCACCATCTTTTCCCCACACAACTTCCAAAAGTGGCTGAGGAATTTCTGATTCCTTAGCTCTAGCTACCCCTTCTAGGGATTTATAGCCGTGAGTATATGTATGTATGTATGATACAGAGATGAGTATATAAATTATAGATAACAACCTTCAACAGTTCAAGAACCGACATCAATGGTTGTTAGGAAAAGTATAAGTAAAAGTTTAGACCAGTATAAAACGGGAAACTAAATAAAACTCGAGACGACATCAATAAAAAAAAATAGAAATTTTGTGGTTATAATGGGCCGGCCTATTTTACCAGCTGCGGTAAAAGTGGCAAATTGCAAGGTACTTAAAAATAATTTCAACAATCATTTAGTCGTTTGATCTTAGCGCTTATTATTCAGTCAACTGGCTGGTGGAATAAATAATGTAAGTCAGACAAGAGCGGTGCCAGGTTTCAACGCCGACAAGAAAACCGCATTAACACACACACACACACAAACTTGCGAGTACAAGAACAGCACACACACTTAGGAAGTGGGAAACGAAACGGTATTTTATTCTGCTTTTGTAAATGTGCAATTGAAGTATTTGCATGTGAAGTGTGGCTGATATATAAAGCACTGGTAATTTCATCGTTTTGTGGAGAGATCGTTGTATTTATGTTGTTTTACATGAGACTTTGTTGGGGTACACTTCTGTTTCGCTATTGAATTCGTCGAAGATAGAAAAATTAATTTTAAAGTAGTATGAGCACATAAATGGACAGATAAAATTGAAGTGGCACAATTATTTATAAAACGGCATTTTATAGCACGCCTACATGTGCCCTTTTATTGTTAGGATGGACAACGTTTTTACAGAAATGAAAGCTCTAAATAGTTAAGGGCCTCCCCGCATTTTGCAGCTATTGCGCTCACTCTTACGTCAAATTTACTGAGAGTGACAGGGACGGAAAAAACGCGCGCGCAGGATAAATGTAGTTTATTTAGTTTTATTGAATAACTATAATGTTTAAATGAAAAGTTAAACATCAAAGTTACAGATCTTAAAACTACGCGTATATAGACACATAATGAGTTCACATGTATGTTATGCCAGTGGAGCCTATACGGTTTTTATGAAAACAAAGCATGTTCCAATTCAATTTTTTTCATCATATTTTTCAACAAATTATTAAAATGTTAAACATCAAATTTTAACACCATTGACTAATCACCAACATATATTTTATTCATGTCATATCAATATCATCAAATCAGACTTTGTAGAATTTCCAAACAATCAATATCAACCTATTTTTCCGGGGAAGCCCTTAATTTAAATTGTGATGGAAATAAACACACTAATTTTCATACTCATAAGGCCAGAATAGAGAAAATTACATATGAATTTTTATTTTTAGGGCTATTGCTGTGTAGTGTCGGCTTCGAATAGCACTACCCCATTTCTTCCGGTAGGTGTACGTAAGAGACGACTAACGGTAATGGGGCTTTTAAAGGATTTTTGGGCGATGCGGCTGGAGACCCATCACCAACAACCTTTATTTCACCATCTTTGCAACCATGCAACTTCCAAAAGTGGCTGAGGATTTTTAATTCCTTAGCTCTGGCTACCTCTTCTAGGGATTTATAGCCGTGAGTATATGTATGTATGTAATTTCTATCTAGCAACCGTGATAGCTCAGTGGGTAAAACACCGCTCACGGTCAGAAGACGAGGGTTCAGATCCCGGGACGGGCCTACACCAATCTGTCTAATGTACACCTTTGTTTAGGCAGTTTTGAATATTTATGATTAGATCCTATGAACAGGTAAACATTGAATTTATTTAACTACTTTATTCAAAAAAATTCAATCATTAATTCGCTGTGTAGTGCCGGCTTGGAATGTCACTTCACTATCCCATTTCTTCCCATGGGTGATCGTAAGAGGCGACTAAGGGTATCTAAGCTTTTTAAGTGAATTTTGGGCTATGCAGTTGGACACTCATCACCGAAAATATTTTTTTTACAATCTTTATCCCACTTAACTTCCAAAAGTAGCTGAAGAATCTTCTGATTCTGAAGCTGTGGCCACCCCTTTTAGGGATTTATAGCCGTAAGTAAGTATATGTATGTTTGTCACAAATAATTCAAAATTACTGAATACCACTTCACTATCTACACTTTCATCTTTTGTTCTGCTTATATCATAGCTGAAAAAGCATTTTTATTAACTTTTGTGATAGTGTTTTTCGCAGAAATTCCTATATGAAAAATGCCTAGAATATAACTTCACTTATTTGATTCTGCGAATGTATCAGTGTTCTGTGTGTATATTTATTTGTTACACGAACCAAATACAGCTATATTCTGAAATAAAAGAATACAATAAACATTAATTTGAAATCAAACAATTTAGAAAATAATAATAAAAATAAAAAGTAGGGCTTTATTATGGGTTACTAAGTCAACGATATATTTAATCTTTATATATTAATTCTGTAAGCCTCTTTCTTGCCCGGAAACCTGTGACGCGATGAGTTAAGCTAGAAATTTGGTTCAGGTATCGTTTTGTACAATTCGCGGCCGTGGTGTGCACAAAATTCAGACATCTGATGTAACTGGATTAAGTTAATTGTTACAGAAATTCAAAGTTTCAATTTTGGTCCATAGACTTTGCTTGAGTGTCATAAGCGCGCGCAAACTTTAGTCGATCAGATATGCGCTGTGATTAGTCGGAAAATTTCAAAATATAATCGCGAAACCATTTCTTTAAATTATTGTATGAATTCTGTATATGTGTGCTAAATAAAAACATTCTTTTCTTTTCTTTTCTTTTCTTTCTATATTATAGGACGCGACGTAGTCGCGCCAGGATTACCTACTAGTATTATATAATACACTTATAAACAACATCCAAGATTAAAAATCTTATCACATAAATGTTGCTCTCAATTAGAGAAAATGAATGTAAATCACGCTATCAGGAAGAAATAGGTAGTGTCTTTGCTTAGATAAATTTTAATATAATGTCAAATCTTACACACTTATAAATTATGTATTACATGTAGAAAACATTCAACATTTCATCATTAGTATTTGCCTAGCCTGGTTTGCCTCCATATGGCGTGAGTACAAGCAAAAAAGGAAGTAAAAATAAAACGTAAAACTCCATCAAATACCCACTACGTTCAAGTTAAAACAAATACAACAGTTGTAAAACAGTAAGCAGTACTAAATACAAACCACGTCAGCGCGAAAACTCCCATCTGCAAGTATTGTACTGTAGTATGAATATTTCAACAAAACTCGATACGCTCACGTAAAATAGCAAAAGAGATATGTAGAGCCAATGTGTATGGTGTTGTTAGTAGAGAACGCCCGTGTAAAACGTTTGGAAACCAAATTGAAAACGTTCTTACGGTGGCGAAAGACCATAGTGAAAAGAATAAAATAGCATGTATGAGAAGAATGATAATGTTTACAATGAAATTACCAAATTCATGTATAGTCTATCAAATTTAAGCCAAAGAAATAGAAGTAAAAGCTTGTTAAAACTTCAAACAGTACTAAATACCTATACAAACCACATCGGCTAAAAACTCCCATCTATAAATACTATACTACAGTACGAATATTTCAACTAATCTCAACACGCTCCAAATTTATCAGCTACTCTTAGCTAGACTAGGGATAATAATGTAAATATTAATAATGTGTCTTCAATCACATTTCGTAACAGAACTTAAAGAGCCCCAATTTACTAAGTTACCCCTTATGACTTCCGCCGGAAGAAATGTGTGATGATGATGAAGAAATTAGTGCCACTCTTAGCCTACACTATGTAAGGTGATATTCTACACTTTGTCAGATTTAGCTACATACATACATATACTCACAGCTATAAATCTCTTAACGGGGTAGCCAGAGATTTGGAATGAAAAATTCCTCAGCCACTTTTGGAAGTTGATGGGGAAAAGATGGTAATCATAAATGTTTTTGGTGACGGGTCTCCAACCACATCGCCCAAAAATCACTTAATAAGCCCCTATACCCTTAGTGGCCTCTTACGATCACCCACAGGTAGAAATGGGGTAGTGTTATTCTAAGCCGACACTACACGGAATACAGATACACAGATTTAGCTAGAGGGGCATAATATATTCAAAATAAAATAAGTTTTTTTTTTTTCGTTTATATACCGGGGGGAAATCCTGAGTCGTAAAATTAGTAACGTAAAGTTCTTCTTTTATATAGTATGTCAAATTCAAGCCAAAGAAATAGATGTAAAATCTTGTTAAAACAGTAAGCAGTAGTAAATACAAACCACGTCGGTATGCAAACTCCCATCTATGAGTGCTATACTATAGAAATTATATTTCATCTAAACTCAACACTTTACTTTTGGAAGAAAAGTAGGAAACCATAGTTAAGAAAAGGTTGTTGGGAATGGCTTTCCAAGCACATCGCCCATCAATTGCTTAAAAAGGCCCGATTCCCATTAGGACTCCCGCGGGAATAAATGGCTTCGTGCTATTTTAAACTTACACTACACAACTAATCGGATTTAGCTACGCATAGGAAACATATATTTATAATGAAATTACCAAATTTTAAAATAGTCTGTCAAATTCAAGCCTAAGAAATAGAAGTAAAAGCTTGTTAAAACAGTAAGCAGTACTAAATACAAACCACGTCGGCACGAAAGCTCCATCTACAAGCACTATACTATAGTATGAATATTTCAACAAAACTCGACACGGTCGGGAAAGCTCTCAAAAGTGGCGCCGGAAATACGACTCAACATATTTCCGTCTTGAGCTCATCAAAGAAGGTTTTGTAAAGTACACAAGTACAGTTTTCTCACTTAAATTTTATTGAGGAAGTTTTTTTTATGCCTTCCTTACATAAGCTCTAATTGAATAGGATAGGTATTCTTTTGTGACCTATTTCAGGGATGTCGCATTAAAGCTGGGTTTATATGTAATGGATGAATATAATATAAATATCAGATTGATGTTTTGAACTCAAACTAGATAGTTAATGGAGTTTCAACTTAAAATTTTGTGATGATACTACTTTGAATTGATTTTGTATTGAATTTTTCAAACAATCAATTGGGACCAAAGTTTTTGATGTCTGCCTCACAGCTCTAATCCATGATTACACGTCAATGTAGAAATAAAAGACTTTTAAATTATAAAGTACATCAGTTGAGGAAAATATTGTACTAACATAATAAAACATAACATAAAAGTTCACGCCGAATATCCCCGAAGGGGTTGGCAGAGGTACTACTACTTCTGAACATCACGTGACTTTGTCACCTGGTGTTCAGAGTACCCACGTTTTGCATGGACATTGTACTCACGTTATAGGGGTAGTCATATCGCCGTGTTGTACAAATACACTGTCACGTACTAACTGTACTAACCTGTACGTAAAAAAGTATTATGTTCACAAATTTGGATTCACAATACTTTTTACTTAAAAATATAAAAGCTTACAACCTTAATACCAGTAGACATAGAGCTTCTTAAAACCTACCACTTAGTTACAGTCGAGTAAAAACTGAAACTGGAAAAGCTCCAATTTCACTGTATGAGGACAGGAATTGTTTTTCCCAACATATATATATATACATATGCTCATGGCTTTTAATCCCTAGAGGGAAAAACCATCTTTTGAGAATAAAATTCCTCAGCTACTTACGGAAAATGAATGGAGAAAAGATAGTAAAAAAACGGTTGATAAAAACCTTTATAAAAAACCCGATAAGATAGTCGCTTCTTGCGAGCACCCATAAGAGAAAAGGTGTAGTGCTATTCTAAGCAGATAACGCGCAACTCACACCTACGCACAGCTCACACTACTATTTTGTATGCAAATTGATAACGAGTATGATCAACTCGAATTATTTTGACATCTTCTCAAAATACTTATATGCAAACACCGCTTATATCACGATAAAAGATATAATGGCGTGTACTGATCCTTAATTATGATGTTTTTACTAGCCTATATCACAATGTTTTTGTTTTTTCGCATTCAACGCTTGAAATGCTATTCATGCCTTCATTTTTACAACACACATATGTAACTTCACGAATGAAATGGGTGGTTTTCTTTTTTTCCGTGTAGTGCCGGCTTAGAATAGCACTACCCTTTTCTATACACGTGTGTCGTAAGAGGCAACTAAGGGTATGGGGCTTTTTTAAGTGGTTTTTGGGCGATGCGGTTGAAGATCCATCACTAACGAAACTTTATTTCTACCATCTTGACCTTATCAACTTCCAAATGTGGCTCAGGAGTTTCTAGCTCTAAAACTCTAGCTACCTCTCTTTTGTATTTATGGCCATGATATGTATGGTTTTCCATTTTTACAGACATGCATACATACATACATATACTTACGGCTATAAATCCCTAAAAGGGGTAACCAGAGCTAAGGAATTAAAAATTCCTCAGCCACTTTTGGAAGTTGCGTGGGGAATAGATGGTGAAATAAAGGTTCTTGGTGATGGGTTTCCAACCGTATCGCCCAAAAATCCCTTTAAAGCCCCAGGTTTACAGACAATCACATTAAATAAAAGTTGAGCGCACAAAACAATAGGAACAATACCGAAATGTTATTCATTTCTTTCATAAGTTACAATAACGCGTAGACAAAGTTCTCAAGTACCATAAAAACTTTTGACATATTTTCGTTCGGTCGACCGGTGTATTGGGGTTGTAACCAAGATTGCTATTATCATAAAATTGTGGTTGAGTTTGTTATGTCGTGATATTATGGCCTTTTATTTGGGGCTCTTAAGTTCGAGAAATTTGAGAATAAATAATATCTCAAACTCAAACTTTTAAGACGTATATCCTCGAAGGGGTTTGCAGATATACTAATACTTCTGAACATCCCTTGATATTCTGACCTGATGTTCAGAATACCCACGTTTTTCTTAGACAGTGCGCACAGGTGACAAGGGAAGTATCGCTAATACAACTTCGCCATGTTGGTTTCCTCACGATGTTTTCCCTCAAGTAAGTAAGTAGATAGATAAGAAAATATAATCAAAATTACCAACTATAGTACATCCAGGGCTGCACTCAACAAATCTAGTAGCCGATTGCAATCTCGAGCGACGCGAGTGACAAACGAGACTCGTCCGCCACACGTTGTGTTCACGAGACACAATAGCTAGTCTTTGACTTGACGTCTTTTCATGGCGGTATAAAATCATAATTAAATATAGTTTGCTATTAAGATAACTCTTCTTCTATTATTATAACAAAATTATCTTGTAGTTTTTTTGACTGTGTAGAACATCACTAACCAATTTCTTTTAGTTGGTGTAGTACATATCCATACATACATACATATACTCACGGCTATATTTCCCTAGAAGGGGTAACCAGAGCTAAGGAATTATAAATTCCTCAGCCACTTTTGGAAGTTGAGTAAGGAAAATATGGTAAGAATAAAGGTTTTTGGTGATGGGTCTCCAACCGCATCGCCCAAAAATCCAATAAAAAGCCCCAATACCCTTAGTCGCCTCTTACGACACCCGTGGGTAGAAAGGGGTAGCGACATTCGAAGCCGGCACTACACGGCAAAAATAAAAATTATCATCGGTGTAGTAAGAGGTAACTTAAGGATTTTAGTTAGGTGATCAGAGCTATTGAAGAAATTGATGGAGGATGTAGCAGAAAACCCATCTTTAACAACCTATTCCCAAGTGAGAAACGTAGCCTCCGCCACGGATTGTGTCTCTCACTCGGCACTCGGCGTCCAATCACGTACTGTCTTTTTATGACGTCATAATATCACAATTCAAAACAGCTTACAAGTAAAAAACTCATATAATATGTAAAATAATACAAAATGGCAATCATTTACAATAGTAAAAGCAATATTTCCGACTACGTAACCCTGCAGTGACAAACGTCGCGTCCGCAACGTATTGTGGACAAATCGCACAATAGCTGCAATCACTCGACACTCGGCGTCCAATCACGTACTGTCTTTTTATGACGTCATAATATCACAATTCAAAACAGCTTACAAGTAAAAAACTCATATAATATGTAAAATAATACAAAATGGCAATCATTTACAATAGTAAAAGCAATATTTCCGACTACGTAACCCTGCAGTGACAAACGTCGCGTCCGCAACGCATTGTGGACGAGTCGCACAATAGCTGCAATCACTCGACACTCGGCGTCCAATCACGTACTGTCTTTTTATGACGTCATAATATCACAATTCAATACAGTTTACAAGTAAAAAACTCATATAATATGTAAAATAATACAAAATGGCAATCATTTACAATAGTAAAAGCAATATTTCCGACTACGTAACCCTGCAGTGACAAACGTCGCGTCCGCAACGTATTGTGGACGAATCGCACAATAGCTGCAATTTTTCGTCCTTATTTAATATAACAGTTTTTATTGTGATCTTGTGATATCGTAGAAAAAATACGACTTACAACAAGGCCACAGACATACCAAAGTACTATATTTTTTTAAAATATTTATAAAAAACATAATTACCCAACCAATTACAATACCCAACAATAGGAAATAACCGTGGCAGTACTTCGCAAACATTATCGCAGTCACAAACGTCGCGTCTGCAACGCATTGTGGACGAGTCGCACAATAGCTGCAATCACTAGACACTCGGCGTCCAATCACGTACTTTTTTTTCATGACGTCATAATAACAAAATTAGAGATAGTTTGCAAGTAAGAAACTTACGTAGGCTCTAAAATATATAATTAAAACTTAAAAAAAATTACTTAAAAAAGCGTTCACAATCTTCCCGCCAACGTTTGCTTTCGCATTGTTCATGATTCGCACAATGGCTACAATCAGTCGTATTATTTGCTTCACGTTATAAAAATCTAAAATTAATACAACGAATGTTTGTTTTCTATATATATCTTTGATCTTGTAATGTGTGAATAATGTGACTTACATACAACAAGCCGAGGTACAAACACACTTAATATGATAAACCTTCTTTTATAAATCTTGATAAAATACATTATTAAATCACCTACAATAGCAGATACTGCAAGCAAGTGACAAACGTCGCGTCCACAACGCATTGTGGACGAGTCGCACAATAGCTGCAATCACTCGACACTCGGCGTCCAATCACGTACTGTCTTTTCATGACGTCAAAGTATCACAATCAGAGATTGTTTGCATGAATGTAAAACAGACCCGTGCCAATAGAATTTTGCTTTAGAATTAATATTTTTATTTCTGTACACGAGTTTCGAAGGGGGTGACTTAGGTTTTGGCGCCTTTTAAGTGATTATTGGGAATTGGTCTCGGAGATTCACCACCTCGTAATCTTTTTAACTTTTCAAATTCCAAAAATAAGCAGTTTTTAATTCTAAAGCTCTGGTTCCCCTTCTTTAGGCTTTATAACTGAGCTTTATAGCTACAGGTAGTCAACTTTTCTTGGCCGGTAAGGGCGTCGCTATCATCGATATTAGTATTGCCAGTAAATAAAAATTAACCATTATAAGGGAAATAATTTTAAATCATACAGGCTACTTTATTTATGTATTGAAATATCTTAATAAAACAATTTTTATAATATTAAATTAATTTATAACTATGATTGTAAGTAAATAAGTTCGTTTTAATATAAGCTAATTATATTTGCTTATTTTTGCCCTTACCTTGTATGTCTACCCGAATTACTGTGTACCCTGAAATTACTGATCGTACCTTCCAAATGTCGTCTGGAAGAGGTCGCTTTTAGTGGAAACACTGCCAATTGTACTTCTCTGCAAACTGTTTCATTATTTTACACTCAAGGATTTGTTATTTGTGATACTCAGAGTTAAAAAAGTGGGTACCTACATAAAATCATTTTTTTAATCCTGTTAATCAGAGGCTTACCTTGTCGTCTACTGTCTTTTACATTTCGTATTCACACTTAGATCCCTTAAAAAGGTGGCACAGAAAAAAATATTTTAAACATCGAATATCGTTCGGGTCATTCATTTTGTTGGGTCAGTGACATTACGCGCACTTTTCTTTTGCTGTTAAAAGCCTTGTATTTTTATATATAAGTCAGACAAAGTATTTTCTATGACTTTTACAATTGCACATTATAATTAAAACGACTATTGATTTTTGGATATTTTAATCGCGTGTTATTACATTGTTTTTAAAGCCCGACGTTTCGAAAACTTTTCAGTTATCATGGTCACGGCAAGACTGAGGTGTTATTTGTCGTTTGTACAGTACTATAAAATTATTAATACTAACTACATTCACAAAATTTAAGTTACATTTGAGTTTAAATATTTAATATGTACAAAAAGAGCTGTCTTAAAAACGTCGGGCTTTAAAAACAAAGTATTAAACCGCGATTAAAATATCCGAAAATCAATAGTTGTTTTAATTATATGTCAGACAATTATGACTTAAGGAATGATACATTGGTACATCCCCGCATTAGGATTAGCACCCACGCATCAGTGTTTACGAAGTGAAATCTTATTTGGGAGCATTTCCCCACTTCCCGTGACCCCCACCGCTATAGTCTTAGTGACGCGCACAACTAAGCGGACAGTGTTAGCCTGTTTAAGATAATTTTAGCAAAATAAATAATATTTTTCTTAAATTTTATATTGAATACTGGAAAGAAGCAAAGAAACATTATAAAAAAAAGTTAATAAGCAAAGAAACGTTATATAAAAAAAGTTTCCACTACAAAAAATATGAATGAAAGTGACAATTTATTATATACGTAGGTCACCCTATAAGTTTTATTTAGTTTAGAGCTAACTGACAATGACAGGATGAAATTTCAAAATGGCAACAGTAGTACCAGTAGTTGCCGCCGGCCAAGAAAAGTTTGTGGATCTATATGGGCATATTCATGGATATAGAATCAATAGATTGGCATTAATTGAAAAACGTCATAGCATAAACGTCATCAAAGGCTGGACCTCTCATGTACACGATAACGGTATATAACGGTTTTGGCATCAAAAATGGAAGAAATTAATTGTGTACGTTAATTTAGGTATTTAAGTCTTAATTTGGTGATTTTTTGATTAAGTTGTTAATATTTACTAATAAATAAAGAATAATGACCGTGACCAACTTTCCCGTACAAATAATATTTTACTTGGTTAGTTCTAATACTGGATTGTTTTGAACTTCGTTTACATTTGCTGCGGATGCTTGTGTTATTGAAGTATTTGGACAGATCCGAGGGATTTGAAATTAGGAATTTCGAGTCATTGGGACAGTGGACATGTGATATAAAACTAAGTAGTAAAATTTGCTTCACCTTTTATCAAAACAAAACAAAACGGCGATAGGCCTGCCCCCTATCACGTGAGTACACTGTCCATGCAAAACGTGGGTACTCTGAACACAAGGTGACAAAGTCATGTGATGTTCAGAAGTATTAGTACCTCTGCCAACCCCTTCGGGGATATTCGGCGTGAACGTTTATGAACGTTTATGTTATTTCTTTTACAGATTATAGCGAGAGCTTCCCTGAGCTACCTGAATGTGTATAGTCGTATATGTGCCCTAATGCGAAACCTACAGCTTCATACTAATATTACTAAAGTGTTACAAATATACTTTGTAATTAATTCAATTAACAAATTCTGCCGATCCTTTGAGACAACAATGTTAATGTAAGCACAAAGTCGCATTAATTATTCAGTCATTCAGAAAATTAGTTTCACATTTGATACTCAAACACGCTTTGATATTCCGACCGGAAGATTGTGTCAGCCTTTTGAAACGTAAAGTAGATTCAAATTCAGGTTTGCATACAATTGTAATGAAAAATGCTCTCGGCTGTAATTTAAAAAGGGGTAGCTAGAAATGTAGAATAAACATTTTTTCAGTTTGGTATGGTGGTTGGAGGGTATTATTGGTGAAGTACATACATACATACATATGCTCACGCCATTAGTTCCCATGGTGTAGGCAGAGGCTATCGATCGCCACTTTATACGGTTCTGAGAAACCTATCTAGTTTCGTTTACATTCATCCATCTTCTCATACATGCTCTTTAATTCTTCATACTTCAAACGCCTGCCTTTATTTTAGTTCTAACAAAGTTATTACCAATAAAGTAACACTAAATAAATCATGCAAAATGCATATATACAAAAATAAACTTCCAAAAGCTGTGTAGTGTCGGCTCAGAATAGCACTACCCCATTTCTTCCGGTGGGTGTACGTAAGAGGCGACTAACGGACTTGGGGCTTTTTAAGGGATTTTTGGGCGATGCGGTTGGAGACCCATCACCAACAACCTTTATTCTACCATCTTTTCCCCACTCAACTTCCAAAAGTGGCTGTGGAATTTCTAATATCTCAGCTCTGGCTACCCCTTTTAGGGATTTATAGCCGTGTGTATATGTATGTATGTAAACTTCCAAAAGTGGCTAGGGAATTTCTAATTCCTTAGCTCTAGCTACCCCTTTTAGGGATTTATAGCCGTGAGTATATGTACAAAATAAAATATATCTTTAGAACAGTGATATTGGAATAACAGCTGTTAAAACACTCAGGGGAACTACGCTATTTTTTTTAAATGAAAAAGAGAGAATATTTTAAAACCAAATATGACTGATGATGACCCTAAATTCCTATATCGCTCCTTACCACACTGCATTTTATGCTTCCGTGTAATTTTAAAAATATAAGTAGACAACGGTAAATTTAGTCTAACAAAATCAGCATTAATTGATTTCAACTAAATCAGAATCGCTATTCTGTTTTAGGTTGAAATCAATAATTGCGATAAATTATTCGCCTGTTACTTTAACATTTGAATATGCGAAACAAAACTTTCCGCTGTTAATTACGTACGGCTGCAGCCCAAGATACAAAAAAAACCAAAATTATTTAAAACTAATTTAATTAATAAAGATTACAAATTAATTACAACTAAAATTAGTGTCTAATGCCCGATGGTTATGACAAAAGTGAAATATGATTTTCCTGGGATCGCGGCGCCGACGCTCGACGCTGTCGCTATGCAGCGGTCACGTTGCCTCACGTTGCGCTGACGCTGCATCGAACAAATGGAAGTTGCGTGTAACTATGAATTGAGGTCGGCTCGCTAGTCAGCATATCCCGGGTTTGGTTGCGACATTACACCTCCCTCCTTAAAATCAGCATTTATTTGAAGACTTGGGTTGAAAATAATGATGAGGGTTGTGGTTGATTTGGGGTGGTGCTTTTCTTCTCAGTTATCTCGGAGTATATGGTTGGTTGGTATATCTTCACGGGTTTCTTCTTAATACGTTTCATAGTGGCGTATATCGTACTTGCAATTAATATTATTCCAATAGCTGAATAAATGGGTATCGTGGTATGGCAGATCCTGTTCGTCTGATCGTGCCATGATGGAAATGTTGGTTGAAGTGCAACTTCCATGTTGGTTGAATGAAGACTTTTTAAGCTGATCGTCTTGAGTGTAAATGTGGAATTAGACTGGTTATATTTTTCAGGTTTAAAAATTGGTAAGTTCATGATTTTCAACGGCATGCCCTTTATTTTATCTTGACTGTTGGTTATATTGAAAACTGGAGTTTGAATATGACATCCCTTCGGTACGGTTATCAAGTAGCTGCCTTCTAAAGATACATATTGGTTTTGTGAACAGTATGAGTGAACTTTGGTTGGCTGCGGGAAGCTGAAGATATAGTGTTTTTCATCTAACTGCTCCATGGCTTCTGTCGTTAGAATTACAGATGTGAAGATACATGAATCGGTAATATGTTGCGTTGTTATGTAACTATGAATACAGTCTTGGTGCTCCTGATGTTGATTCAGTGGTTTTTCGCAAAGGAATCCAGAACTGGTCTTCGGGCATTCTGCCTCAATGTACATGAACTCTTTGTCGTGAATTGCTATATAAGGATATGGAGGAATTAGGATATTTCCAAGGTAATTCGGAGTGAGGGAAAGTTTAAAGAGGTCGAAGATTAAAGGGAAAACAATCGGGAATTTTAGTACTATTACTAAAGACTGTAAATTAAAATAGTATCCTGTCTTTACTATCTCGAAATATTCTCTTAAATCTATATTAACTATCCTATCTTTCCCATATAGTAAGGTTAACCTATTAATCATAGAGCTAAAGGTGCTTGAATTAAACATAGAATGGTGCATACTATTAGTTCTAATAAAAGCTAAAACGTTTTCTAAATTAACTAACTCGTTTGAGACACTATCTATATTATCGCCTAAAATTAAAAGAAGTTGATATAAATGAGCATATAATAAACTGTTTGACTGCTGCTGGACTGTCGAATTATTAATTAAATTTATTGCTTTCTCGATTGAACCCTGATTAGATACTAAACTAGTTAGAACTTTGGTGTTTTCTGAGGTCCATTTTTTATTTATGCTTATTTGGTGATTAATCTCAGAAATAATTTTATTCTCATTTAATTGTATTGTTTTAAAAGCGTTATCATAACGAAGTGCATCATTAAAGTCCAAATTACCAGATATACTTTTTATAACTGTGCCCAAACCGTTGATGAGACCTCTCTTAGAGCGTTTACGCTCAAAAGTTTCCAATTGGCTTGATAAGTAATTTAATTTCAATCTTAAGTAATGGATGTGGGGTTCATACAGAGATACTACTTTATTATCTAATTGGGGTAAAAAGTTGTCTAACTGTTCATTTACTAAACTAATACTTAACCTAATAGAATCTAAATCTACTTCCTGTAAAAAGGAATGATAATGGGACACTAGCTTGGTAGGACCCAAGCTGAATGGTAAAATGCCAGGTCCATTTTGCAGGCTTTCAAATGTTATCTCCTCTGCTTGTACCAGGTTCAGTAACAGAATCAGTATCAGTGCCCTGCAACAAAACATTTTTGGGAGCTCTTTTTAATCGAGATTTCGCGACTGGGCCCCTCTTTCTCTTTGTATAAACATGTATGGGTAAATCGGCTAATATTGTATCGTGTATATAACGGGGAGCAACTTTTTGGCGAATAGCGACGGGGTTTTTAATGAATATTTGTTGATCAGGATTATAGCTTGTTTCCGGTTCGCGATCTTTATTAATATTTTCGGTAATTTCAGTACGGCGATGAAGAGAAGTTTCATTGAGAATGTCGTATACTTTTATCATTTTCTCCCTATGTTCCTGTATATATTGCTGCATTAAATGTTCTGAAAGGTTAATATCGAAGGGATCTCTGGGATCGAAGTGGCCTGTAATAATATCAAGTGGTCTACATTTGGTAAAACTGTGAATAGAACTATTATAGCCTAATAACGCATATGCCATAAGATTTGTTACAGCTTCCCCTTTATGCTTTAGTTTTAGAACTCTTAAGTGTTCCAATATGGTAGAATGAAATCTTTCGACTATTCCGTTTTCGTTAGGAGCATAAGCTAATATTTTATGGTGATTTATATTGTGTAATCTGACAAATTCTAAAAATAACTGATTTGTAAATTCGGGACCTCTATCAGTGACTACTGTAAGCGGTAAACCATGATGAGTTGAAAATTGTAACAATGCTTGAATCACACTCACAGCTGTCGCATCTTTCAAATAATAAGCTTGAGCGTATTTGGAGAAGGCATCAACGATAGTGAGATACTTTTGCGTTTCTATGCTTAAAAGGTCAAGGTGAACAGTCTGAAACGGTTTTGAAGGAGGAGGCACTATATTGAATTTTTGCTTAATGGGATTACGGTCGTATTTACTTTGTCCACAAATAATACATTCATTGATATATTTAGTAATAGAATCTTTCATCTTAGGCCAATAAAATTTGTGTGATAGGGCAAGAAAACATTCGTTTATACCGCGATGGTTGGTTTTACCTTCGTGATATAATTTAATTATTTCCTGCTGTTTCAAGTAATCTTTTACATTTTCTATTTCCTTTTTGGTTAGTAAAAGATTAAAAGCTGAGTTTTTAAAATTATTCTGCAATAAAGGTATGACTGAGTACATTTCTAAGGCAGGTTCAATTAAAATTCCGGTTTTTACTTTAGGGTTAACAAATTCTTTAACGGCATTTACAAGGTCTTCCTCTAAGAATGATTTACGAAGTTGTATTACAGTTTTAGTATGAGTATCAAACGGCTTAGAAACAGTAGTTTTCCCTTTGATGTCTCCTACAATAATGAAGTGAATCTGCTTATAAAATTTATTAAGGGGATCATCAGTTATTGGTATTTCAAGAATGGGGTTTTCCTTGCTGGTGTGAGCTGTGGCAGTAGTTGAACCATCAATCGAAGGTGGTTTTTCTGATGGGTTGGCTATAATGGAGCTGGTTTCTTCATTGTATATTTCAATACGTGATAATGCATCTGCGTTTGTGTTTGCTTTGCCTTGCTTATAACACACTGTAAAGTCATATTCACTTAACTTGAGGCGCCACCTAGTCAGTCGGGAATTGGGCTCTTTAAGGTTCATCACCCATTGTAAAGGTCTATGATCTGTTATGATTTTAAATTTTCTACCAAAAAGATAGGGCCTAAAATATTTTGTTGCCCAGACAATGGCCAACAGCTCTTTTTCTATAGTGCTATAATTCACTTCACTACTGTTTAACGTTCGGGAGGCATATGCTATGGGTCTATCGGAACCTATAGTACCCTGGGAGAGGACAGCTCCTATGGCTAAATTAGATGCATCAGTGGTGAGGATAAAATCCTTTGAAAAGTCTGGGTACTGGAGTATGGGGTCGTTGGTAAGAAGTGTTTTACACTTTTCAAAACAATCGGTATATTCAGTATTAAAGTTAATTTTAGAGCCTTTCTTTAAGCATTGAGTCATGGGCTTTGTTATGCGAGCGAAATTGGGTATAAATTTACGATAGTATCCAAGTAGACCTAAAAAACGTTTTATTTCGGTAGGGGTTTTGGGTAAGGGGTAATTTTTAATAGCTATAATTTTATCTGGGTTAGGTTTTATTCCGTCTGTACTAATAACATGTCCAAGATACGACGTTTCCAATTTAAGAAATTCAGACTTGTCCATCTGGATTTTGAAGTTAGATTCTCGTAGTTTTTGAAATACCTTTTCGAGGTTAACCATATGTTCCTGTAGGGACGTGCTAAACACTATTATATCATCGAGATAAACTAGGCATATAGTATTTTGAAGATCGCGGAGAACATTGTCCATCACACGTTGAAAAGTAGAAGGACTATTTTTAAGACCCATAGGCATTCTCAAAAATTCAAAATGACCATGTTCTACATTGAAAGCAGTTTTCGGGATATCTGCGGGGTCCATTTCTACCTGGTAAAATCCGGACGCCAGGTCGAGAGTAGAGAAATACTGACAGTTACCCAATTTATCCAGCACGTCTGAGATATTAGGGATTGGGTACTTATCATCTATCGTTTTTTCATTTAATTTACGGAAATCGACTACAAGTCGCCACTTTTTCTTGCCGGATGCATCGGCTTTCTTTGGGACTACCCATATGGGTGAACTCCAAGCTGAGTCCGAAGGTCGGATAATACCTTGTTGCAACATTTTAGAGATCTGATCCTGGACTTCTTGTCTAAGAATAAATGGATATCTATAACTCCTAGTATATACGGGTAATTCATCAGTGGTTTTAATTCTATGTTTAATCTTGTTAGTAAAACTAAGAGATTCGCCTTCAATATAAAACACATCGGCGTAGCGGGTGCATAGTGACTCTAAATTAATTTTTTCTTCGGCGTTAAGATGATCAGTGCGCAAACGGGATAAAACTTCTTTAGCTCGAGATGTATCGCGATTATTTGAAAAACATTCTAAATTATATGTCTCGGCGTTTAATGAACAATTTAATGAAAATATGACATCGTTATGACTAGGATTAAATACCTCTACTATGGCTCTATTATTACGGACTTTAGTAAAACATTCTCTGATGTTGCAATTTGAAATGAGTTGTTCCTCTATGAAAACATCACAATCCTGAAGATATACTGGTATTCGCACTAATTTTGAAGAGTTGGCTGGTATTATTTCCTCATAAAGATTAGAGTTGCGTGATTCATAAAAATTTATTGGTGTAGTGTTATTTTTAGTCTTAAGTAATTTATCTTTAAAATCTATAGTTGCTTCGAATTTTTCCAATAAATCGGAGCCAATAAGTCCATCAAAATAGTCATGAAATTTATATATAAAGAAGGTCGAATCACCTGGGAACTGAAATTCAGGAAAATTTGGCAAAGTAATGGAATAGTCACTACGACTTACAGCATGCACATTACTGACTTCAAAGGGTTGATAATTCAATGGAATATTTGAAAAATATTGCTCAACTGAGTTAGGACTGAGAAATGATTGGTTTGCACCGGTATCAATAAGCAGCTTTAATGGTGGGGAATGAATTTAAATATAAGGCAACTGCCTCTGAGATTGAAGGTTAATTTCTATTTTGGCTTGTCTAATGGTTGGGTCACTGGAAAATCCTGGGGTTGGGCTTCTTTATCGTGGCTATAATATTCATCATGCGAGTTGTCAGGTGGCATATTGCTAGAAGGAGAGTCAGGGTAGGCTACTGGATACTCGTGACTATAATCTAAGTTTTCATATGGATTGTTATAGTAAGGAGTACCATAGTCATATTGATCTGAATAGTTATCGTCGGAATAATTAGGCTCGTAACAATAATTAAAATGCATTTCTCTTGTTTTAAAATAATTGGATGGCGGAGGGTTTCCCTGCTTGTTCCAATCATGTCCTCTAATAGGTGCTGGTTTGGTAACGTAGTGGCTTACACCACTCATTGGTTGAGATTGGTTAGACACATAAGGTCTTTGATTATTCATTTGGAATTGAGGCTTCATTCTAAATACATTACTTTGGGGATTGTAATTAGGTGGAGGTGCCCGAAACATTTGTTGTGTCCGGGTCATGCCGGGGTTATATGGGGTTTTAAATTGATGAGAAACCATCTGAGGTGGTCTAGAAAATTGTTGTGTTGGGAATGGACGCGAAGGCCCAGCTATATCAAATGAGAAGGGCTTTTGCGGAATGAAATACTGGGGTTTTGGTGGTTGATTAAAAATGGAACTCCTTTTATCTACATTATCGTTTCTTTGTTGTAAGTAAAGTGTATTTAACTCTTCCTGAACAAATTCGAGAGCCTTTTCGATAGTCTCAGGGCGCATGCATCGAATACGAGTACCCAGTGGCTCTTTAAGGCCTCGTAAATAGGCTTGGAGGGTTAACTTCTTATACAGGTCCCTTTTTGCCTCAATAGTTGTACCTATAGTTTCATGTAAGGAAACATATGTCATAATAGTACTAAATAAGTTAAGACAAGCTTCATAAAATTCTTGTGGACTGCGTTGTCCTTGTGTTAATAAAGCTAAATCATTGTAAAGAGCCGTCTCATCGCGTTGATCTGCAAAGTTATTTATTAAAGCCTTCCGTATTCCTTGCCAATCAGACGGTATACCATTGGAGTTAATTAAACGCGCGGCAGGGCCGGAAATTTTATTTAATATGCCATTTAATAATGCACTATTCGTTAAGTCAGCGCCCGGTTTAAGAATATTGACAACTAATTGGTCGCAAAGTTGAATAAACCTAATAAGTATATTCGGGTTTCCATCAAATTCCGGTACTAAGCGAAGTGCCTTAAACACGTGGTCTAAATCCTCCATTTCTCTAAAAGAATCGTCAGAACCACTACTATCTAATGATATATCCCTATAGCTATCTAAAACTATACTTCTACTGCTACTACTACCTATACTAGAAGACCCAGATTGTCGCGGATGGAAAATCTTGAAGGATATAAAATAACACGGGAAAAATAAAGTAAGGATGAGCAATCACTAAAAAGGTTCAAGTGTACTCACATAATATATTGGCTTCTTTTGTAGTATCAATGTCTGGATACTCCTGGTGCAGCACGACGTGGGTTCGGATACTCTGGATGCGACTAAAAAGCCACTCGGGCGGCTGTATACGGAAATCTTCTGAATACGCGACCCGCGAGTATCCTACCGACTGCGCCAATTACGTACGGCTGCAGCCCAAGATACAAAAAAAACAAAATTATTTAAAACTAATTTAATTAATAAAGATTACAAATTAATTACAACTAAAATTAGTGTCTAATGCCCGATGGTTATGACAAAAGTGAAATATGATTTTCCTGGGATCGCGGCGCCGACGCTCGACGCTGTCGCTATGCAGCGGTCACGTTGCCTCACGTTGCGCTGACGCTGCATCGAACAAATGGAAGTTGCGTGTAACTATGAATTGAGGTCGGCTCGCTAGTCAGCATATCCCGGGTTTGGTTGCGACATTACATGTTCAACATGTTTGACGGACAATTGTTTTTGTTTTGCCTATCTATTCTAACTGCTATGAATCCCAACCATGTAAGGGCCGGCGCTGACTGCCGGCATGGCATGGCAAAGGATTTCGGTACAGATATAGCATTTTTAATCTTATTACCATGCGTATAGAATTCATTTTGACACAACGATGCCGAGGGAGGCCGCGGTAGGACAGAACGTCGGCATCGTTGTGTCAAAATAAAGTAAAATGAATTCTATACTCATGGTTATAAGATTAAAAATGCTATATCTGTACCGAAATCATTTGCCATGCCATGCCGGCAGTCAGCGCCGGCCCTAACCGTGATAGCTCAATGGGTAGAACACTGCTCATCGTGTAGACGATGAGGATTCAAATCTCAAGTTGATCTTACATCAATTTGTGTTTTCAAAAGACCTAAGTGGGGTTAATTTATCATGGTTGTTAACGGTGAGGGAAAACATCGTGAGGAAACCGACATAACTGAGTTGTACTTAGTCACGTGACATTGTATTCGTACAAAACGGCGTACCACCTATCACGTACGTATACTGTCCAAGCAAAACGTGTATACTCTGGACACCAGGTGACAATGTCACGTGAAATTCAGAAGTATTAGTATCTATACTAACCTCTTTGGGAATATATAGCGTGAGATATATAGATAACTCAAACGTTTGAGTATAAATCCCAAACACCATATCTTCAGAATTAACTATTCTTCAGCCAAATTTGAAAGTTCAGTGGAAAGATCAGTTCACAGGAAGAACATGGTGTAATGCTTTACCCAGCCAACACAAAAAAATTTGGATTAATAATTTCATATTTTCTTGGCTTTAGAATAAAAACCATATGATAAAAGGTTACTCAAATTTAGTGACTTCATTATATATCACTTTACCACTGACCAAAGACTCGAAATTCCTAATATCAAATCCCTCGGATCTCTCCAAATACTTCAATAACACAAGCATCCGCAGCAAATGTAAACGAAGTCCAGAACAATCCAGCACTAGAACTAACCAAGTAAAATATTATTTGTACGAGAAAGTTGGTCACGAAGTCGTGCGTCCGCTGAGTAACGTAACGCTGCGGAACTCGCAACCGTGTCAAGGACGGGCTATAGATTTCACCTTCCATATACATTTATATTGGCGCGCGAATACATTGTTTGACGCTGGCATAACTCTTTATACTGTGATGTTACGAGGTTATTTTCAACTGTCATGGGGTGGATGTTTTAAAATGTAATATTTTTTGAATAAACCAATATTTTTCTATAAAATTTTCCGTGTAGTGTCGGCTTATAATAGCACTACCCCGTTTCTACTGATGAGTATACGTAAGAGGCGATTAACGGTATTGGGCCTTTTAAGGAATTTGGGCGATGCAGTTGGAGACCCATCACCAACAACCTTTACTTTACCATCTTTTCAACACTCAACTTTCCAAAAGTGGCTGAGGATTTTCTAACTCCTTAATTCTGGCTACCCCTTCTAGGGGTTTATAGCCGTGTGTATATGTATGTATTTAAGAAAATCAATTGATTTTAGAATTTATTGCATCAATAACAAACATAGATTTCCTTAGCTTTATGTTTCTTACCATATGGGTTTCGTAAGAGGAGACTTAGAATGATAGTGAGTTTATAGTTTCTTTTTTGGTAAATTAACGTCCAAGGCCCTTACATTACTTAATGCTAAAGAGTAAAATGAATATATATATGAAAAGGAAATATATATATGAAAAGGAGCGGTCCGTTTAGACATCTATGGCGTAATTGATTTGTATATGTCGATTTATCCATGTATACTTACATCTGTATCTATTATCGCTTGTATAATACTGTTTCTTTAAGATTTTACCTTTTATTAAGTTTACACATATTTGTGCATTTTAATATTATAAAAAAAAGTGCCGTGTAGTGTCGGCTTAGAATAACACTACCCTTTTCTACCCGTGGGTGATCGTAATAGGCGACTAAGGGTATAGGGGCTTTTTAAGTGGTATTTTGGCGATGCGGTTGGAGACCCGTCACCAAAAACATTTATTATTACCACCTTTTCCCCAATCAACTTCCAAAAGTGGCGGAGGAATTTCTCATTCCAAAGCTCTGGCTACCCCGTTCAGGGATTTATAGCCGTGAGTATATGTATGTTTGTATGTAAAAAAAAATATTGCCTTAAACGCTTATCAGTTAAAGAAATTGAACAAAAAATCAGGAATGCCTAAGTCAGAGACTATTCAGATAATCTCACATTGGCAGCTATAAGTAGGGATTCAATATAATAAAAGTAAAAGAAGAGATTTCTTCGAATCTTTCCTTCGTCCCCTGATTAATCCCCCCGCGCCCCGCACCCCTAGGCGTGATGGCATAATGCCGACGTAATTAAATCTGGTTCAATTTTTCAGCTAAACGACCACATTGTTCTACTCTCTTTATAACTCCCTTTGTTAGAATTAGGAGTAAAAAAACTTTTTAATTGAACGTAATAATATTGAAACTTTCTTTCCCCCAAACTTGCAGAACTCATTACTTTCACTTCAAGCCGAAGGAAGATTTAAGACAAATGTTTCTTGTTTCGTAAGTCTGGTGTTCTTACATGATTAATGCGTATTGAAACAAGAAGTTTGATTGGCAACTAACTTTAAGGTTAATCCAATATAAAATTTACATGTACTCACGGCTATAAATCCCTTAACGGGGTAGCCAGAGATGTTTTTGGTGGCGGGCCTCCAACCACATCGACAAAAACCACTTAAAAAGCCCCTATACCCTTAGTCGCCTCTTACGATCACCCACGAGTAGAAAGGGGTAGTGTTATTCTAAGCCGACACTACACGGCACGACAAAATTTACTTATTTATACTTAGTATAATATATGGTTCGCTAGTACATAACATTGACTATTGGCGCGAGTACATATTGAACGTGACTTTATACTATACATAAGCTATTTTATGAGAAATATTACAGTTTAAAATATGTTGACCAACCAATCATAGATTATTTCGATGAAATTAAACTTAGATTAGTTAATTAAACTTAGATTGCGCCGTGTAGTGTCGGCTTAGAATATCACTACCCCGTTTCTACCGAAGGGTGTACGTAAGAGGCGACTAACAGTATTGGGGCTTTTAAGGGATTTTTGGGCGATGCGGTTGGAGACCCATCACCAACAACCTTTACTTTTACCATCTTTTCCCCACTCACATTTCCAAAAGTGGCTGAGGAATTTCTAATTCCTTAGCTCTGGCTACCCCTTGAGTATATGTATGTATGTAAACTTAGATATGTTTTTATTTCATATATGAGATTGCCATTGACTCTGATTGTGTAGTGATTGGCATTAGACGGTGTGGAAAAAAAAACTACTTATTTGCTCTGGTAAAGTATTGCTTCGAAATATTAGAATAATAAACACGCTCTGCATTTTTATAATTAAATTTTTGAGACGTAAAATATATTTGTATCTTGTGTTGCCTAACAATCAAACCAACCGACTAAATATTTTTGTTAATATACCTGAACAAAAAATTTTGTTTATATTTGATATTTATCTCCCAACTCTTACACTTCTCTGATTCACCGTCGCTCTGAATAAAAAATCTCACTTATCATATAAGTCGTTAAGTCTTATCGTAATTGTAACCACCGTAATATCGTAATTGTATTGCCGTGTAGTGTCGGCTTAGAATAATACTACCCCATTTCTACCCGTGGGTGATCGTAAGAGGCGACTAAGGGTCTAGGATTTTTGGGCGATGTGGTTGGAGACCCGCCACCAAAAACATTTATTTATTATTACCACTTTTTCCCCAATCAACTTCCAAAAGTGGCTGAGGAATTTCTAATTCCAAAGCTCTGGCTACCCCTTTAAGGGATTTATAGCCGTGAGTATATGTATGTAACCACCTACTTAATTTAACAGTTTTTCACATTTTTTGGCCACATTTGGAAATTCGATATGTCTTACATACATATACCAAAAATACCAAAAAGGGGTAACCAGAGCTTCAGAGCTAGAAACTCCTCAGACACATTTGGAAGTTGATAGGAGAGAAGATGGTAGAAATAAAGTTTCGTTGGTGATGGGTCTCCAATAGTATCACCCAAAAACCACTTTAAAGAGCCCGAATCCCCCTTCCTACCTACGACACACGTGGGTAGAAAGGGGTAGTTTCATTCGAAGCTGGCACTACACTGCACATTTGGAAATTAATTGTTTAGTCCGAACAAATTTTCGTTGTTATTCTCTCGTTCGTCTTATAAAACATTTACAGGAAGAAATAAAAAAGGTAGTTGCTGTGTAGTGTCGGCTTAGAATAGCACTACCCCATTTCTTTCGGTGGGTGTACGTAAGAGGCAACTAACGGTATTGGGGCTTTTTAAGGGATTTTCGGGCGATGCGGTTGGAGACCCATCACCAACAACCTTTATTCTACCATCTTTTCCCCACTCAACTTCCAAAAGTGGCTGAGAAATTTCTAATTTCTCAGCTCTGGCTACCCCTTTTAGGGATTTATAGCCGTGAGTATATGAGTGTATGTATGTATGTAAATAAAAAAGGATGTTCTGAGTTGTTGTTATAATGCAAGCAAACAAGACCAAACTTTTATACTCGCCTCAGCTTTAAATAAAAAAAACATTGTCTCTATTGTACCTTCAATAATGTTCAATAGAATATAACGGTATTTCAATGAAAACTTCGTTTATATCGGCCAAACTCAAATGGAATCCAAAACCAATGAAACGATTATTTATCATTAAACATTATTCTATTGATGCATTTTACGCTTGAATGCATTAATTTGCATGCTTTTCATGCTTGATATAGGCAATTTTATATTTAGATATTTTTATTGTTCTAAAAATATATATAACTTCAGAGTTAACATGTATAACATATGTAGGCACGGCTATAAGCCCCTAGAAGGGGTAGACAGTGCTTCGAAACAAAAATCCTCAGTTACTTTTGGAACTTGAGTGGAGAAAATATTTTATTGTAAATCTTTATGTCATTGGCACTCTACTCCATCATGTCTTGTAAATCTACCTAACGTACTGATCTCACCATCAAAGATTGTCTGGAAGAAATCGCTTTTAGCGATAAGACCGCCAATTCATCTTTGCTCTGTAATACGTTCTGTATTACATTGTTTTTTCTATTATTATTATACATTTTTTCATGTTTTTTTTACAATGTTGTTTGTGTCAATGCTTCTATTTTTCTTTTTATGTTTAACTGTATGTCTCTTGCTCATCTGTGCAACGAATAAATGTCTCTCTTAACTCTTTCTCTTTCTCAATTGTATTTCTAATTAAAAGCATAATCTACTCGTATGTAAAATGTTTTAACTGTGATGTACAATAAAGAGTTTCTATTCTATTCTATTCAAATCCGAGTCCAGTTTTCGTAGCAAGTCGGTAGCGGTAATAGGTTTCCAAACTGCAACACAACTTATCCACTCCAGGGCTGGGCAGCTGCCAACCGCTTGCTCCTCATTGCGCTGTTTTCGAGGTCGTCACTAATTGCTTCGCGGCTCATATAAGAGGATACTATACCACTGAGATTTTACTAACTATCGACGGATATGTTATGGTGCCCTAAAACAAGGATGCAAAATGTATTCACACGATGAGTTATCGTTGAGATGGGCAGAAGCAATTTTTTAAGACACAGGCTAACCTCTTGTGCTTCACTAGCATTTTACTGATTATATTCCCATGAATATCTGATAATTGTTAGTTTTATTGACACCTGACAAAGTCTTGCACACCTACTTCTTTCTCCTTGCAAGATTGTTCAAGGGATATAACTGTCATATATTTTTTAATCATATTTTTGACCCATCACCAAGAACCTTTATTTAACCATCTATTCCCCACGCAACTTCCAAAAGTGGCTGAGGAATTTCTAAATCCTTAGCCCTGGCTACCCTTTTTAGGGATTTATAGCCGTGAGTATATGTATGTATGTATGCATATTGTTTTACTTTTATTCAAACCAACGCACAGTGATTCGATTAGAACAAGCTAGCTGGACAAAAGTCATTGTTGAATTTCCCGGAATTCCTCGCCTAAGCCCCTAGCTAACACCCCCAATGACCCAATTCCAAGAATTGTTTGCGCCAGATGTCAACCACTGATCAGGTAATTCAGCGAGTATAAATAGAAAGGGCTAAAAAATGATTAAATCATTGCAATTTTGCGCTAACACAAGTAACATCATATGTCAGTGAAATCAAGTGTTTTAAAAAGTTTTAGTGATGGATCTTCAAGTTAAAGGTATGTCCTTCTTAATTATAACTAGTAATGGATATTTTGTAAACTCACTTTAATTTCAGAGCTCGTTTTTTAAAAAAACAGTCAGTTTTTTTACGATTTTATCTTTTTATTGGACTAGAAAGTACTTGTATCCTCATGTATCCGGGCTAGACTTTTTATATGTAGTAGCTATTACTGTAAGCTATAAAATTTTATTAATTTTAGCCTGCACACTCGAGTCCATCTTAGTTTTTTTTTCCGTTTTCCAGAATACGAATTCTCAGTGGCAAAAATGGAGTTCTTTGATGAATGGCTCCAACACCCCAAACAAAATCGAAATAGCAGAATTTTTGATTTTCTATCACTGAAAAATGATTTTGCTAACATTACGGAGGCATCTGCGAGAGAAATAAGGATGAGAATTGCCAGTTTATCAGTGAAATTAGAACAAAAATGGAAAACTTCTGGAAAGAGTATCAATCGCTTGCAGTCTGAGTGGTTAGCTGGGTTCTACATATTTAAAGTATCCGTTTACCACTCAGCACCATCAGCATCTGGAAAACATCCACAACATCCTGGACGTCTATCAGTTAATTTCCCTGAAGCAAGTGAAAAAACGAAAAGGAGGCGCGTGGACGATCTTCTTCGAACACGGGACGTAAACGATCATAATTAGTTAGGTTTTTATTTACTTTTGTCATAAGTTTTTCATTGTTATTGTGTATTTCGCAGAAAGAATAATAATAAGTTAAGATTTTTTTGTTCCTACTTTTGTGATAATTTTTTTATTGTTATTTAACTACCTATCTCAATGTACGAAATATCTATATTATTTTTTTGTTTCTTTGGTTCCCGTGACCTTAACTTAGGGTGATTATGTTATGGTCATGCAATTAAAGTAAAAAATAAAAACCCGCATACCGTGAGGTATGTGTTGCACCCTACAACGCCGAATGGGCTCACCACCTATCACGTTGGGTTTCTAAATACGCTTGGTGAACCGTGGGTACTTGCTATGCAAGTGGCTATGCCTACCCTGCATGGAAATAAGGGCGTGAGTGTATTTATTTATTTTATTTAAAAAAAAAACTCAAAAAAAAAATTGTCCTAAAAAAAAAAATATGACCTAAAACCTAATAAACACATCATAAGAAAGCCTTATGAAGAAAAAAATCCACAAAAATAATTTTGTCTAGCTAGCTTGTTCTAATCGAATCACTGTGCAACGTGGGTTTATACACTCATACTTTTTAACGGGAGTCATACGTTTCACCGAATGTCGCGAGCTCGACGCACGCGAGCTCGAAAAAATATTTGAGTGGTACGCCAGCTCGAAAGTACGTAAATTCGAAAGCCGCCAGCTCGAAAGACGTTGGCGCGAATCACGTTTCACCGAAAATCTGTCGCAATGGTTTATCAGTTTGAGAAGCAGATTATTATTAATGTCTTATTCTTATTAATATTAAAACATATTTTCTTTGAAGGTACTTTGATTTTTTAGTTATTGATGTTATTTGCATCCACTCTCAGTAAAATAATGTAGAACAAAACATATTGGTACATATAACTTAGCGCAGTATATAGCTATAGCTCCTAATACTCATCTTTACTGATTTTTATATGATTTGGTTTTATGTTTTTTTGTTTATGTTTTGTCAAAACATTGTTTCTTATATAGGTTTTTTTTTGTTGAAATTTTTGTTACCTTGTTGTAAAATGATGGCAGGAGTTTACCTATTTTCTATATCAACTTAGTATTTTTCATTTAATATTTTCGAACATATATAGTTTTATATTGATTTTTTTACGCTACGATTAAATGGCAAAGAAACTGAGAACAGAAAGAAAGAATTCTGTACAAAAAATTAAGTTTTAACAAAAAAAAGATGCTGTTTAGTATCGGTTTAAAATAGCACTACCCCATTTCTTTCCGTGGGTGTACGTAACAGGCGACTAAGGGTATTGGAGTTTTAAAGGCTTTTTGGGCGATGCGGTAGAAGACCTATCACCAACAACCTTTATTTTACTATCTTTCGCCACATAACTTTCAATAATTTGCTGAGGAATTACTAATTCTCTCTCTCTCTGGCTACCCATTTTAGTGATTTATAGCCATTAATATATGTAGGTATGATTTCTAATTTTGTGGCTCTGGCTACTTTTTTGGGTCTTGTAGGTAAGTCCAGGTAGGTAGCTAGGTGATTTTACAATAAACGTAATTATTCACTGAGGGTGGATGCAAATAACATCAATAACTAAAAAATCAAAGTACCTTCAAAGTAAATATGTTTGATATTAATAAAATTAAGACATTAATTATAATCTGCTTCTCAAACTGATAAACCATTGCGAAAGATTTTCGATGAAACGTGATTCGCGCTAACGTCTTTCGAGCCGGCGGCTTTCGAATTCACGTACTTTCGAGCTGGCGTACCACTCAAATATTTTTTCGAGCTCGCGTGCGTCGAGCCCGCGACATTCGGTGAAACGTATGACTCCCCTTTTTAACCACGACACAGCTGCTTCACTATTATAGCCTTCAATTTCGAGCCAATATTACTGCAAATAAGTACAACATGGATCAAGCTAATTATGTATGTGAACGTAATATTATATTTTAAGCCGACACAACATAGCTCCATAAAAAATAGCATATAAAAGTTTTTTAGTACTAAATTTTCTTTTCATATTATTTCACGGTGAAATCCCAAAGTAAAATTCTTAAAATTGTAAAAATATTACTCTCACACACGGTAGGGGTGTAGGAGTTGTCATGTTAGCACTTCATCCTAATGGCTCGCAGACACTTGGCCGAACGACTGATTGTCGTCGTAACTTCGACGAGCGTGAGATTTAACTACCCACTTAACTTGAGCGAGATATACTCCCGACTTAAACCAAAAAAAGTGGACAGAGATTAAAATTGTCAATTTGTTAGCCATTTTTGGATTGATAGGGGAAGACATGGTAAGTTAATACTTGGATTAAACAGTCCAAAGTGCAAAGAGTATAAAAGAGCATGCATGAAAAGATTGATGAATGTAAACGAAGCTAGAGAGGTTTGCAAAGATCGTGCAAAGTGGCGATCGATAGTCTCTCTACCTCAATAGGAACTAACGACGTGATTATATGTACGTATGTATATAATTTTTGGATGTTTGATAAAATTATATATTACCTTACCATCCCAAAGATGAATGGAAGAGATCGCAGTTAGTGATAAAATCATCCGTTTATTGTATAATCGTACTGATTACATATATTTATATTTTAAGATGTGCAATAAAGAATTTTCTTTTCTTTTCTTTATTTTGTATTGAATTTTTTTTGTTCCTATTTTTTATTATCATGTTTTTCCCACATTTTTTTGTTTTATTTTATGAGATTATATCCTTTAGCTGAAATCCAGCCAACAAACTAACGTTGTCTTTGTCCTGATTTTATTTTTTAAATTATCATATGTTTCCCCTAACAAAAGCTTCCAAAGCGGAACTTGTGCAATAACGTGCCCATGATTTAATGAGCTAACGATTTCCAATTCCACTTCTCAACTATTATTCTAGTAGATCTTTTTATTCACTCCAACTTACTTTAAACGAAAAAGAGGTAAAGTTCTCTAGACAGGCTGGCTGAAATCGCTGGATTAGTTTGTCGTAGCTAAAACTTTGACAATTAATATGTATTGTCGTAGAACTATTCACTTCCGCCTTGCTCCGTTCTGTTCTGTGTACTATATTGTGGCTTGAATGACAACTATTTAAGTGATTTACGACGGTTTCTATTAGGAAATGCGTTTCCTCGACAGATTTACCACGTTTAAATAGTGGAAGTGATACGCTTTCTAAAATCACGAGCCATTTTCGGTTAGTGTTTACATACATACGTAATACTAATATTAATAAATTTCTTCGCTTAATTCCGCTAAATAATACCTGCAGTCTTCATGCAACATGCACTGTGCACCGCCCGCCCTTCCACTTACAAGAAATCGAAAAGCAGACAATGCACCACACACACACCCGCAAGCGAAAACCACAGGCAACCACAAACATGCGACGCGTTTCGACTCAACACGAGTCATTGACGAGCAGTTAGTAGACAGTTCGGCAGCTGACCATTACATACGTAATACATATACTCATACCATTATATCCCATTGGGCCTGGGCTAGGCAGAGACTATTGAAGATTCACTTAATGTTTAGTTTAGAGTGTTTCTTTGTGTCATGTCAGTTTACTCAATTACCGACAAGATAAGAGGCTAGCCTATTTTTGCTGTGAATGCTTTAGTTTGGTAATGCTTGTTTCCTGGTGGTGTTTTAGATGTTCATCAAAGCAACTCTGCTTATAACTTATTTGAGTTGTTTAATATTTTTATTTATTTCCGTGTTCATTTCGCATAGCCCATACATGATCCCACCGAGAGGCTCAAGCCTATCCTGAAGGTGTTCTGACTATAGTCTACCATGCTGGCCAAATGCGGGTTGGCAGTTTAACGATTAATACCATGGTAGTAGCCGGGCGTGACAGGAGACTGCTTAACTTACCCTTGAAGGTAAAGTTGTTATATACGCGTAGTTGCAAACTGGGTTAATTTTGCAAATTAAACTTGAGAGTTTTACCATCCGAGGATCGAATGGCCTATCGACTATCAAACAGATAGATAGATAGAAGATAAATAGAAAGACATTTATTCGCTGCATAAAAGGCACAAAAACTAACAATATGCAATAAAACAATATGAAATAAAAAAAGTAAAAGTATGCAGCATATAAAAATAATATAACACTAAAATAATTAAAAACACAAAACAATAAATTAAACAAAAAATATCAAAGAGATTAAAAACAAAAGATAAAAAAGACAAAAAACACTATAAAGAACACATCAAAAAAATATTACTTATGTAGTTTTGTGCCCTCCAACAGCAAAAAGGCACTGACTCAGCAAACGTTGTGAGTTTTACCTCACAACACTGATTTGACACAGCACTATCTGAAACAGCAGATCAAGCATTATGACAATTTAAATTAGGAATAAAAAACATACGAGTATAGGTGCTCCCCATTTTACCTCTTCTTAGATAAGAGATTTTTTAAACATTTTCCCGGCACCCCAGTGTGTTGAAGGGTAACTTTATGTGACTGATAACACTCATAGCATATCATTACCTGTGAATATCATTTGTACACGTCCGGGACACACCCCTTTTTACCCCTAATGATGCTGTAGATTTTTTATCATCTTCGATCGATTTTACATTACTTTAAGGATGTTTTTTTTACGATTTGATGTTTAGTCGATACTAATGTTCTGCCATGACGCTATGAATTTAGTAAGTACGACGTTTTAAAATTTATCAGAATTAGTCCGGTTTGATGTATTATTAAGGTGGATACAGTAAGATGTCTCTCCAATTATTGGAAATTGATACCAGTATTAAAAGTGCGTTTTTCACAATATGCTTTATATTATACATTATATTTATAAATTATTTTTTTCAGTTTTTTTAATGAGAAAATTTAAGCAAAATTTCTTCATCTATTTATTGCAATTAAAAACCTTTTGCTAACCTTTTAGTACACTTCTTCTCTTCCATCCAATACACTATAAAAACGCTAAAGTATTTTAACTCCAAGGATCTGGCAGTCCCTTATTAGAATTTTAGCCATGACCATACAGTTCAAGTACCTAAGTAGTCACGTATCTCGTACAATGTAAGATTCACAGTACACACTAGTGTCTGACTCTACCTTTATTGCTCACGTAACAGTGTTTCGCACGGTGAAAGATAAATAGACTAAATTAAGCAACGGGGTTCTTGGAAATTCGAAAACCCAACTATCATTGTTTCAGCGTGAATTATTTAATGGTTTCCAAGAATAATGAATTAGACAAACGTTATTAATACATATTAAGACAATTTCGTTTCGTCGCCTTAATGCGCTGTTTGTTTTATCCCATCGGATAAGATATATTCGTATTAATTAATGAATTTATCGCACGTAACAAGCGTACACTAATAAGAGAATATGTTATAATTGTCTTTCATTAGTGGAGTGCCACCATTTTGTTTGTATTAATTAAGAATATTTCTTAAATATTTAACCTTGCCTGCTGGTTTTTAGAGACGTATTAGTCTGTTATCCCGGACACGAGTTTAGACAATAACTTCTGAAATAGAACCCTTTAAACTAAATTTGTGTAAGCATCGGGTAAATACCAAATCAAAGTTGTTTGTTACTTATCGTTAAATATATTTTTAAAACGATTATATACTAAATTATCTTCGATACACCATCTTAACAGACAGCCATATATTGCACATTTTTTTGCATAAAAACCTCATATAGGGATTATCTATCTTTTTATATTATTTCTGTAAGCCTCTTTCTTGCCCGGAAGCCTGTGACGCGATGAGTTAAGCTAGAAATTTGGTTCAGGTATCGTTTTGTACTCTTCGCGGCCGTGGTGTGCACAAAATTCAGACATCTGATGTAACTGGATTAAGTTAATTGTTACAGAATTTCAAAGTTTCGATTTTGGCTCATAGACTTTGCTTGAGTGTCATAAGCGCGCGCAAACTTTAATCGATCAGAGATGCGCGCTGTGTTTGGGCGGAATTTTTTCAAACCGGCCAATCAGAAAAATTCACTAGAAATTCAAAAGAGCTGCGCTGTGATTGGTTGGAAAATTTCAAAATAAACTCATTTTATTGGACGCGACGTAGTCGCGCCAGGGTTACCCACTAGTTATTAATTAATTAAGCAAATAATATTTTTTCGACACCAGCGTGACTCGAAATGCGACTCGGGATGTCGTGGGTTCGAGTCCCACTGGTGTAGTATTATTTTTTTTGCTTGTTTGATTAGAAACCATATATTTATCAAGTCCACATAAATTTCCTTTTCCCAACACTATGCGTTGCTCCAATGTTACTTTACGAGCAGTTCATCGTTCACGTCCGCCGCCGCTCCGCCGCCGCTCCGCCGCCGCTCCGCCGCCGCTCCGCCACCGCTCCGCCCGCGTCACGCGAACCGACACTATCTCACACTGCACGCCTTGCATGCGATTACTTATCGAGATTACGGCTTTTCGACTTTTACAACTGCGCTATGAGGAATATCAATAAGGAAAGGAAATGTAAGTTGGATTCTTTGTTTGCTGGATTGAGTATTGCGTAATGTTGGTTCAAGGAAATGAATGTGTTCATAGGTGGACAGAGGATTGGAAGGTTTGTATGGAGACGGCAATATAACTCATATATCCCTTACGTAAGTAGCCATTAGTAGCTTCAGAAAAACAAGTGGCTACTTTTGGAAGTTTATTCAGAATATAATTGTGAATTTAAGGATGATTTGTGATGGGATGAGTTTCGAACTAAAGGCTACAATCCCCAAAACCCATAGCAATACTAAAGACAATGCAAACAAGGCATAATAATAAAGACAAGTTTTAATGTTCAACACAATTGTCCACAAACGATACTGGAATATAAAATATATATTTGGATATGCGCTACGTGTATATTTATTTATGTATTCAGGAGAAAAAACAGAAATACCAAAGAGAATATAAGACAACAATACAAAGGACATAAATCAATACATTTTGGTACCTCCATTACATTTCTCACAGATATGTAACAATTACAGCAACTTAGGTCATATTAATTAAAAGTGATGGGAAATTTACATTTGCTTTGTACAACTTTACTGAGCGAATTGAATGAATACATTCTATTTTTAACTAAGATTTGAAACTCCCAATATTCCAAAAACTCGCAACATACTAGCAGCCAGCAAAAAGACCAAATTTACTTTTACGAGTATACAAATTGAAAATCAATAGCCAGTTAGTATTCCTCAGAGTGATCGCGGGTGTTGAATAGCCTCTCAGTGAGATAGCACACCGTTTGAATACTAGTGCATTGTTTGTGGATCCCGGCGCGGCTAATTACTATGATTTGCATTAGCGGGGCGCGCGCGGGGGGTAGCGGGGCGGTAGCGGGGGGAACGCGGGGCGGTAGCGGGGTGAACTAACAAGGAAACTTGTCTGTGATGTGAAAACGATATGATTGAGGTTGGTGTAGGTCATTCATCTATTTCTTTAAAGATACTTAAAAGAAGTTGGTAATTGCAATGGGGCAATGCAGATATTACTTACTAATGAAGCATAGACTACCAAGATAGCTTAAATTGTAAATTACCCGCCTTTCATGCAGACAAGCGTGGATTCCAATCCCGGGTTGGGCTTACACCAATTTGTCTTTCCTAAAGTCATATGTGTGATTCATCCAAGTAAGATAATAGCCAACCATTTGAATACTAGTGCATTGTTTGTGGATCCCGGCGCGGCTAACTACTATGATTTGCATAGCGGGGCGCGCGCGGGGGCAGGCGGGGGGGACGCGGAGCGGTAGCGGGGTGAACTAACAAAGAAACTTGTCTGTGATGTGAAAACGATATGATTGAGGATAAAAAGGCGGGAAACCGTTTAGTTATTAATCTAAATAATTTTATACATAATTAAAGAAGTTGCTAATTGCAAAGTGGACGGACTAAACAAACTAACTAGTGGTTAGTGAATACGGATATAACTTCGATATACGGATATATATTTATTTTTGAGTATGTGTATGTATGTATGTATACATATACTAACTCTTTAGCTTTTAACTTTAGTTGAAGGCTATACATCTCTATAAGGGGTAGCAAGAGCTACAGAATCAGAAAATTCTTTAGTTACATTTGGAAGTTGAGTAGGAAAAATATTGTTTATTAAATGTTATTGGTGATGGGTCTCCAACCGCATCGCCTACAAACCCCCGATACTCTACATCGCCTCTTACGTACACCCGCGGAAAGAAATGGGGTAGTGCTAGTCAAAGCCAAGCCAGCACTACACGGCATTAACTTATTAATATATATGATCCATCCATCCGACCGATTTTCGGTCATGGCGACCACTTAAAAAAAAAAAAAAAAAAAAAACTCCTAATCGGCTCTTCTTTCATGAGCCCGAAGATGGCTTATGTATCCTATCTTAGCGGTAAATACTCGGGCACATTGTGGGCACGTAAGCATTCCGCTGTCATAATTGTATTGAATGGCACAGGGCTGTCGGGCTTTCAGTTCATCGCGCTTAGAGTCAAGGTCTGCTTTACGCTGCTCCTCGAAATCACTAACTCGCCTCTGTATAAGCCTGCGCCATTCGGGACGTTGTGCTGCCAAAACTTCCCAATTAGAGGGCTCTATGTTGCATTTCTTCATGTGTCGCTTCTGAACATCTTTGTATCGAAGGAGTTGACCGCCATGCTTTCGCTTGCCCTCCTCGAGTTCAGAATAGAAGATGCGCTTCGCCACTCTATCCTCCGACATACGTGATACGTGTCCGCACCACCGAAGCTGCCGACGCATCAAATACGCCTCAATGCCACCAACATTGGCTCGTATATACAATATATATATATACAATGATTGCTTTGCATTAGCAGCCACAACTGAAGAATTGGAAATTCTTCAGCCACTTTTAGAACATGAGTGGGAAAAAGATTGTATAATGGTCTAACTAATTGACCAGAAAAACGTTTGTATTAACGATATACTGCGATATTTTTTACCACATATGATTTAGCGAAATTTCGGTAGTTATTATTAGCATCAAAAATTGGTTCAGGATACTTGGGACTGTACTTAGTAGCGATCAATAGCTTCTGCCTGCCCTAATGAGTATTCACCCATGCAATTAAGTCTGCGAAGAGTGAAAAAGCAGTGGGTCCACACAAAATACCAGCTTAAATCCTAAAATTACCTAAATAAGAACATCTGGATATTGTAAAACAACTTTTCAATGCTATTTACAATTTTGACATTATTCCTTCAAACTGACTCCATTCCATATTCCTTACCCTGCCTAATCATCAAAGCAAAACAAAAATCTACACATCAAAACGCTGAAACCTATACCACACCATATCATTGATGAGTCATGTCATGTTCAGAAGTATTAGTACCTCTGCCAAAGCCCTTCGGGGATATACGGCGTGAAGATTAGAGTTGAGTTACATACAATAACTGATGCTGCAAGGGAAAATACAGGGCCACCAAAGACCTGGACGCATTAAAACATCATGGCTTGACAACCTACCAAAGTGGTTCAATGCTAACCACATATGACCATAATGATAGCCGACCTCCAAAAGGAGATGGTACCAAAAGAAGAAGTATAGACAGTTTAATTTATTGGACATCTACCGAACATGTTTTTAATCCAGCAAATCTTTCCATTCATGGGTTGTCTGGAAGAGATCGCTCTTAGTGATAAGACCGCCAGTTGTACTTTGGCTTTTGTACCGATCTTTGTTTTTGTAGTTGTTGTTTTTTTGTGATGTACAATAAAGAGTTTTTATTATTTATTTATTATTATTATTATAGCTACAGCGTTGGTTAAACTCTGTCCTTTGGTTAATCAAATATAACCGTACCGAGGGTAAGGACGGGGGCTGTTTTATTTGTAAAACTATATATTTACTATGCAACGTTGATAAAAAAACTAATCCTACATTGCCCAATGTAGACCTAAAAAATTAAAGGATT
This sequence comes from Bedellia somnulentella, assembly GCA_963576735.1. Classification (NCBI taxonomy): domain Eukaryota; kingdom Metazoa; phylum Arthropoda; class Insecta; order Lepidoptera; family Bedelliidae; genus Bedellia; species Bedellia somnulentella. Next base: position 1,810,187 of record OY755177.1, read on the forward strand.
TCTATCAAGTATATCCTACCAAAAACATTCTGTAAAAAACTAGCTTTGTCTCGATGGGGCTGCTTGTTTATCTCTAAACAGTAATGAAATCTAGACAAAGTCTTGCCAAGTCTGAGGTTCCTTACTGCCATTTCTATAGTAAAATGTTTTATAACAATATTTTTTTCAAACATTGTCTACAATTTCTTCAACCCCTATAACTCATTTGATTAAATCATTAACATTAATTCATTCATTTTCACCCACCAAAATATTCAAAAACTATTAATATATTCGTCGGCGGGCTGCAGTGTTTTGCGTTGTGATACGTTAATTTGCATATCGTGTTCAATAATTGGTACTACAAAACTACGTTGATAAAAGCTGGTGTGATACGCAGGTTTAAAATACAAAATTTATTTAAATTCAATGATACGCCAAACCAATACCTAGTGATAGATCAAATTATATTGGAAAAAGTAAAAACGTTCAATTATGTTGGGACTTTTATCCTCATATACATTCTCGTATATCTCACAATCGTGAGAAAGAGATATTCCCTTATTTGTCCACAATTAAGAGAAGGACCATTTAGCACTTACATAACATTTAGTTTAAATAAAGAACAAAGTATAATAGTTTAAATGTTCATCACTGCAAGAACATCTTATTTCAAAAAACAATTTTGTCTGAGATATTTTTAACTTAATCAGCTTAAATCTACCTTCAGAGTATTAATATTTAATCGCATCATTCACCACCCACGGGAATAATAAGGAGCAAAGCTTTTCACAAGGCAAGATTATAAAATTCGAGACAAAATAATAAAGAAATACGTACATATCATTGTCATCATTCACTCAACTGCTGTGCACTGCCGGGCATAACACGAAACACCACAATCTTCAATAGTAATCCTCAAAACAATCCACGTACATTTTAGTATTATAGATCGATTCTTGCTAAGAAGACATTTATGTTATTAATATAAATGTTTGTTCTTCATTCATCAATGTCAACTTGATAGGATGTTGTTTTTCATTCAAAAATGATATTTTTAAAACACTGTACTGAAGGACCCAGTAATCAAGGTTCTTGTATGTGAACGTGACACCGTATAATAGTGAAATAAAAAATAGGGGAAAGCCTTTTTAAGGGTCTAATGATTTCGAGGCATAAGACGTAAAGAAAAATGAAGTAATATAAATAAAAAGCTAAAGTAAGCCTTACTTTTATATTATACTCTATTTGAATATTAGTATAAATTTTCATATTTTACATATTAAAGGACGTGGTGAGGCTTTAATTGATTAAAGAGCTATAGTTCATTCTATCAAGAGCTCAATAATAAATTCATACATAATTTATATAATTTTCCCATTTACCTACCAAAAACGTCTGTAGAATTGCTACTATAGGGATCCCTATAGGGGTTTCCTATAAGAGACAGCCCGAAATTCAAAATAAGAAATCACTCAGCCAGCCTCAGCTCTTACGAATACCCATGGGTAGAAGTAGGGAAGTGCTATTCTAAGCCAACACTACACAGCCCATACGCCACATAGCGGAAGCAAAAACTACATACAATTTCTTACAAAACGAAAAATGTCATTGTATACGTAAACAATACCACGCTCCGTAGATCCGATGCAAAGAAAAAACCTGGAATCAATGAAGCGTGACATTGTACTTCAAAATCAACTATCAAATACTAGGACCTATTGGTGATATTTATTTATTTCAGGTCACTATTTTTTTATTAGTCTTTGCGATTGGATTATATTGATTTTAAAGTGGTTTCATATTAAATGGTATGGGAATAATTATAAGTAATTTTATTAATAACCTCGTAGATCATCAAATTATTTTTGCCCCTTTTCGTGCTTATTACATATCACCGCTGTTAGCATATGAAATTCGGATAAAATGATACCACTGAATGTATGTATGATAATTTTAGTTAAAGTTATTTAAAAATGCTTTAAAATTAAACGATGGGATCCTTACTGCACCTCTAGCATATAACATCTTTTCTGCTTAGCTTGTTACAGAAACCATATTAAAAATAAGGTGAGTAATCCGAGCATGTGGTTAATGCATGCCACATAAAATAAAAATGCTCTCAAATGCAACGGGGACAGAGCAATGCAAGCAGATAAGCGAACATAAACGAGCAATTGACTAGTGTCAGAGATTGTCCACGAGGCATCACGTGTGGAGCAATCCCGCGGAGACCGGGCTCGTCACGTGACGATCATCCGACGAACTTGCTCGTTCTCGCTGGATAATTCGGTTAGCGATTTTAGTGTGTCAGTAGTGCGATGGGCGGAATGGGTGCGCGCGCAGCGGCAGGGCGGGCGGCCGGGCAGGCAGTTGCCGGCGGGACACCCTCCGCGCCACACGTCTCTCACTCCGCGCACACTAGAGGCTTGTCCACACCGCAGCCCCGAATTATTTTAACGTTTTCTGGCTGTCACAGTCATTTATCAAACAACCTCCCATTGTCCCGCTCGCTGCGGATCCCAAGATTTTTTGTCGGACTCACTAACAATGTTTAAAACGGGACGAAATTTATAACGCTTTTTATAAAACGAAGTGCCGCGTGTTCTTATCAAAATAATATTTAAGTAGATTTATGACAAAATGTGGTTTATTAGTAAATATCCTACGTGACAATTTTAGAAGTATTTGGGTATAAAATTAAGTATTGTCCAGTTGATCAAAGGAATTGCACTACTATTAGAGTTAAAAATACACCATAGACATATATTATACTAAAATGTACGTGGATTGTTTTGAGGATTACTATTGAAGATTGTGGTGTTTCGTGTTATGCCCGGCAGTGCACAGCAGTTGAGTGAATGATGACAATGATATGTACGTATTTCTTTATTATTTTGTCTCGAATTTTATAATCTTGCCTTGTGAAAAGCTTTGCTCCTTATTATTCCCGTGGGTGGTGAATGATGCGATTAAATATTAATACTCTGAAGGTAGATTTAAGCTGATTAAGTTAAAAATATCTCAGACAAAATTGTTTTTTGAAATAAGATGTTCTTGCAGTGATGAACATTTAAACCATTATACTTTGTGCTTTATTTAAACTAAATGTTATGTAAGTGCTAAATGGTCCTTCTCTTAATTGTGGACAAATAAGGGAATATCTCTTTCTCACGATTGTGAGATATACGAGAATGTATATGAGGATAAAAGTCCCAACATAATTGAACGTTTTTACTTTTTCCAATATAATTTGATCTATCACTAGGTATTGGTTTGGCGTATCATTGAATTTAATTAAATTTTGTATTTTAAACCTGCGTATCAGACCAGCTTTTATCAACGTAGTTTTGTAGTACCAATTATTGAACACGATATGCAAATTAACGTATCACAACGCCAAACACTGCAACCCGCCGACGAATATATTAATAGTTTTTTATTTTAATATTTTGGTGGGTGAAAATGAATGAATTAATGTTCATGATTTAATCAAATGAGTCTAGGGGTTGGAGAAATTATAGATAATTTTCGAAAAAAATATTGTTATAAAACATTTTACTATAGAAATGGCAGTAAGGAACCTGAGACTTGACAAGACTTTGTCTAGATTTCATTACAGTTTAGAGATAAACAAGCAGCTCCATCGAGACAAAGCTAGTTTTTTACAGAATGTTTTTGGTAGGATATACTTGATAGAAATCTTTAAATTTTTTAGGTCTACATTGGGCAATGAAGGATTAGTTTTTTATCAACGTTGCATAGTAAATATATAGTTTTACAAATAAAACAGCCCCCGTCCTTACCCTCGGTACGGTTATATTTGATTAACCAAAGGACAGAGTTTAACCAACGCTATAGCTATACTTCTTCTTCTGGTGCCATCTCCTTTTGGAGGTCGGCTATCATTATGGCCATATGTGGTTAGCATTGAACCACTTTGATAGGTTGTCAAGCCATGATGTTTTAATGCGTCCAGGTCTTTTGCGGCCCTGTATTTTTCATTGCAGGATCAGTTATTGTATGTAACTCAACTGTGTTCACGCCGTATATCCCCGAAGGGGTTTGGCAGAGGTACTAATACTTCTGAACATGACATGACTCATCAATGATATGGTGTGGTATAGGTTTCAGCGTTTTGATGTGTTGATTTTTGTTTTGCTTTGATGATTAGGCAGGGTAAGGAATATGGCATGGAGTCAGTTTGAAGGAATTATGTCAAAATTGTGAATAGCATTGAAGATAGCTGTGTAGTGTCGGCTTAGAAGCTGTGTAGTGTCGGCTTAGAATAGCACTACCCCATTTTTACCGGTGGGTGTACGTAAGAGGCGACTAACGGACTTGGGGCTTTTTAAGGGATTTTTGGGCGATGCGGTTGGAGACCCATCACCAACAACCTTTGTACTACCATCTTTTCCCCACTCAACTTCCAAAAGTGGCTGAGGAATTTATTATTTCTCAGCTCTGGCTACCCCTTTTAGGGATTTATAGCCGTGAGTATATGTAGCATGGAAGAGTTGTTTTACAATATCCAGATGTTCGTATTTAGGTAATTTTAGGATTTAAGCTGGTATTTTGTCTGGACCCACTGCTTTTTCACTCTTCGCATACTTAATTGCATGGGTGAATACTCATTAGGGCAGGCAGAAGCTATTGATCGCTACTAATTATATTCCATTATATTCCTGATCCATTTTTTGATGCTAATAATAACTACAGAAATTTTGCTAAATCATATGTGGTAAAAAATATCGCAGTATATCGTTAATACAAACGTTTTCATGGTTAATTAGTTAGGCCATTTTACAATCGTTTTTCCACTCATGTTCTAAAAGTGGCTGAAGAATTTCCAATTCTTAAGCTGTGGCTGAATTTCCAATTAAAAGCAAATATTCGTATATATATATTAATAAGTTAATGCCGTGTAGTGCTGGCTTGGCTTTGACTAGCACTACCCCATTTCTTTCCGCGGGTGTACGTAAGAGGCGATGTAGAGTATCGGGGGTTTGTAGGCGATGCGGTTGGAGACCCATCACCAATAACATTTAATAAACAATATTTTTCCTAATCAACTTCCAAATGTAACTAAAGAATTTTCTGATTCTGTAGCTCTTGCTACCCCTTATAGGGATGTATAGCCTTCAACTAAAGTTAAAAGCTTAAGAAAAAGTATATGTATGTAGTTGAAATATGCCGTGTAGTGTCGGCTTAGAATAACACTACCCCATTTCTACCCGTGGGTGATTTTTGGGCGATGTGGTTGGAGACCCGTCACCAAAAACATTTATTATTACAATCTTTTCCCCACTCAACTTCCAAAAGTGGCTGAGAAATTTCTCATTCCAAAGCTCTGGCTACCCCGTTAAGGGATTTATAGCCGTGAGTATATGTATGTATGTTAAAATTATTGGTGAGCACGCTGTCTCTTGTTCATATTGCTTATAGAGATACTTCCCATTATAAATTATCTTGTGTGATATTTTATAAAAGGACTAACGTTTCTCCCCCTTGGGAAATATGACGAAGACCGGGGATACAAAAGGTTTGTTTTCGAGCAGTGCTAATAATTGATCACTTGCTCCTTTTTACCACAATGTCAAATTTGATTCAAGAAACAATCTCTTTTACGACTATATTTAATCGTAAAAGACTTCAAGAACATCAAATGTTTTAAATAGGCGGCAAACAAATTTATTTTATTTTATTTTTTTTTAATTATTTTTATTAAATGTGATTAAAAACTTTAAGCACTTCTTTACACCATGGGGCATTCCTTAATAATCTCTCACTTTATATCATTAACTAAATTCCCAATTTAATTTTAGGTTGTCCTAGATTCAACTCAAACATTCACGTCGTATATCCCGAAGGGGTTTGGCAGAGGTACTCATACTTCTAAATATCAAATAAAAATGTCACCTAGTGTACGTAGTTCCCACATTTTGCTTGGACAGGTTAATCACGTGATAGGGAGCAGGCCTATCGCCGTTTTGTACGAATACACTGTCACATGAATAAGTACAACTCAGCCATGTGGGTTTCCTCACGATGTTTTCTCTCACCGTTAACAAACATTATATATAAATTACTCACACATATGTCTTTAGAAAAGACAAATTGGTGTAGGCCCGACCCAGGATTTGAACACTAGTCGTTTGCACGATAACCGAGTGTTCTACCCACTGGGCTATCACGTGAGTACACTGTCCATGCAAAACGTGGGTACTCTGAACACCAGGTGACAAAGTCACGTGATGTTCAGAAGTATTAGTACCTCTGCCAACCCCTTCGGGGATATTTGGCGTTAACGTTTATGTTTATCTATACTAATATTATAAAGAGGAAAGGTTTGATTTTTTGTTTGTTTGTTTGTTTGAATTGAATAGGCTCCAAAACTACTGGACGGATTTGAAAAATTCTTTCACTGTTTTGATGCTACACTATTCCCGAGTGACATAGGCTATATTTCATTTTCAAAAAAAATAGGGATCCTTACGTAAACTTCAAAAATGTAACCCAAGGTGTTAAAGAAATACCAAAAAAATCCTTACATCGCGTGCGCTGCGAAAACTATTGACAATAGAATGAAATTATGTACTACAATTTTATAGAACACATTATTATCTAAAAAAAATGCTCCGACAGCATGTCTCTAACTATTATAGTTATCTCACAACAAGCGTCATTATATAAAATTATTTAAAAATTAAATTAAAATCCTGCTTTAGAAAAGGCTCTTTATTTGTTCCTATCTAATCCTTATAAAAAACGCATATATTATTTCAGACTACTTCAATACCCTTATTTTACTTTTTGAATTATTCAATTCGAACATTCCATTCGAAAGTTATCTCGAATTAAAAAAATAGATAAAACTCCGCTCGATTAGCTATGCATAGTAAGTTGTTGCAGGCGTCACGAAGGGGTACGGGAGGCTGCTTATCAAAGAGTTAAAGCAAAATTTAATTGTAGCGACTATTATCACTGGCCCAGCAGCCGGTCAATTAGCTCATATACCGAGGATACCGATGATCCCAACTGATCTGCCAATTCCATTTAAACGGCTACAATTTCCGGTAAAAACATCTTTTGCTTTAACAATTAATAAGTTCCAAGGACAAACCTTCAAATTAGTAGAGATTGACCTGCGCCAGAATTGTTTTACTAACGCTCAACTGCACGTTGGCCTGTCGCGGGTGGGAGCTCTTGAACATCAATTTATTTTGCTGCCCCAAAATACAACAACGTCAAATATTGTTTACAGGGAAGCTCTAACTCTATAAATTGAATGGCTTTTGATGTAATTACTCATTAAGAAAAAAAATAAATAAATTATATCTAAATATAAATACAAAAAAATATAAGATACATACATATATATACTCACGGCTATAAATCCCTAGAAGGGGTAGCCAGAGCTAAGAAATCAGAAATTCCTCAGCCACTTTTGGAAGTCTGCTGTGTAGTGTCGAGGGGGAGCGATTATATTTATTATTCTGTTTATGACGAAAACTGACATTCCTGTTATGTCTTCGATTTTATACATATACTAGCAGCCCGCCCCGGCTTCGCTCGGGCATGAATTATCATTAAAAAATTTTTTTTTTATTACATGTATTATTATTTGAATATATTTTTTTTAAGTTTTAAGCTATGTTATATTTTTTTGCTGTGTAGTGTCGGCTTAGAATAGCACTATCCCATTTCTTCCGGTGGGTGTACGTAAGAGGCGACTAACGGTATTGGGGCTTTTAAGGGATTTTGGGCGATGCGGTTGGAGACCCATCACCAACAACCTTTATTTTACCATCTTTTCCCCACACAACTTCCAAAAGTGGCTGAGGAATTTCTAATTCCTTAGCTCTGGCTACCCCTTTTAGGGATTTATAGCCGTGAGTATATGTATGTATGTACTTTTGGAAGTTATGTGGGGAAAAGATGGTGAAATAAAGGTTGTTGGTGATGGGTCACCAACCGCATCGCCCAAAAATCCCTCAAAAGCCCCAAAACCGTTAGTCGCCTCTTACGTACACCGACCGGAAGAAATGGGGTAGTGCTATTCTAAGCCGACACTACACAGCAAAAAAATATAACATAGCTTAAAACTTAAAAAAAATATATTCAAATAATAATACATGTAATAAAATAAAAAACAAAATGTTAATGATAATTCATGCCCGAGCGAAGCCGGGACGGGCTGCTAGTGTTTATATACATGGCCTAAGAAAAGACAAATTTCAACCCTCGCCGCGGGTATTCTACCCATTGAGCTATCACTTTAGCAATAACATAATATACATAAACATACATAAACGTTCACGCCGAATATCCCCGAAGGGGTTGGCAGAGGTACTAATACTTCTGAACATCACGTGACTTTGTCACCTGGTGTTCAGAGTACCCACGTTTTGCATGGACAGTGTACTCACGTGATAGGGGGCAGGCCTATCGCCGTTTTGTACGAATACACTGTCACATGACTAAGTACAACTCAGCCATGTGGGTTTCCTCACGATGTTTTCCTTCACCATTAACAACCATGATAAATACCATGATAAGTTAGCAATAACATACACACATATAAACTGTACCGCCCTATACTACATCGCCGTGTATTGTTGGCTTAGAATAACACTACCCCATTTCTACCCGTGGGTGATCGTAAGAGGCGACTAAGGGTATAGGGGCCTTTTAAGTGATTTTTGGGCGATGTGGTTGGAGACCCGTCACGAAAAACATTTATTATTACTATCTTTTCCCCAATTAACTTCCAAAAGTGGCTGAGGAATTTCTCATTCCAAAGCTCTGGCTACCCCGTTAAGGAATTCATAGCCGTGAGTATACGTATGTATGTATGTATGTATGAGCTATCACTTTAGCAATAACATACATACATATAAACTGGTTTCCCATAATAGAGACCTAGCCTAGTTTGGGAACCTCTGCTTAAGTCTGTACTACTGTGAATTTCTCATCAAATAAATGAATTCTATTTTTTTATTTATAATATATTCAGGGCTAATAATCCCTGAACGGTGTTGCCAGGGCCTTGCAATGAGAAATTCCTGAGCCACTTTTGGAAGTTGAGTGGTGAAAAGATGGTAATAATAATAATTGTTGGTGCCGGGCTCTCTAACCACATCGCCCAAAAAACACTAAAAAGCCTACGCTAAATCACTAAGGGTATAGACCCTTAGACTCCTATTATTATGATCACCCACCGGTAGGAATGGCGTAGTGATATTCTCAGCTGAAACTACACGGTGACACTTGTGTTTTGCTATAAAAAAACATTAACATAACATAACATAAACGTTCACGCCGAATATCCCCGAAGGGGTTGGCAGAGGTACTAATACTTCTGAACATCAAGTGACTTTGTCACCTGGTGTTCAGAGTACCCACGTTTTGCATGGACAGTGTACTCACGTGATAGGGGGCAGGCCTATCGCCGTTTTGTACGAATACACTGTCACATGACTAAGTACAACTAAATAAAAAACATATTAATCTTATATCTACTTTGACTAGGACCTCATAGTACCACAACATGAATTAACGTTTACTTGAATAAGTGTAACTGCATTTATCATATCGATTTTAATTGAGCCGCATTGAACCGAAATCTCTCGAAATCGAGACGTTTGAATTGGATGTAATAAGTTCGATTTTCCACCGGCTTTAAAAATGAGGGACTCAATTGGATTGTTTATACATAAATACATATACTCACGGCTATATTTCCCTAGAAGGGGTAACCAGAGCTAAGGAATTATAAATTCCTCAGCCACTTTTGGAAGTTGAGTGGGGAAAAGATGGTAAGAATAAAGGTTTTTGGTGATGGGTCTCCAACCGCATTGCCCAAAAATCCAATAAAAAGCCCCAATACCCTTAGTCGCCTCCTACGACACCCGTGGGTAGAAAGGGGTAGCGACATTCTAATCCGGCACTACACGGATTGGATGGATTGTTTATATTTGTATGTATATGTATGTTACGTGATTCCCCGTTAATCTTAGCCGTTAATAGTCAATCGATTTCTAAAATTCTTTTTTTTTTCGTTTGGATATACTTCCAAAGTGGTCTTAATTTAATATTTATCGGGTTTGGTTGCGTGGTAAAAATTTTGCTTTAAAAATATCAAAATGCATGGACGATTTTGCTGTTTTTGTTTATACTTCAAATTTTTTTATACATCAAATGGCTGAAGGAATCTAAAAAATACATTTGAAATTACTGATTTACATTAAAGTTGAGAATGTGAGTTACTAATTTTGTAGACAACTGTGCATTGGTCGGCAAAAACTTGTTATAGGACACTGTGTTATTTATATTGCATTATATACTTTCAATCGGATTACTTATAAAATAAGAAACTAGTGAATATATATGCATATATTCCATTAAAAAAGGTGAGCTTCAGAAACAGAAAATAATTTTTAGTTAGTTAGTTAGCAACCGTGATAGCCCAGTGGGTAGAACACTCGGTTATCGTGCAAACGATTAGTGTTCAAATCCTGGGTCGGGCCTACATCAATTTGTCTTTTCTAAAGGTATATGTGTGGTTAATTTATCGGCGATGGGCCTGCCCCAATCACGTGAGTACACTGTCCAAGCAAAACGTGGGTACTCTGAACACCAGGCGACAGTGTCACCTGATGTTCAGAAGTATAATTACCACAACCAACCTCTTCGGGGATATTCGGCGTGAAAGTTTGTGTTTGAGCTTTCTCTCACCGTTAACAGCCATGATAAATTAACCAAACATATTACTTTAGAAAAGACAAATTGGTGTGGACCCGACCCGAGATTTTGAACCATTATCGTTGCACGATAAGCGTTGTTTTACCCACTGAGCTATTAAGGTTGCTTATCGATCGATATATATGTAAAAAAAAAACAGGCCTCTTTTGTAAAAAATTGTGACAGACATATTCGAAATCTGAGAGACAACAACAACATTTCAATAACTAAATACAGATTGTCAAAAGTAAATACCTCTTTCATGGGGTTATGCGTAGTAATAAAATAGCTGAGGACATTTTAAATTTATCAGAAACCAAATTCAAAGCAGTAGTTAAAAGAAATCTTAGTTCGAAAGCCTATTATAATGTTAATGATTATATTAATGATAAAATGGCTTGGTTTTTTAATCTTTTTGTTCATGAAAACCTCATGTGGGGATTATTACTAATAAATAAAGAATAAATAAAGGAAAGAAAAATTTCGACACAGGCGGGGATCGAACCCGCGACCTCGGGTAAACGCCCCGAGAGCGTCGAAATTTTTCTTTCCTTTATTTATTCTTTATTTATTAGTAAATGGCTTGGTGTCATCCGGCAGTAGAATAGCACTACCCCATTTCTTCCGGTGGGTGAACGTAAGAGGCGACTAACGGTTTTGGGGCTTTTGAGGGATTTTTGGGCGATGCGGTTGGAGACCCATCACCAACAACCTTTATTTCACCATCTTTTCCCCACACAACTTCCAAAAGTGGCTGAGGATTTTCTGATTCCTTAGCTCTGGCTACCCGTTCTAGGGATTTATAGCCGTGAGTATATGTATGCATTTTAAAGGCCGGTAACACATACATGTATCGGCTGTACCGGAAAGTCACTTAACCTAGTAATTTCCGGTGGTTCGGTTCTTGCTGGCACTGAATACGTTTGCCGGAAACGTTGAAAATACCTCGATCTGGCTCACGATATCACCGACCAGTGACGTGACACCTCAACGGAAATAATCTTAATTGTTTTCACCGCAAATGGGTAAATCTTACCAACCTCGTGACCAACTTAAGGGCGTCCCCGGAAAAATAGGTTGATATTGATTGTTTGGAAATTCTATAAAGTCTGATTTGATGATATTGATATGACATGAATAAAATATATGTTGGTGATTAGTTCATGGTGTTAAAATTTGGTGTTTAACATTTTAATAATTTGTTGAAAAATATGATGAAAAAAATTGAATTGGAACATGCATTGTTTTCATAAAAACCGCATAGGCTCCACTGGCATAACATACATGTGAACTCATTATGTGTCTATATACGCGTAGCTTTAAGATCTGTAACTTTGATGTTTAACTTTTCATTTAAACATTATAGTTATTCAATAAAACTAAATAAACTACATTTATTCTGCGCGCGCGTTTTTTCCGTCCCTGTCACTCTCAGTAAATTTGACGTAAGAGTGAGCGCAATAGCTGCAAAATGCGGGAAGGCCCTTAAAGCGGCTGGGCTTCTATAGATTGTAGCTTCCAGCAGAAACGGTGCTGTTTCCTACGACTTGTATTATGAATAGTTGTATGATGGTCCTTGAACTGGAACCCTTTTAACTCTTATAAACTTGTACTTGTACCTTATTCCACATTAAATATTATTACATAATAATAATAACAAGTAAATCTGATGCTCCTCAACTAATTTTTCTAAAACTTATAAGTATTTTTAATGCCTTAAAAGTGTCTAGATATCTTATATCTGTATGAAATTGTTGCGTTCCTGACTGACAGAAAGTTTTAGTGCTTTAGATGAACACTAAGAAACGAAATACCTGAAATCCTCACGGGAACACAACTTCTGTAATTTACATTCCATCTATTTCGTATAAAGGATTGATTGATGCAAGAGGAAGGTTTACGTGTATAACATTGCAATTTCATGCAGCCGAAGCTGTGGTACGAAAAGCTAGTACTGAAATATGCAGATTAGAATATTAGTGTATTGAATTAAACTACACTTGCGTGATATAAAATTATGATAAACTTAATCTAATTAACTTGCAATGTTTTCTAATTATAGCACTGAGACAAACGTTATAAAAATAGATTTAAGTACAAGCACATACATTGTTCTTACTTGGTTATTTTTATAGCACTACCCCATTTCTTCCGGTCGGTGTATGTAAGAGGCCACTAACGGTTTTGGGGTTTTTAAGGGATTTTTGGGCGATGTGGTTTTAGACCCATCACCAACAACCTCTATTTTTACCTTCTTTTCCCACTCACATTTCCAAAAGTGGCTGAGGAATTTCTAATTCCTTAGCTCTGGCTACCCCTTTTACGGATTTACAGCCGTGAGTATAAGTAAGTAAGTAAGTTATCTTTCTTCTTCATTTTCTCATTGATATGAAAATCTCACTCTAAATAATGTAAATAAAGATATTTATATAAGAGTTTCGCGTTAAAAAATACAAAAAATAACAGGAATAATGTCAAAATAATTAACAGTATATAATATTGTCTTTTCTAAAGTCATGTGTGGTTAATTTATCATGGTTGTTAACGGTGAGGGAAAACATCGTGAGGAAACCTACATGGCCGAGTTGTAGTCATGTGACAGTGTATTCGTATAACACGGCGATAGGCCTGCCGAATATCACGTGAGTACACTGTCTAAGCAAAACGTGGGTGCTTTGGACCCTAGGTGGCGCTGTCACGTTGTGCATAAGTATTGGTGCCCTGCCAACCCCTTCGGGGATAAAACGGCGTGAACGTTTATGTTATGTAACATTATTAACACGCGTAGTGTATTAATTAAAATACTATTGATTAATTGACACGTCGAATCTAGCAGGGAGAAAATATTCACTTTCTAATGTAAAAATCCAGCAGTTATTCATGATTATTATTGATCTTTAAGATTATCTCTATCTTTTTATATCAGTTTGCTATGTAGTGTCGGCCTAGAATAGCACTAGCCCATTTCTTCCGGTGGGTGTACGTAAGAGGCGACTAACGGTTTTGGGGGCTTTTAAGGGATTTTTGGGCGATGCGGTTGGAGACCCATCACCGACAACCTTTATTTTACCATCTTTTCCCCACACAACTTTCCAAAAGTGGCTGAAGAATTTCTAATCCCTTAGCTCTGGCTTCCCCTTATAGGGATTTATAGCCGTGAGTATATGTATATTGTTATATCAGCTGGAAGAAACTAGCGGGAGTTTTATCGCACTTGCAAGTCTTGCACGATCGAGCTTTTAACTAGTTAACTCGTCGTATAGAACAGCCATCTCTTTCACAATTAAATTGTGTTGTATACTTTACCTCATTCTAACCGACAATTACGATAAACTGTGTTCGTGCTAAGCCCCTAGATACTGGTTTATATTTTAAACAGCTCGGCAATTTTTTTACTGTAAAGTATCGTTATTTTCATTGTTATTTTTTTAATTAGAAATTCCTCTGCCACTTTTGCAAAATTTGAGTGGGGAAAAGATGATAAAATAAAGGTTGTTGGTGATGGGTCTCCAACCGGACCGCCCAAAAAAACCTTAAAATCCGCAATACCGTTTGTCGCCTCTTACGTACAACCACCGGAAGAAATGGGCTAGTGCTATTCTAAGCCAACACTACACAGCTTATACGCCACATAGAGAAAGCAAAAACTACATACAATTTCTTACAAAACGAGAAATGTCGCTGTATACGTAAACAATACCACGCTCCGTTGATCCGATGCAAAATAAACCTGTCAATCAATGAAGCGTGACATTGTGTTTTAAAATCAACTAGTTTTAGTATTCTATCCTAGTAGTATTCTAGTATTAGGATCTATTTGTGATATTTATTTATTGCAGGTCACTATTTTTTACAGCGAAACTAATGTAACATTTATTAAATTTATCAATAAGTATGGAATTGAATTCGATTGATATACACCCGATTTCTGAATTGAGTATTCAAGCTGAGAACGACTTAAGTATCGTTTGGTCTCTTATCAGTTGTTAAGATTTCAATGCGACAGAACGATACTTAAGTTGTTTTCCGCTGGAATACTCAATTCAGAAATCGGGCGATAATCTATATTAAGGCTAATTTTTAAAGTCTGTCAATTAATAATTTTACCACAGACGGCGGCGGTATCCCTTACAAAGTTTCAATTATGTAAATAAAAGATATTATCACATTAAACTGTCATTTCCTAATGCCAATGATCGAAAGATTTTGCCCGCAGGCGATCTTATAACTATTACTTTTTAGCAGTCCCAAAAATATCGAGAAAATCGCCCCCGTAATCCCGGGGACTGCAAAATTATGCCGGGCACTAAACTGAGATCTCTGGATTCTGAGATTGGAAGGCCTTGTATATTTTTAGGTATATGCTCATGAACTATACATGTATAATAAAATAATAATAATAATAAAAATTTATTCAGTTTTCAAAAGTACATAATATTCGTCTTAACCTAGTAAGTTATTTAAAGTACAAAATATAACATTTTCCTGTTCCTGAGCTAGGTAATTTACCTGTATTTCAGGCAACAATAAACAAAAAAGGCTTAAACTATCAGTTTTCATATAATGGTATTGGTAAGTAGTGTATAAATTATTATCAGACTCGATTGTATCTAACTAATTGTATTATTATGATAAAAAAATAAAAACATCTTATATTAACTTATTATATTAAGCAATTCCTCTGATTCCGTGTATGTAAGATTTAAAAGCCACGATTGAAGTTTTTTCTTGCATTCAAAGTTGTTTAAGTTATATAATACTAGTAATCTATTAATTTTATTATATAAGTATGGACCTAAAAATATAAAGAATCTATTTGTAATGGAAAATTTTGCACTATAAGTATTCAAACATACTATATCCTTTCGCCTCCTGTTTAGTGTATCAGGGTTGAAGTGTAAGCTGGCATGCTGCTTTAGAACAGTGAATAGAATAAAGAGCTGGCGCACAGTTAGCACTTTGCATTGTTTATATAGTTCGGTAGTAGGGAAATAGAAAGGGCGCGCTGTGGCTACTTTAAGTAGCGCTCTTTGAGCTCGTTCCAGTTTTAACATAGTGGTAATGCCAGCACCTCCCCAAGATTTTATGCAATAAGTCAGTAAGGATTGACCAAGCGCTTGATAGATTTGTTTTATTAAAGCGTAGTCACATATGTGTCTCAACTTTTTAAATATTACTATAAGTTTTCTAATTCTATTACAGAGTGCATTAATATGGACCTTAAAAGTTAAAGTAACATCGAGAGTAATTCCAAGATATTTGATGTTAATTGCTTTGGAGATAGTTGAGCATGGGCATGGTGCGCTATCAGTGCAAGTGCGGTGATGTGCATAAAGCGGGGTATTAGCGAGTAATGGTGTAGAAGTGTTCCTTGCGAAAATCATATACATAGTTTTATCAGTGTTCAAGGACAGAAAATTATTAAAAAGCCAGTCATTCACAATACTAAAGCCAAATTGAGCGAATTTATAAGCTTCGTCTATTGTTTTTGCAGAAAAAAGTAAGGCTGTGTCATCTGCATATGAAACTATGGTGCCGTTATTAAGTTGGAGATTACATAGCTCATTAATATAAATCAAAAATAGGCTGGGTCCTAAGATACTACCCTGAGGGACGCCATAGGGGTGGTTTTTTGAAAATGTGCTATAATTGTCTCCAATTTTTAGGCACTGAAGTCTATTACTAAGATAACTTTCAAATAATTTTAACTGAGTATCCCGAATGCCGATATTTTCTAATTTTCGCAATAAAATTGGAATTGAAATTGTATCAAAGGCTTTTTTGAGGTCGAGAAAAATCCCTATAACATGCATACCTTTGTCCAAATTTTGCACAATTTCATTTGTAAGGCAATGGACTGCGTCATCAGTAGATAACTTTTTACGGAAACCAAATTGACAACTTGAGAGAAAGGATATTTCATCTAAATATTTTATTAACCTACTGTTCATTATTTTTTCCAAAATTTTAGAGAAAGTGGGAAGAAAAGAAATCGGTCTGTAATTATTTGGTTGGTTTTTATCCCCCGATTTATAAATCGGAATATGTATAACTAAGCACGTAGAGGTGTAACGACAAACTGTGACTTTTCATTTGAAAAACCAGTGATATAATGTAATGTTTATTTTTTACTCCACTTCCAAATTCTCTGACCATTCAGACATTGAGCTTACAGCTGGTAGTAATAGGTGTGGTTGTCTGGAAGAGATCGCTTTTAGCGATTAGACCGCCAATTGTACCTCACTGTAAACTGTTTGAACATATTATTACTTTTGTAAATTTGTGTTTGATGTGCAATAAAGAGTTATTCTATTCTATTCTAATATTTCTTGGACAACAAGATTGTTCATATAATATTAAGTAATTTATTTTCTTAACTACCGTGTTGAAAATAGCCGTACCACAACTGTGAGTTCAAATCTTTACAGCGCTTGGTGTATGAAAAATCCGCTTCGACTGTAATCATTACTTTGCTTACTTGTATTATTAATACACGACCGTGCAGTGATAGAAGTAGGCTTCTCAAAATTTCTACTACGATTATTTATCCGCTTCTTTTTATTATTAACTTTTAACGATTAATGACTTTTAAGGTATTACCTTTGAAATTCGTTAATCATTAGTATACGACGCCTACCACGTCGTAATTTAGGGCCGGCGCTGACTGCCGGCATGGCATGGCAAAGGATTTCGGTACAGATATAGCATTTTTAATCTTATTACCATATAGAATTCATTTTGACACAACGATGCCGAGGGAGGCCGCAGTAGAACAGAACGTCGGCATCGTTGTGTCAAAATGAAGTAAAATGAATTCTATACTCATTGTAATAAGATTAAAAATGCTATATCTGTACCGAAATCCTTTGCCATGCCATGCCGGCAGTCAGCGCTGGCTCTTACGTGCCCGCTGCTCAATTTGAGAGCACAACTTTGTAGTATTTTATCACTCACAACTTACAAATCAAAACATAAACCAAAATTCTCATCCAGCGGAACCGCGTTCATCAACGATCCGACGCTAACCGACTTAACGGCCGCCACGGTTACAGCTGGCGGCGGCGGCGCTGCTGCTGGTGCTGTTCCTGTCGTATACATACATATATATACTCACGTCTATAAATCCCTGAAAGCGGTAGCCAGAAAATCAGAATCTAAAAATTATTCAGTTATTTTTGGATTTCAAGTGGGGAAAGGATTGTATAAATGGTTTGCCAACCGCATCACCCAAAAATCACTTAAAAAGTTCCGACACCCATAGTTGCCTTTTACGATCACCCATGGGAAGAAATGGGGTAGTTTTAATCTAAGCTGACACTGCACATCATGTTGATATTTTATATCCCACAACTTACACATCAAAACATAACACAAACTTTTCATCCAGCGGAACCGGGTGTATCAACGATCCGTCGCCAACCAACGTCACGGCTGTCGCGGTGACAGCTGTTGGCGGCGACGGCGCTGCTGCTGGTGCTGTCGCTGTCGTCGCCGGCCGCCGCCAACCCCGACGCCAAACGACTGTACGACGATCTGCTGTCGAACTACAACAAGTTGGTGCGACCCGTGCATAATGTTAGCGCGGCTCTCAGCGTCAAGATCAAGCTTAAATTGTCGCAGCTTATTGATGTGGTGAGTGCTTTTTTTGTTATAATGGTTGGTAAGACTGTAATAGTTCACACGCATTTAGCTTATTTTAGCTCTGCCTACCCCAATGGGAACTAACGGCGTGAGAATATGTATGTACGTATGTTATCAAGCCTGCAATTCTAAATGTTCTATAAATATTCACTTTTATTCACAAAAGTTCAAAATCAAATCAAAATCAAAATCTTTATTGCATTTACACATCGCAATTTACATGACATACAGGACATAAATTTTGACATGTATACCCTGCAAGGGCATAGCAAAAAATACTTATTACTAAATTTATTTTCAAATTTCAATTAAAATTAACTAAAACACATTAAACTCGATAAGATAAAATAAAACACATTAAGGTTAAAAGTAGAAAAATAATAATAAAAAAGAAAAAAAAATCAAATTACTAATTAAATTATATTACATTAAATTATATTATTTCACAAATTATATTATAATATCACATAAAATTATTATATTAATTAAATTATATTATTATCAAAATATTCCTTAGAATTATGAAAACAATTTTCTATTAGAAAGCATCTTAAAAGTTTTATAAAAGATTTGTAGTCAGATTCTTGAACAATATAATTTGGAAGGTGGTTGTATATTTTGCAGCACATAGGGAGAGGACTTGTATAATGGATATTTAATCTTGAAGCCGGTACTATTAATTTATCCCTTCCGGATCTTAATGGGAATCTTCGATTATAGTCGGATTGTTTTTTAAAGAATCCTTTTTTTAATACATACATATATATACTCACGGCTATATTTCCCTAGAAGGGGTAACCAGAGCTAAGGAATTATAAATTCCTCAGCCACTTTTGGAAGTTGAGTGGGGAAAAGATGGCAAAAATAAAGATTTTTGGTGATGGGTCTCCAACCGCATCGCCCAAAAATCCAATAAAAAGCCCCAATACCCTTAGTCGCCTCTTACAACACCCATCGGTAGAAAGGGGTAGCAACATTCTAAGCCGGCACTACACGGCTTTTTTTAATACATTACTTCATAAAAGTTAAGTGATGTAAAAAATCTCAAGTTGTTCTCAATGTAAAATTTAATATAAACGGATATATTACATAGCTCAAATTATCTCTCCAATAGGACAAGAACGTTGGCAATTTATATGAGTACAGAATTGATTGAGACTAATTTGAATACAGACATAGTACAGTATAATATAAAAAAAAATGTTTGACGTAGTATACTATATAGAAAGCGTCATAGATTACTGCGAATACAAAATTCTTGGTACGTAGAGATTAAATTTCCATTTAGTGATCCACCAACAAATAAAGTTTTGCCAACATCACTTCCCAGTATTTGTAATATTTGACGATATATTATTTTTTAAACCTTGCTTTTACCAACATATTATGTTGGTAAAAGCAAGGTTTAAAAAATTGCACATAGATTTCTGTTTTATTAATTATTTTTGATTATTTGTTTCAGAATTTAAAAAACCAGATCATGACCACAAACCTTTGGGTTGAACAAGTAAGTATATTGTATTTTAAGTTTATATGGTAACATTTAAGAACACTAAAACCTTTAAACTTACTGCTTATAACGGAGGGTATATTAAATAAAAAAAAATATATACGGACATATTATACACAGATTAAGTTAGTCCCAAACTAAGTATAACTTGTATTATGGGAAACTAAATCAAAGTTATATTTAATATTATATAATACACATATAAATAATATCCAAGACTAAGAAAAAAACATTAATATTCATCACAAAAATGTTATCCCTCAGCGGGGATCGAACCCGCAAACTCCGGACCGAGAAGCTAGTCACCTATCCACTCGGCCACGGCTGCCGTCTAATGATTAATTCCAACTACTTTTGCTTTCGTTCCATAGCAATAGGCTATTTGACTCACTTTTAAAAACTATCTTACGGTGTTAATTCGTTTATAAGGAGCCCTAAAAATATATTTTTCTGTCTTCATTTTAGCTATTTTATTAAAAAATCGAAAAAGAAAATGCAATATTCAAATGTGCCGCGAAAACGCGACTTTAAGTAATATGGCGGCTGTAGCACAAATGACGTCAATTCCGCATTAAACACCAATGAGCGAAGCGATACACAGTCTGTTTATGTGCTATCTACGTCATTAACCTCTAACTGCAATATTTAATCAATCCCTCGCAACCGGTAAATTTCCTGCAGAATGGAAAACGGCTTATATTAGCCCGATACCGAAATCGGACACCCTCAGTGATATCTCACAGTATCGTCCTATTTCTCTTCTATCGGTTTGTGGTAAAATTTTTGAACAGCATGTCTATAAAGCAATTATGGCTCATATAAAACCACAAATTAGTATTGAGCAACATGGGTTTCTGCCTCAAAGATCAACAGAAACTAACCTTGTAAGTTATGTTACAGACGTTTCGAAAGCCCTAGATAATAACCAAGAAGTACATGCTGTATACACGGATTTCAAAAAGGCGTTTGATTTAGTTGATCTCTTTCTGCTGGGTTGGAAGCTTGAAATGTATGGTATACATGGCTGTTTACTCCGATGGTGTATCTCCTATTTGGAAAATCGATCGCAATTAGTGGCTCTGGGAGGTTATAGGTCTAGCGCATACTCGGTCCCCTCAGGTATTCCACAGGGCTCAACTCTTGGACCGCTTTTCTTCATAATATTTATAAATGATTTGTGTAAATTATTGACATCTAATTTTAAATTATACGCTGATGATTTGAAAATTTATAGAGTAATTAATTCTTCAGCAGACATAGAAGCATTACAAAGTGACCTAAACAATGTTCAACAGTGGTGTACAGAAAACAGTATGCAACTAAATCCTACCAAATGCTTTTGCATTAACTTTAGTAGAAAATTAATACCTTCTAAACCAAATTATTTTATAAATAGTGTATTATTGACAGAGGTTAATTGTATAAAGGATCTGGGAGTTATTATTGATAACAAACTGTCCTTTGTTCCACATATAGATCACATAACTAAGAGAGCCCTTAAACTATCGGGTTTTCTAGTTAGACAACTGAAGTGCTTCAACAACTATAAGGTCACTAAAATAGTTTTCTACACTTTTGTGCGCAGTTTACTGGATTACTGTAGCGTTGTATGGAATCCGGGATACCAAGTACATAGTGACAGACTAGAACGAGTTCAAAAAAAATTTCTTTATAATCTTTCATATAACGACAATAAATGTAGAAGTTTAAAATCATATGAAGAGCGGCTGTCACACTATGAAATGGTATCTCTACGCGATCGAAGAAAAGCCACTGATGTTGCATTTTTGTGCAAGCTTATACAAAACAAGATAGATTGCCCTCATCTATTGGAAAAACTTGATCTTTCTGTTCCTCGTATGGCAAGTCGCCTTCAAAATCGTGTTACATTTCAGGTACCCTTTTATAAAACTGTTCTTGGTCATCATTCTCCCATGTATCGAATATGCTCATCAACTAATGCCATCCGTGCATCCGCTGATATATTTCATGATTCTGTGACCTCAGTCAAAAAAATAGTTTTAGATTTATAAATAAGTTATTTATAAATAAGTTAAGTTTTTAGGTTAATGTTACAATTAGAATTAGATTAACGAAATTGTAGTTCACTTAATTCAAGTTCATAAAGGCATACTGTGTCTACTCTTAGTGGGATTTCATTTATATCTGTTCACTAACGCATTTTGTTTATTCTTAAGTTATAATGTAATCCAGTTTGTAGACCAAATAATAAAAAAAAAAAAAAAAAAAAAAAAAAAAAAATTATAGAAATAGCCAATCACGGTCGTTTTTAGTCACGTGACAGTTGCATCAAAAATACTTATTTTAGAAGACGGATTTTAGTGAAATAATGCAATATTTTTATCTCGCATTATTACGTATTGCTCCAAAAAAGAAATATTAAGACTAATGAAATAAAAGAAATGTATATTTCTATTACAGTCAAATAATCTATTGTAAACAATTGCTTTGCCTTTAATTTTCACAAAACTTAATGAAAACGCTCTTATTTCGAATGACAAATCATGAAAAATGCACTTCATGTCTGACAGGCACATATTTTTTCTGTTCTACTATTAATACTGATAAATATTATTATTAATACTGATGTTCCGTGTAGGCTTAGAATAACACTACCCCATTTCTACCCGTGGGTGATCGTAAGAGGCAACTAAGGGTAAAGGGGCTTTTTAAGTGATTTTTGGGCGATGTGGTAGGAGACCCGTCACCAAAAACATTAATTATTACCATCTTTTCCCCAATCAAATTCCAAAAGAGGCTGAGGAATTTCTCATTCCAAAGCTCTGGCTACCCCGTTAAGGGATTTATAGCCATGAATATATGTATGTATTAATACTGATAAACTCCTTTTTATAACTTCTCTTCTATCCAAATATAATGCTTGTAATTGCAAATTGCAGAGCTGGTACGACTACAAGCTGTCGTGGGAGCCGCGCGAGTACGGCGGCGTGGAGATGCTGCACGTGCCCTCCGACCACATCTGGCGACCCGATATCGTGTTGTACAACAAGTTAGTACACACACCTACTGTATTCACTCACAGCCCATATATGTCCCCACCAAGGGGCTCGAGCCTACCCTATATAGGGCGATTTGGCCTTAGTCCACCACGCTTGCCAATTCGGTAAGCAAAGTTTTACTAAAGTGATGCTGATTACAAAACCATTTTGAGATATTATGGTTATAAACAATATTTTCTTGAAATTATATTAATTGAAGCTAAGATGACTGTTATTCTATCAAAAAACTGTAACCGTGTTCGACCTTCAATGTTTTTTCAAAGACATACGGTTTTGCAGTTTATTAATAAAATATCGAAAATCATAGGTTTGTTTAGTATAATATCGTAATAATTTCATTTGACATCACAAATTCGTGATATGTTTTGCAATCAGCAACATTTTTATAAAACATTTCGCTTCATTTGCATGTCGCTACGTGATTTTACCGATCGATGACGTCATTAAGTACAAAAGTTGAACAATCTTTAAAAAATCATAACTTTACAATTACTCATTTTAAATGGAAAATATTCAAATTAGTCTTTTATTTTCGTGTTAACTATCGAATAAAAATATTTAATAAATACCAAAAAAAAACTTTGCATACCGAATTGCGGGTTTTCAGACTAACGACTACTACCGTAATAGTAGCCGGGACCGACGGGCCTACTGTATTATAGAAACGCAATTAGGATTTGCAAAAATAATTTGACAACATTTTCTTAGAATAACATAACATAACATAATAACATACATAACATAAACATAAACGTTCACGCCGAATATCCCCGAAGGGGTTGGCAGAGGTACTAATACTTCTGAACATCACGTGACTTTGTCACCTGGTGTTCAGAGTACCCACGTTTTGCATGGACAGTGTACTCACGTGATAGGGGGCAGGCCTATCGCCGTTTTGTACGAATACACTGTCACATGACTAAGTACAACTCAGCCATGTGGGTTTCCTCACGATGTTTTCCCTCACCGTTAACAACCATGATAAATTAAACCACACATATGTCTTTAGAAAAGACAAATTGGTGTAGGCCCGACCAGGATTTGAACACAAGTCGTTTGCGCGATAACCGAGTGTTCTACCCACTGGGCTATCACGGTTGCTTAGAATAACTAGTGTTTATTTCAGCAAATTGTTTGTTCGCAAGAAGACTTCTGATCTTGGGAGATTTGGGATCTCAGTCTTTGGAGAGCCAAAGGTCTCTAGTAAATCTTTTCTATTAATAAATAAGGATCAAGATCTCAATCCCTTAAGATCAAAAGTCTCCTTTGTTAAACAACGATTTACGATGTTTTTATTTTATTTAACAGGGAATAAATGACCTGATATTATGCAGACATGGGGTCAGGGGGACAGGGGATTAAGACGGGAAATGTTCCATGAATAACAATACGACATACATACATATACTCACGGCTATAATTCCCTAGAAGGGGTAACCAGAGCTAAGGATTTATAAATTCCTCAGCCACTTTTGGAAGTTTTGAAAGTACTACTGTTTTTTGTATCTTCTGTAGATGTCTGTTATTGGATTTTTTAGGGTTCCGTAGCCAAATGGCAAAAACGGGACCCTTATAGATTCTTCATGTCTGTCTGTCTGTCCGTCCGTCCGTATGTCACAGCCAGTTTATTCCGAAACTATAAGAACTACATTATTGAAAATTGGTGCGTAGATGTATTCTGTAAACCGCATTAAGATTTTAAAATAAAATCTGAAAAAAAAACCAAAATTTTTAGGGTTCCCCATACATAGAACTGAAACTCAATTTTTTTTTTTCATCAAACCTATACGTGTGGGGTATCTATCAAAAGGTATTTGAAAATGATGTTGAGGTTTCTTATATCATTTTTTTCAAAACTGAATAGTTTGCGCGAGAGACTTTTCCAAAGTGGTAAAATGTGTGTCCCCCCCCGTAACTTCTAAAATATGGGCATGATAAAACTGAAAAAAATATATGATGTGCATTACTATACAAACTACTAACGAAAATTGGTTTGAATGAGATCCAGCCAGTAGTTCTATTTTTAAACGTCATAAATCAAATTACTTGCTAGTGCTGCTACGGAACCCTTCATTAGCGAGTCCATCTCGCTCTTGGCCGCTTTTCTTTATTTTTATCTAATTGTAACTTATATGTTTATGTGCTGTTGATGTCCCTAATAAAATAAAATAATAAAATAAATGAGTATCCAACCGCATCGCCCGAAAATCTAATAAAAAGCATACGAATAGCTTGCAAAATAAATTTAAGCCTCTTTAATCGCTTAACTCTAAAATGAAGGTGGATGACCTATTGATTAATTTTCCTCCCCCTTGCCAGCCATGCTTCTTTTTCATTTGGACTCAGAACTTGCGTTATTAAAGTTTCTGCCACCGGTCTAAATACAACAAAATTGTACATCAACAGTGCCGACGGCAATTTTGAAGTAACGCTGGCAACCTAAGCCACGCTGAACTAAACGGGCCGCGTGAACTGGCGTCCTCCCGTCGAGTACTCCTCTTTGGGGTTTAAATTAGGGCTCGGACACTTTCAAAAAATGCAATATAAAAATATCTACCATCCCCCAAAATTTTGTATTGACAGTGCTGACTGCATTTTCAACGTTTCGCTAGTAACCAAAGACACGCTTTTGCCGAGCATTATTTCATGTCTATAAGGAATCAAACACTTTCATTTCAATCAATATGTAAAAATATAAGCCATGAATCTATTTAAAACAATATTTCACATTAATAGTGCTGACGGCAACTTCGAAGTTACGCTAGCGACCAAAGCCACGCTGAACTACACGGGGCGCGTGGACTGGCGCCCTCCCGCCATCTACAAGTCTTCGTGCGAGATCGACGTCGAGTACTTCCCTTTCGACCAGCAGACGTGTGTCATGAAGTTTGGTTCTTGGACTTACGATGGATTTCAGGTGATCTATTTGATTAATATATTAATTTACTGAGAGCTACAATCATTAACTGTTGAACTGGAATGAACTAAATGTTTCAATAATTTCAAACCCATGATTGGAAAGATAAGATTAAGTCGTACATACGAGTAGGCCTAGATTTTCCTTTAGAATTATGGCTGAGACATATTGTATATTTCTAACATAAACGCTCTGAATTAGACCCAATTGGGGCAAGATGCTCTTTAATGTATTTCGTGTGACTTCAATGTAACTTCTTAACCCACTCCCGCGACTTCTGAAAGATTCTCTGAAAAAGTAATGTTTATCTATACTTATAATAAATCTGTAGAGAGGTCAATTCTGTACATTAAATATATTTTCAAAATAACTATCAGGGGGTGATTAGTGATCGATACTGATGCCAAAAATGCAATCAGTAAAATTTTTGTCTGTCTGTCTGTCCGTCTGTCTGTCTCTGTCTGTCTGTCTGTCGGTTTGTATGTTCCTTATGGAAACAAAAACTACACGACGGATTTTAACGAAACTTGGTACAATTATTCTTCATACTCCTAGGCAGGTTAAAGTGTACTTTTCAGCAGAGTAGTGAAGGGGAATTTTGGGAAAATTTGGGAAAACGGGGGAAGTTACTCCATTTTTTAAGCTTCCATCGCGTGTGCAGCCTTAGTGGTTATAGTTACATAGAAATCATGTATGACGGAAATATTTTACATAAAATTTTCAAAAAAATATCCTTCTGCAGCATATGTCTATCTTTTATGGTTGACTCATAATAACACGTGTAATTCCTGATAGCTTAGCAGTTCGGAGCATTCTGATTATATTTTTTTACTCTTACGTTAGTTCTCTCATTCATCTTTCATTTAAAAAAGTTTACATTATTACCTATTCAATAAAAAAAGAATGATAGAAATCGGTATAGAATAACCAAACTTATACATGAAATAAGCTATCGCGCCCTGTCGTCGCACGTGAATGCTATAAGGATATTTTTTTAGTAATGGTAGCGCGCAAAAGATAGCCGGGAGTATACATACGAGTATACTCCCTGTATGTATGCAAAGTTTGTAACTCTGATTGTTTGTTTGCATGGTTTTATTTTCGGAGATACTGAACCGTTCATTAAAGCGCTTTCACAGTCACAAAGTTACACTATTCAGGAATGCTATAAATTGCACTAAATTTCACAAAGATTGAGCAGTGATTGAAGAAACCTCAGACATTTTTAAAACTACGCTACCCGTGCGAAGCTGGGCCCGATCCACTAGTTGATAATAAAATGGCACTGTTTTATTTTGCTCAGGTTGATTTGCGGCATATTGACGAGGCGCGCGGTACCAATGTGGTGGAACTTGGAGTGGACCTCAGTGAGTTCTACACCAGCGTGGAGTGGGACATCCTCGAGGTGCCAGCTGTCAGGTTCGTTATTCTAAGAACATACATATACTCACGGCTGTAAATCCCTAAAAGGGGTAGCCAGACCTAAGGAATTAAAAAATCTTCAGCCACTTTTGGAAATGTCAGTGGGGAAGAGGTGGTAAAAATAATGGATGTCGGTGATGGGTCTCCAACCGCATCGCCCAAAAATCCCTTAAAAGCCCCAATACCGTTAGTTGCCTCTAACGTACACCCACCGTAAGAAATGGGGTTGTGCTATTCTAAGCCGACACTACACAGCAATATTCTAAGAAATTACTATATTAGTATGCATTCAGTTTATGTAATAATGTCGGTGGCTTGGAAAATGCATAATCATTCACCTAATCTAAGTTTACATCAAATATGTGTAAAATTATGTATTTCTACGAATAAATTTAAAGCGGTCGTGGTAGAAAAAGAAATATTTTTTGTCAATATTGACACGAAAGCATTGAGATACAACAATCAATACCCGATACCCTATAATAACCAATGAGTGACACTCTGTGAATAAAACATGAAGCTGAAAGTAGTGATAAGACCATTTACAATGAAGAATTCATAAATACAGCCCGTTCAATGGTATAAAAATATTTATTAGTTAATCTAATCAACACTTCAGCCTTATGCGTAAAAATACTAATATCTCTCTCAACTTAATTCCAGAAACGAAAAGTTCTACACTTGCTGCGACGAGCCATACTTAGATATCACATTCAACATAACGATGCGTCGCAAAACCCTCTTCTACACAGTGAACCTCATCATCCCGTGCATGGGGATCTCTTTCCTCACGGTGCTGGTGTTCTACCTGCCCAGTGACTCCGGAGAGAAGGTGTCACTCTCTATCTCCATCCTGCTCTCTCTCACTGTGTTCTTCCTCTTACTTGCCGAGATCATTCCGCCCACTTCTTTGGTCGTGCCGCTGCTTGGGAAATTTGTGCTGTTTACAATGATACTTGATACGTTTAGGTAAGTTAATTTAACACATTATTTTCAGGTTAGTTAACGGTTACCACTATCCATCGGTCATTCATAGTTAGTTTTTATATCAAAGAGCTATTAACAGGTTGCTTTAAACAAATACTAGGATGGGTTTTTCAATTTTACTAATTTACAGTTCGACAATACAAAAACTTTATGTGCGCATCAATATTTTTGAGGAATAAATATTCTCATTGTAGTTTTCATCTCAATGCGTATCAGAACTTCTTTGTTATCGTGACTGATACAAAGTTAATACTATTATCATTTATCTATTGTTTTAATACGATCCAAATTTTTGCCAAACTGATGTACTATTTATTACTTCTTCTTCGTCAAAATATGTATTCAGTCATTAGTATAACAAACATTCCTTTCTCCCCAGTATCTGCGTCACAGTGGTAGTGCTGAACGTGCACTTCCGCTCGCCGCAGACGCACACGATGTCCCCGTGGGTGCGGCGCGTGTTCATCCACGTGCTGCCGAGACTACTCGTCATGCGTCGCCCGCACTACCGCCCGGACCCGCATCGGTCGCGATTGTGAGTATGGTGGTTATTGGAACAATGTATATGTTGGATGTTTTTGAAGGAGTGGCCGATGGCCAAGATTCGGTTATTTCTGGGCATACCGTGAGAAACTATAACCTAGTGTTAAATAATACCCATTTACTCGTGCACAGCGGGGGCTGAAATGGAGTGGAGCTGTTCTAAACGGATACTTTACAGGCATATTTTACTTATACAAAAGTGTGTAATATACTTCGTAGTAGAAAGAGAACAGTGACAAATGAACGCGTAGTACAGTTTGCCAAGCTTATCACAACCTACACGTTCAACTGTCACCGTTCTCTTTTTATCGTGACGTGTAATGCTCACTTAACGTCGTCATATTATTGGTCTTACTCAACTTTTAGATTTTAATGTTAAGGGTATCCTCCGATAGATGAAGGCAATACAAAAACGTCTCTGTGGTAATATTTCAGGGAACTTGTACCTTTCAGCGGACGTCTTTCAATATACATGCTATCAATTCAATGCAATATCAATGCTTCATCAGAGAATATACATGCTATCACATTGATACTGATACCTCGCACCCCGCATGCCAGTTATTCTATTTTATCAACTATTAGAATGGGTCAACATTCAAAGTTCTTCCAAATCATTTATTACCATTCAAAATGTTGGAAATCACTCCAATATCTAACTCAAAAAATAAAATCTAATTAAAAACCCCCTATCCATCATCATTACCAATAAAACACCTCACAAATTTCAGTTCCGGCCTAACATCAAAAACTTTGACAAAAGAACCTGATCCATTCCATAAAACAACTATAAAAATCCATATATAACCATACAAACTATAATCATCAAAACTTCCAGTTCCGGCCTAACAGCAGCAGAGACCGCTCGCTGGGAGATGGCACAGTCCCCCCCGCCGCCCTGCATGCCGCCCCCGCACCCCGCGTGCCAGTTGCACGACGCCGCGGCGCTGTGCGACGAGTTGCGGCGCGGACAACGGTGTCCGGAGCTCGAGAAGGCGATTGACGGGATTAATTATATTGCTGAGCAGACGCGGAAGGTAAGATTATTTTTGTATTAGAAATTGACGTAGACGAATCTCGGGATGTTTGCACACATTGGCAATGAATAGTTTCTAACTTCCCCAATGGGAACTAATGATGTCAATATATGTATCTATGTCACATAAATCAGTATAATTGGTGACACACATCCGTCACATTTTGAACTGTCCACCTTTACTCACAGCTATTGAATGCCATTTCAATACCTCATAGAGGTAGCCAAGCCAGAACTGTAGAACTGTAGAAATAGAAAATTCTTAGTCACTTTTGTCGAGTAAGGCAAAATATCCTAAACCCCAAAATCGAAAGTGACATCGTATTCGTACGACACGAAATGGGTTAGTGCCATTTCAAAACTTGTATATATGTATTTATACCAAATAGGAACCTCTTACCATTTCTTTATAACGATAATATCTATTCCAGAATACAATAACCCGTATTACAACCCTTATACATACATATACTCACGGCTATAAATCCCTAGAAGGGGTAGGCAGAGCTAAGGAATTAGAAATTCCTCAGCCACTTTTGGAAACAACCCTTATATAAAAACGCAAATCGTGCCTCTATCTATATCATTATTTTCTATCGATATCGTATGAAAATATCTCGAAACAAATTATAAACTCTGAGACCACATAGTTCAAAACCACTGGCACTGGCAATCTAGATTCTGGGGCTCCCAGTTTATTTTGCACATCATATATTTGTATATTTCAACCGAATATTTTCTCTTTCTAGGAGGAAGAAGCAACTCGCGTCAAGGAGGACTGGAAATACGTAGCCATGGTATTAGACCGGTTGTTCCTGTGGATTTTCACGCTGGCAGTGCTAGTGGGGTCAGCAGGGATCATCCTGCAAGCTCCCACATTGTACGACGAACGAGCGCCTATCGACGTACGCTTGTCCGAAATAGCGTACACAGCCGTAAAGCCTCGGGCGCCACCCTAGCTGCCTACGCAGCCCTTGTTCATTATATTATGAATTAAATATATATTATACATAGTTTATAATATCAAAGATACGACGGAATCGAAATAATGTCGAATTTCTTTTGATAGGAACGAATTAAAGTGATTTTTACTATATGGTTTGGTTTTATTTTATTGCAATAATTTGAAACTGTTCGTATTTTCCATATTTTGAATTAACTCTTTGTTACACCGTATTTCCTGAAAAGAGTGGCAAAGATCTGTACTTGTCCCCGCAGCATGAGGCGCGTGAAAGTGAGTATGTCACTCTTATGTATGATAAGCCGACATTCATAAAACTCTGTCAGTTTGGCACATCACAGTACAGTGTAGGATTTTACACACTTCCCACTATGGGCGCTGATGTTCAGAGTACCCCCTTTTATCGCGTCAGGTAGGCTTTCACTGCTTTATACCAACACACTGTCATATGTCTTAAGTTCAACTCAGCCATGTAGCTTCCCTACAAGATGTTTTTTAGCACAACCGTAATATATACGAATATTTTAGTTAGAATGTTTTGTTTATGAAAATCTCATGTGGGGATTATTACTATTAATATATTAGTTCAAAATAAGAACAATAACATGAGTTAGTATTGATGTATGAACGACACACCGGTACGGACCCGTTTCAGGAGTCGAATTGCCGCCTCTAAAAATCAATAAGTGTTATCTTTCCTACTGAGCATATTAGTATTTTTATGAGGTAGATGTAGAATCAAAGCTTACCAAGTAGGGACAGCCTCAGACGTAAGTAAGAATTTAACAAGCGTATGTTTACTTGTTGATGTTTTAATATCTATATATAACATCCACGAGCTGTGTAGCGTCGGGTTAACATACATACATATACTGAATCCCGACAAGGGGCAGCCAGAGCTAAGAAATTAGAGATTCGTCAGCCACTTTTGGAAGTGAAGTAGGTGTTCTCCAACCGCATAAAGGTTGTTGGTGACGGGTCTTCAACCGCATCGCTCATCGTCGTCGTCTAGAGCGTTGGGTTAAAAAAGGACTAAAACAATTCTTCCCGTTGGTGTCGTAAGAAGCGACTTAGGGAATAGCGATTTAAAAAAAAATATGAAAGATGTGGCTAAATAGTGTTATTCGTCGTGTCACAGATGATATTGTAAGAAAGATAGAAAAAGGAATGTTGAGATGGTTTGGGCACATAGAGAGGATGGATGATAGAAAATTGGTAAAAGGGATCTATAGAGCTAGTGTGGATGGTAATGTTAGTAGAGGACGACCACGGAGAACACACTTGGACCAAATTGTGATCTCACGTGACTAGCATAGCAGATCTTAATACTGAATACTCCATGTCATTTGCTACAAGTCAGTACACCTCCAATATAATTGACATTCGCAGGTGGTCGGGCCAAGGCTTACTCAAAAGCTCATCCCTCTTTGCATCGAGCTGATCACATCTTTCCTTAAACACTAAAACACCTTAGTACTCACTTCATATCTCCAGGCCAGCCGATCTGCTGCCATTACCTCCGAATCCGACGGGTCAATGTTACAACACTTCATATGACGCCTGCTTTCCTCTTGCTATCCCGGAATTCAGAATAAAATATGCGCTTAGCTACTTTGTCATCTATTGGATTCAATCAGGCGCTACTTGTAATAAATGTAATACAAATATTAATAAGTTACTTCGCTTAATTCCGCTAAATACCTGCAGTATTCATGCGACATGCACTGTGTACTGCCCACCCTCCCACACAGCAAACCACCGAAGTCGCATATTTGTGGCTTTCGCTTACGGGTGTGTGTAATGAATAGTTGTAAGGGTTCCATACCAGAAAGCTAAAACCATACCTTATTACTGAAGCTTCGCTGTTTGTCTGTATCAGAAGTATATCTACAAACCAAATCATTGTTTAGAAATCATCTGGGATGATACTTACATTAAGAAGTCTACTATCTACCGCCTAGAGATATAGGTAGAGCTATTATAGAGACATCTACTATTAAACATTAAATTATTTTAGATTAATATTATTTTTTTTAAATTAATGATCAAATGTACATACATATACTCACGGCTATAAATCCCTAGAAGGGGTTGCCACAGCTAAGGAACTAGAAGTTCCTCAGCCACTTTTGGAAAGTTGAGTAAGGAAAAGATGGCAAAATAAAGGTTGTTGGAGATGGGTCTCCAACCGCATCGCCCGAAAATTCTTTAAAAGCCCCAATACCGTTAGTCGCCTCTTACGCACACCCACCGGCAGAAATCGGGTGGTGTTATTCTAAGCCCACACTACACAACAATCACATGTAATGTGTATTTACGTAGAAACCCAATCATATTGGTCCCTAGATCAACAGAAGTTCTATTGCAAGTCCTATAGCATCCTACTAATAGCTTATAGTACTATGACATATCCAGGCAGGCCCTGGAACAAGCCCCACGACTTGCTCAGTTTGTTTGAAGTCTCACAACAATACATCTTCTAAACCCAAAGTGGAATTAGATCAATCTTATACGTAAGTTATTTGTGACATTCACAAAACAGAGCAATATTCATTTAACCCGTCTCTTTTCCATTTGAGCATCATTTTATCCTGTTTGTTTTTCAAATGAATTTATTTGGTAGATAAACAAACAGATTACTGTATAATGATAGGTACAGTAGTTAGTTAACAAAAGCTTAGATCTAGGCAGCAACCTAAAGTTTGTTTACAAGAAGTTTACCTAGTGTGGGGCCGCAAGATAACATATTCTACAACGATTTATAGCTTGTAAATTGTCTTTAGAAATTAACACTTTAATTGTAGAATACTAATGTAAATTATGAATGTCAATAAAGATTTTTTCTATTTTTTCTATTTCTATTTTCTAAGAATAATTATATAACAGTTTGAAGTTTGGAATAAACCAACAAACAATAAACATAAACTTTGACGCTATGTAAAGGTATTATATAATATACGGTTGGCATAAAATCAGTATTTAAAATTTAAACCGTGACTAGAAATATAAATAAAAGAAACCTGGCTGGAACAACAATTAAAAGACAATAAGTAATATATTTGCCGTGTAGTGCCGGCTTAGAATGTCACTACCCCTTTCTACCCGAGGATGTCGTAAGAGGCGACTAAGGGTGTGGGGCTTTCTAAGTGGTTTTTTGGCGATGCGGTTGGCGACCCATCACCAACAATACTTAATTTTTTCCGTCTTCTCCCCTATTAATTTCCAAATGTGGCTGAAGAGTTTCTAGCTCTGAAGCTCTGGCTACCCCTTTTTGGGATTTACGGCCGTGAGTATATATGTATGTATGTAAGTAATATACATACATACTCACGGCTATAAATCCCTAAAAGGGGTAGCGAGAGGTTTAGAATTAAATTCCTAAGTCACTTTTGGAAGTTGAGTGGCGAGAAGGTTGTAAAATAACGTTTGTTAGTGATGGGGTTCCAACCGGATCACCCAAAATATACTCTAAAAGCCCTAGTACCCTGAGTCAACTCTAATGTTCACCAACGGGAAGAAATGGGGTAGTACTATTCTAAGCCGACACAACACAGCAAAATCTCCAGTTATTTCGATCCCGTTTAACCTTCAGTCATATTCATTTATAGGTACTTTTAAGGTAAATCATACATGCCCTTTTATTTTTCATATTCTGCGTTATTGAGCACATTTAGTATTGGATCTTAATTTGTCCTCCGTGGTCGTCCTCTGCTGACTTTGGCTCTATATATCTCTCTCTCTATAAAAGTAAATTAGATGTGAAATATTAATAAGGAAATATCAATTATAATTAAAATAATATCAATTAATTTGCCGTGTACTGCCGGCTTAGAATGTCGCTACCCCTATCTACCCACGAGTGTCGTAAGAGGCGACTAAGGGTTTTGGGGCTTTTTATTGGATTTTCGGGCGTTGCGGTTGGAGACCCATCGCCAAAAAAAATTATTTTTAACCATCTTTTCCCCACTCAACTTCCAAAATATGACCATGTCTCTGCGTATTGCAATAAACTTCAGTGGCTTCCAATTCGTCTCCGCCGGAATGCACATACTCTGTCTCTCCTGCGGTGCTAGTACGATAAGTAATGAAACACGTCGGGGCGCACGAGAAAGACGGTTTTGTCGATGCACCCGAAGAGAAGATTCGTTTCTCGACCGTCGCTAGCACAGCATGTGAAATAAGCGTACGTTCAAGGGCGTGTGACGTCACTGACCGAACGGTTTCGTGTTTTCTCGACGTGGGTAACGACAAGCCTCTTCTTTTGCTAACACAGTGTCACAATAAGGACGGGATATCTCTTCTTTTGACGTTTGGTTGAAGGGAAGTGTCGACGACTATTGTCTTGGTCGGGTTGAGGTAACGACAAGGAATAATCGAAATATTTTATTCAAGTTATCATTATTTTGCTTTCGTTTGGTGTGTTATTTATTGAAATTTTATTATATTAAATTAGTTATTTGCAAAACCAAATAGTTCTGTTTTATATTTCGGTCTGTAAGTTTTAAATTCGTAAGTGTATTGTGTAGTATTTGTTTACGAGTAAGTATTGTCGTCTTTCTTGTTATTTATACAATTGATAACATCATAACAGTTTTGCAAGTGGGTTAAATGTTATTTTTGTTCGAGAATGGCAGTTCCTTATTATAATTTCCCGTGGCGAGACGAGCCGGGCGTAAAATGCAAAGGCGTAGCATTCGTGATGCTTCAAATCCATTTTCGCTTCCCGACAATGAATTGAACATTGGAATTGAGTATTCTTAAACCATTTTTTTAAGTTAATTGGGGAAGATAGAAACAGAGATAACCTCTTAAAAAGCCCCATATGCAACCCATGAGAAGAACTGCATTAGTGCTATTGTACTATATTTGTTTACAGTATAGGTATGTCTGTATATTTTGTTTAATGTTTAAAATAAGGTTTAAGATTATACACTATGTAATACGTTTGGCTACAAGATGAAAAGGGGTATTTCATATTAGAATACAAGCAGGTATTTGTAAATGAAAGAAAGATATAAATAATAATATTCCTTTATTAGAATAAACACAATATACACAGTAATAAAATGTAATATACATACAAAACACCTACTTACAAAAGGCTAAACAATTACTTCAATCAACACATCACATACATTAGAAGTGTAGCATTATATTATATTATAACTAACCAAAGCAATGTGTTAAAACAGTAACATAAAGCAATACAACAAAAAGTTAATTAAACAAGGCAATGTGTTAAAACAGCAATAAGACATTAAATATACAATATTATGCTGCATTTCAGGTATAATAAGAATTATATACATACAATTCAATTAACACCAACTAAAATTCATACACATGCTTCACAGCTTAGACAAGAATACTAATACAATTTACCCCATTTTTTCAGGTTTCCGATTGCAGATGTGGAGAACCCTGATTTAAGAGAAATTGGTTTACCTAACATCCCACAACAGCGTAATTTAAATTTTTTGAGAGAAGGTGAAGCAAAGAGAAGATTAATTATTGATTCTCATTTTATTAATTAAAATTTGTTTTAAAACTCTACCTTCTTTTATTTTGTTGCCTTTTTTTGAAGCTCTATTAAGTTACGCAGGCGCAGTTAGGGTAATTGTGTTGGCCTCAGATTGCAGGTATATGAACTTTCTTACATAATTATTACATACATACATACATATACTCACGGCTATAAATCCCTAAAAGGGGTAGCCAGAGCTGAGAAATTAGAAATTCCACAGCCACTTTTGGAAGTTGAGTGGGGAAAAGATGGTAGAATAAAGGTTGTTGGTGATGGGTCTCCAACCGCATCGCCCAAAAATCCCTTAAAAAGCCCCAAGTCCGTTAGTCGCCTCTTACGTACACCCACCGGAAGAAATGGGGTAGTGCTATTCTAAGCCGACACTACACAGCAATCGAGCAATTTTCGATTCACATTTAATCATTAAATCGTTGCTTGTAAACTTTACCTTCTTTTATTGTGCCGCAATTATCTAACTCTATTAAACTATGCAGGCACAGCTATTTTACCACAGCATCAGCATTATGCTGGGCAACAAAATTGCCCCAAGGTTGCAATCTATATATTGCTTTAGCCATACACTTGATGTCAATATGTTCATATATATGATGACAGGAAATAGGTATTTGAAATAAAAACAAGGATACGAAAAGAAGACATTTATTTATATTATATATATTTATTGTCGAACACAAGTAAAGCCACTTTTGTAAAATCCATACAAAGCAATATCTTAAAATTATTCAACAGCAACACATAGTTATAGTGTAGTAGTCTATTAAATGACAATACAAAGCAATGTTTTAAAACAAACTGCCAAAATAATCCATATTATAATAGTGCATGCAGCTATATAAATATATTTTAACCCCAACCGCACAGCTATACAAATAATCAAGGTAGCATTTTAACTTACACAGCAATAATACAAAACTATTAAAAA
The DNA here is from genome assembly GCA_963576735.1 of Bedellia somnulentella. Classification (NCBI taxonomy): domain Eukaryota; kingdom Metazoa; phylum Arthropoda; class Insecta; order Lepidoptera; family Bedelliidae; genus Bedellia; species Bedellia somnulentella. The sequence continues at coordinate 1,847,434 of OY755177.1, forward strand.
CTCACACATAATAAGAGTTGCATTTAAAGCACTATTGTATCATGCTTGTCTTATTTGATACACTTACTTACAATATGTTACCAATACTGACTAACTAAAATGTTTTGAATTCATCAAGACATACTCATTTCAGTTACACACAGTATAGTAGTTCACTATTTAACTAAAACTAAATTAGCAAAACAAATTTGCAACAGCAACACTTATATACTAATCAGAAGCTTCTCGGTCTTATTAGAGGACATTCAAAGTAAGATGGGTATATATATATATATATATATATGATACTCCTTTTCCGCAATGTTCTGAAAATAAAGAAAATATGCATTAGTTACTTCGGTGATTCTAAGTATAATCTAGTCATAACACCTCCATTATATCCATCATAACCTTACGATGGGGTACAGAGATCATGTGTACTGCTCAACATGGTCACCTAACGTTCTTATTTAGGTGTCTATGCCTAGATGAAGCTTTACTTGTACATACATGAACAATACATAATTAAATGAACTGAGAAGTTTTGGCTAGATGTATATACCCTGTTTTATACAAAATAATGTGATTTATAGCCATGAGTATAGGTATGGTGTGGCATAGGTAAGTATAAGTGTTATGTCTATTCCAAAATAAGATTGAGGAGTAATATTTAATTTTTGGTTTAACTACTTATTTCATATCATCGTCAATACATACATAGGATCGCGTCAAAAGTTCTCACTGGGGAAGGCAGATACTATCAATCATTACTTTTAGATTCATATAGCATTCTCTATAGGATTTAGATTGCGAATTGTTTCTTTTTTATTTCTTGTACGCTATACTTACGACTTGTAAAAAGTGAAATGAAAACTTACGATTTTATTAAGTCTCATCCGATCAATATCGGTTTGCCGGATTCTATGATCTCCGGATGGGCCTCAAGTTACGAGGGTCCACAACTCCACATGGTCTATCCACTTGTGCATTGGAGGGATGAAGCCAAATAGTGGCTAAATCGGGGATGGTGTTTTGAGTTTCGAATACACTGGTCTGTAAAGTTAAAAAAATGCACATTAAACTTATACAACACATTATAATCACTCGCATATTCATAAAGAAACTTAAATACTTACTATATCAACAAATAGTACTCCATCCTTGAAATCCGTTTCTTTATATTAAAAGAAACATAACAAAACAACACGAAACGACCATCTTGTTGATGGTGGCAAATAACCCATAGAATGACAACTTCTCTCTGCCAACGTCAACAAAATCTTGAAAATTTCTACCTGTTGAAATTTCGTTTACTCAAAGCTGTATAAATGGTATATTATCCATAATGTGTTATGAAACGAGAAAAATATAAGAGTGTATTTAATATACCTACATAAACCTCTAAAATGGGTAAAATAATAAGCCGTAAGCAAAGTGGTAGAAAGACACCAACTAATTTTGAATGAACTCAAATACACACTAAAATAAAAAGTAAAAAACCTAATTGACCGACGGAAAGTGAACGAATAAACGTCTTCTCGGCCATGAAAGATTTGTCGTCCTCTCTCGACGTACAAGACTGTGCTAACAAAAGTGGGAGGAGTCCGAGAATTTCGGAAGCCACGACAGACGAGATATCTCGACTGTTATTACTTGCTATACTAGCGCCGCTGTACTCTATCTTGTTTAATCCTGCCACCCCCTCCTACTTCAAAGAGCGTTTCCAATTCCTTCACTCTTCACATGACCTCAATCTTCGTTCTTACCACAATCTTTTGTTGAGTACCCCTTCCCATTCCACCAATTTTTACAGTTCCTCCTTTACCGTCCAGGCTGTACAACTATGGAAAGGTCTTCCTGTAGAGGTGCGATTAGCCAAGTCTCTCCCTATTTTCAAGAACATGGTAAAAAAACACTTCCTCTCCGAAACACTATAATATTATTTGTGTTGCATACAAAAATTTATATATTCTATTATATATGTCGTAAAATGTATATATGTATTTTATTTAAAAATCTTTATATATATTGCATATGTATTGTATGTATTGTATTTATTAAATATTATTTATTTTATGGAATACTATCTGTAAGTGTGTTAGAACTTAATAAATATTTAGTAATATTTAAAATAGATAGATAATAGTTTGATGAATAATTTTAGTTTTTAAGCAAATCTGTTTATTTTATTGTACATCTACCGAACATGTTTTTAATCCACCAAATCTTTCCATTCATGGGTTGTCTGGAAGAGATCGCTCTTAGTGATAAGACCGCCAGTTGTACTTTGGCTTTTTTACCGATCTTTTTTTTTGTAATTGTTGTTTTTTTGTAATGTGCAATAAAGAGTTTTATTATTATTTTGGCATTACTTTTAGTTCCTCGCCTCTCCCATGGCCGAAAAAGAAAATATAAATTTGAAATGGGAGAGGCGGTACTCCCCGACAAAAGAACAGTCGGTCGGGGTCAGGGAGTCAGGTTCAAGAACCGACGGACGATCCGAGCCGTATCGAGCAGCACCGCTTTCTGCATTTGTGCTGGAACCGACACGCCACAGAAATCCAACCGCCTCAAGTTGGTCGCGAGGCTGGTTGGAATTAACCCGTTCGCGGACAAAACAATTGGGATTATTTCTGTCGAAGTCACACCCCACATGTCGGTGATCTCGTGAGCCAGATCGAGATATTTCCGACGCTTCTCGGTTTCGGCTTTCACGAGACCCTCGTCATGAGGGATAGTGACATCCACTAGAAATACCCTCGACTGCGACCGATCCCATACCACAATATCAGTCTTATTCGCTAGAATAGTCCTGTCCGTGATAACGGATCGGTCCCAATAGATTTTGGCACGGTCGTTTTCTAGGATTGGCTCCGGCAGATACTTGTAATACGGCAGCCTCTGTTGCAAGAGTCCGTATTTTAGAGCGAGCTCCTGATGCAGGATTTTGGCTGCTTGGTTGTGTCTGTGCAAGTACTCAGTGTTAGCAAGAGCCGAACAACCGGAAATAACATGCCTAAGTGACTCTCCGGGACGGCCACATGCTCGACAAACGTCTGTGGTACCGTCCTTTAGGATGTATTTCCGATAGTTCCGCGTCTTGATAACCTGGTCTTGTATTGCACAGACAAAACCTTCGGTTTCCCCAAAGAGGTCCCCGAAACGCAGCCAATGCAGGGAGGCTTTACGGTCCACGAAAGGTTCGTGAAGTACCTTGTAAAACCTCCCATGCAGCTCCTTCTCTTTCCATACGGACTCCCGATCAGAGGTGCTAAGTACCTCCGGGGTTCGCCAATCTTGTGAGGCCAACGATAAGGGAGTCAGTCCTTTATCACTAGCGACCACCTCTCCCCGAATACTATCATTCGTCATCGTCAAAAAATAGTTTCTGAGGTTGCATACCTCGCGGTTGTGCATGGTTTTGGCACTCAAGAGGCCTCGACCACCACACTTCCGCGGGATATACAATCTCATAACCGACGACCTCGGATGATGCATTCGATGAGAGGTCATCATCGTGCGGACTCGTCTGTCCAGAGCGTCGAGTTCGGTCTGAGTCCATCTGAGCACGCCAAATGTGTACATCAGTACAGACCAGGAGTTAATGGCTCGGATCTTATTAACGCCTGACAAGTAGCTATTAAGCACACTTTTCAGGCGTTCATAAAACTCCTCGCAAACACCCTGTTTCATGTCTGCCACCTTCACACCGATGGTTTGTGACATGCCCAGATACCGGTATGTTTCAGCCTCGGAGAGTGCCCTCAAATGATTGGTGCCGACATCGACACCATCAGAGTGCACGACATGCCCCTTCTCAACATGGATGACCGCACACTTATCGACCCCGAGCTCCATCTTGACGGAACCACTGAAATCATTAGTGATCGTCAGTAGCTCCGCCAATCTGTCAGCCGTGGGGGCGTAAAGTTTCAGGTCATCCATGTAAAGGAGATGAGGCAAGCGTGGTCCGCCTCTCCGAAACTGAAAGCCTGTCCCCGAATTCTCCAAGAGTGTACTTAGAGGATTCAGGGCCAAGCAAAACCAAACTGGACTCAGGCAATCGCCCTGGAAAATCCCTCGCCTTATATCAATTTGGTCATCCGCGTCCGTCATCCGCTGACCGTCTAAACTCAGGATCGTCCTCCAGCACCCCATACATTGCCCGAGGAAGTGTCGAACTGCACTATCAATTTTGTACAGCTCGAGGACCCTCATGAGCCATGTATGAGGTACCGAATCGAACGCCTTCCTGTAGTCTATCCAGCCAGCGGAGAAGTTTCGGCGGTTGCGTTTGACCAGTTGGCCTACGACCGCGTCGATGAGGAGCAGCTCCTTGCTACCGCGACTACCGCCCCTACATCCGTTCTGAGCTCCAGAGATCACATTGTTATCAACAATGTGTTGAGTAATCTTGGAGCTCAGAACGGATGTCAAGGTCTTGTAAATTGTACAAAGACAAGTAATGGGGCGGTATTGTGATGGATCCGCGGTAGCATCGCTCTTTGGAGCTAAATGAGTGACCCCAGTAGTTAAGAAGTTCGGGAGCGTCCCACTCTCGAGGGCGCTTTGGAACTGACGGGCGAGAGTAGCGTGACAGCGTGTGAACCCCTTCAACCAGTAATGGTGCAATCCGTCCGGCCCCGGACTTTTCCAGTTCGGAGCCTTACGGATCGCAGCCACCACATCCTCCTCGGATATGTTGACGGGGTTCATGGGCGCTATGGGCTCGCACGCTCCCTCGACCGCCTCGAACCATCGGCCCTCTTCGTGATCAACAGGCAGCGACCAAAGCCCACGCCAAAAGGCAACTACGTTGGCTTTTTCCGGTCGCTGACCCGTCGAAACCACATCGGGACGCTCCAAAGTTCTGTAGAACTTCTTCTGGTCACTCATGAAGAGACGATTCTGTTGGTACCTCTTTACCCTTTCAGAATATCGCCTAATTCGCTTACCCCAAGCAGCTATCTTCTGCTTCAGATCATCGATGCGCTCTACCAGTCTACAGGCAAACTCCGGTGAGTTGTCAAAGACATTCTCACCAGGGAATGCCTCCCTGACGAAGCGCACCACCCTCGGCCTATTGTTGCCTGATCTGAAGCTGGTCAGTTTGCCGATGAGGACCCTGGCCCTTGTGATACGGCTTTCAATCCGCCTCATCCAGGCTGGTCTAGTTCTAGTCCTGGGACTAGTACTGCCAGCCTGGCGGGAGCCACCAGCTCTCGTTGGCGGCATCCTGACGCCGACAAATTGACAAACTGTCATCGCGGCGCCAAAGAGAATTGAATCCGTATCCCAAAGGTCCATGCTGCTCTCTAAAAATGAGGGCAGCATGTTATTGACGGCCTCAACGACATCCCGAACCTTGATGCTGAGAGGAACTCGGGGCAGCCTTGGCCTCCTTTCGAGAGGCACTTGGCGATATTCCAGGATCGTCTCTTCAAGTGCGCTCCTCACCAAATCCAAATCCAGGGAGACTGTTCCCCAATCGCTTTCCGCACCACCCACATCCGGCAGGTTAACAATTGGCTCCCTCCGTACTTCCCGTTCAGGGACTGGAGGGAGAACCTGCAAAGGTGGCTCTTCGTCTAGCGGGGGAACAGCCTCGCGTCGCAATTGTTCGAGTTCGGTAGTGCTAAAAAGTTCTGAGCGCTGTATGTACCGAACTCGATCCGCCAGGTTTTGTTCTGTGACGGTCAAATTGGGCTCCAGCCGCAGAAATTCGCGGTACATTGCTGCCCGATAACCCGTCCGTCCAGTTCTTGGACCCGAGGCCCGCATGGCATTCCTATTCATATCGACCGTCCATGCCATGCGGCGCCTTGTTCCACCAGCGGCGGGCACCGATTGCTGGGATTGAGTTGCCCCAGTCCCAACCGTTGCCAAGCCATCTGGTGGCTGAGGTGGTCGAGCAGATCGACCAGGTGGTCGGGCCGGTCTGCTGCGGCTGGGGGACCGCATGCTGCCACGTCCAGCCCCAGCTCCAGACGCGCCCCAGCGATAACCCCTGGGGAGCGGCCCTATACGCTCATCGTTGTCTTGCATGTCATTACGATGAGCGAAGATTCACCCGGGTTTTCGCTCACTTGCCCCGGGGAGACCGTTATTGCTCTATTTTGCGCTGAGACCAGTTTGTAGACACGGTCAACACCTACAAACTCAAGCGCTGACTATTTGCATTGCTGGAATGGCAAGCTGGTAAACATGTCATCCCGCCATTCCAACAATGGGCGGTGGGGTCGTCACATCCCTACGCCATTTTATTATTATTATTATTAAAAGTGGCTGAGGAATTTATAATTCCTTAGCTCTGGCTACCCCTTCTAGGGAAATATAGCCGTGAGTACAAGTATGTATGTATGTAAAATATCAATTATCTAGACGATCAAATGCGGTCAAAATATTCCGACCAAACGAAGTTCATCTTGTATCGCATATTTTTAGAATAACCCTTCCTTCACTATTAAGATATTATGGTTATAAAATAGTACATATGTCGTAGGATGCTTTGATGTTTAGGTTTTTTGCAAAAAACCTAGGGATTTTGAAAAAACACGGATTATTAGACAACAATGCTAATATTTCTTAACCTTTCCAAAAAAACTAGTTGTTTTAGCAAGATTGTACATCTTTCATGCTGATTGGCTGATTTCTGATTGCTCACCTATTCCTATTCTGATTGGTTCGTCATTGTAATATTGATATAGCTTATATAGATTGAGATTAAGTTAGCCCCAAAATAAGTAAGACTTCCATCCAAGACTTAGAAGCAATCTAAATGAATGCTAGCTAGAGAAGCTAGTCGGCTATCCACTCGGCCACGGAGACGTCGCCAATGTAGGTAGGATCAGTAAAGTAAGTACGTCTTAAATTGTATTATAGCTACAGATATAATTGCCGTGTAGTGTCGGTTTAGAATAGCACTACCCCATTTCTTCCGGTGGGTGTACGTAAGAGGCGACTAACGGTATGGGGCTTTTAAGGGATTTTTGGGCGATGCGGTTGGAGAACCATCACCAACAACCTTTATTTTTACTATCTTTTCCCCACTCAAATTTCCAAAAGTGGCGTAGGAATTTCTAATTCTTTAGCTCTGGCTACCCCTTCCTGGGATTTATAGCCGTGAGTATATGTATGTATGTATGTATATAAAGTGAAATGACAATACTATTTTTATCTTAGGAACTTTTTGTAATTAAAATTACAATCACATTAAATGTAGGAAGGAACAATTAAGTAAGTACGTCATAATTAACAACCAATCAGAGATGGCGTGTTTATGCGGCACTGCATTCGACCAATCAGTGTTCAGTATGCTTCAAAACTGACATTTCTTTTCGCAATCATACTAAACCAACTAGGTTTTTCACAAAAAAACGTAGTAAGATTAAAAAATATTATCACCGTTGTCTAATTATACGAGCCGAGGCGGATTCTAAGCCCGAGGCAAAGGCGAGGTATTTAGCGAACCGTGCACTAACTGTAAAAAATTATTACTCTCGTTTTTAAACGACTTTTTTCAACACACTTGTAAATACAATTAATTAGGTACTAATTACGGCGTCAAAAATCACAACTGTTTTTTTACGGGCGTCGCGCATGCGCAATAGCAGCTGCCTTTGCTAAATAAGTTGGTTGCTAATAAATAAAAAGAGACGATAAATTAATACAGATAATTCAGTTTTAATTAATTATTTTATGCAAAAAAAGGCGTGAGTTTATAAAATCGTTATACTAAGTTAATTATACAAATAAAAGTATTTTTCATTAAATAAAACCCATTTTTTGATAGTAAAGAAGTAAAATTATGCAAAAAAATTTTTTTTACAAATGACAGCATTCAAATGCATTAATTTAGTGCAATAAGAGTTATTTTTCGAACATATAATAAGAAACAAATATATAAAATTTTATAAGACATGCTAATTTGTTAGATCCATTTAACAAACCAAAACAACAGTTAATAAGTACCTTACTTTATTACAGCACAAGTAAAACAAAACTCAAATGGAAGTTTCGAACCGCCCCTCTCTAGTTTAATGAAATACATTCGTATACAACGCACATCCCCACATAAAACGTACTTCGCTGAGTTTTCCAAGGAGGGAAAAGTGTTAGTTCCTAAGAACTCCGCAAGATGGCGCCGAGCGCGCGGCTTTCCCGCGCTAATCAATATTTGCCTGCAAATGAAACTCCCGACTGCTTGTCACCCCCACACGTCATAAAACGCTACACACGAACGGAGCTAGCGTAAAATAACAGAAAAATAAACCCAAATGTTATAGTCACGCGAAAAATGTGTTAAATTAGTGTATAAAATAGTTGTGTCTAAAAATGCATTTACATTTTGAGAGGAATGTCAACGCTAAATGTGACTGTACAATACTTTCGCTGTCATGGATGGGAAAAGTGCCTGATGAGCTACCTGAGGTAAGAATGTGAAATATTACATCTGTTTTATCACGGTTCGCTAACCAATATTTACGCGATTAATTATACCAGTATCGCCAAGGTTATTTCTAATGAAAAAAGCCTTCATTTATTTATAACAACATCAAGTCTTATAGAGTACTGAAATAAATAAAAAGATATAATCTTATTGAATACTAAACAATATGATTTAATTTCTACTGTTGTAGTATTATTTGTGGATGGCATTGGCCGTGCTCGTAGTTCCCTTGGTATATTTTTAAATCTTGAACTGAATGAAGATACCGTTGTACTGTCAGCTACAACTCTAGGTAACTATATTTACTTATACGAGAAATTCTCTTGAGACAGAGTCTTTCTTGAACATGAACTTTGATATTATATTTGTATTGGCTTCTATTTTTCTTTCGCAAACAGTACTTTCAATCATACGCTCTATGATTTATTGGAAGTTTATTGGTAAGAGAATAGCGAATCGAAATAAAATGAAATTGGTTTTCCAATATGTTGGGTAAACTTACGATCTGGATGAAAACTATGAACTGAAACGTCCATATACGGTTTCAAATCGTACACTTACTTATCAAATAAATTTTTATAATTTATTATGTATACATATTTTGACTAGATTAGACATAAATATGTGGAAAGATTTGTTAAACATTTTATATTGAGACAATTTGATAGTTGATGATTGGGCCGAGGAGTTTAATTAATTATACAAAAAAAATAGCTTTATCCAGAAGATATTTAATTATTTGACAATTGAATATGGTTTTACCTGTATCCCAAGAGTTGTAGCGTCATTTATTTATACAAATATACATATATACTCACGGCTATGAATCCCTTGAAGGGTTAGCCAGAGCTGAGGAATCATAAAATCGTGTGTGGGGAAAAGATGGTGGAATTAAGGTTGTTGGTGATGGGTCTCCAACCGTATCGCCCAAGAAACCTTTAAAAGCCCAATATCGTTAGTCGCCTCTTACATACACCCACCGGAAGAAATGGGAAAGTGTTATTCTAAGCCGACACTACGCGGCAATAAAAACAAATTTACGTGAAAAAAACTATGATAACATTATTCATAAATTGCGCCGAAGACGGGCGGAGTGAACAATTATGCACACTTAAAGATTAAATGCAGTAGGAAAGGATTAGGCTATATTTTTATATAATTATCCATTTAAAATTCATTCGATCAAGAAAGAAATTCGGCTTAGAATAGCACTACCCCATGTCTTCCTGTGGGTGTACGTAAGAGATGACTAACGGTATTGGGGCTTTTTAGGGATTTTTGGGCGATGCGGTTGGAGACCCATCACCAACAACCTTTATTTTTATTATATTTTCCCCACTCAAGTTTCCAAAAGTGGCTGAGGATTTTCTAATTCCTTAGCTCTGGCTACCCCTTCTTGGAATTTATAGCCGTGAGAATATGTATATGTATGTCAATCAAGAAAAAGTACATAAATACCACAGACATGTATTTGAATAGATGCCGCAAGTGCATGTACTTCGCGTGTAAAAACTGAGTAAAATTATCTTAGTTTATCGCCATTTGATTGAGTCCGTGCTCGAACGTTCTCGGTGACAGATGTCAAGCTAAATATAAAAAATGCCTAATTGTGCCGTATTGAGTTGCAAAAACTATCTAAATAAAGCGGGACTAATTAATAGAAAGATTTCCTTTCATCGGTAGGTCACTTTATTATTAGATTATATGGTTTTTTTTGCAAAATCAATTATTTCGTGTTCGTTGTGGTTTTACACTGAAAAACTTTTAAACGAGTGTGTATCGCTTAATTTATAATACATTGCCGCTTTTAGTTACCAAGCTATCTAGTATGGCTTGTCTATTAAAACACGCAATGAACATCAAAATGAACGATATTTTCACCTGTCAATCAGCTACATGATACGGTAGCTATTAAATAAATAAATAAAAAAATAAAAATCGTTTATTTACGAGAACAAGAGTATATAACATGATCTTCATTCATGAATATGCACTTTGCCTGCTCTTGCTCTGCCGTTAGGCGTGTAAATATTTAACATTATAATTGAATTTAAAAAGCAATTGAAAAATTATTATAACATACATTAGAGAGAAAAAGTTAAAAAAAAAAAAAAAAAAAAAGTAAAAAAATGTCACTTGTTGCTTCATGTCAAATAAATGTCTACAATAAAATTAATTCCAAATAATGTCAAAAATAATTAGTATCAAACAAAACAAATAGTAAAATTAAATCAAATGTCACAGTTTATAAAAATAATACACAACTAAATGTCACAGTTATCAATAAAATCTTGGATGGAATAAAAGCATTTGTCGATTAAATAATTAAATAGCTATACTAATATTAATAAATTTCTTCGCTTAATTCCGCTAAATAATACCTGCAGTCTTCATGCAACATGCACTGTGCACCGCCCGCCCTTCCACTTACAAGAAATCGAAAAGCAGACAATGCACCACACACACACCCGCAAGCGAAAACCACAGGCAACCACAAACATGCGACGCGTTTGTGGTTGTATGACCGGCACTCGGTGGTCAGCTGCCGAACTGTCTACTAACTGCTCGTCAATGACTCGTGTTGAGTCGAAACGCGTCGCATGTTTGTGGTTGCCTGTGGTTTTCGCTTGCGGGTGTGTGTGTGGTGCATTGTCTGCTTTTCGATTTCTTGTAAGTGGAAGGGCGGGCGGTGCACAGTGCATGTTGCATGAAGACTGCAGGTATTATTTAGCGGAATTAAGCGAAGAAATTTATTAATATTAGTATTGCTATGGATTTCCGCAAAGTAACGCCTGATTCAATCCAATTAAATAGCTTTAATCTAAATTCATTAAATGCCTTATCCTTTAAATCATCGCTTATTACATTATATAATTTCACAGACATGTAGGATGCATTGCGGTGGCATATAGCCAAACCTTTTGTAAATGGATACTCAAGTTTCAAGTTATGATTTCCACGTTGGGGCCTATTTGTTGGTGTTCTAAGTGTAAACAGGGACGGATGTTTGTAGACAAATATTAACATCTCATATATATACAGGGATGGCAATGGTAGAATTCTTAATTTTTTAAATAAAGGCACACAGCTATCTAAAAAGTCAGCGCCACACAATATTCTCATACATTTTTTTTGAATTTTAAATGCTCTATCACTGTCTACTGAATTGCCCCACAAAATACATACTATACTACATACCCGTAATAACATGTTAAGGCCGCTTTGTCGGATACAACATATTTAATGCGATATAGGACGTAAAGATATCTATCCAGTTTATTGCACAGCTTGTCTACGTGTGCTTTCCAGTCAAGGAAGGGGTCCAACGTAAATCCCAAAAATGTCGAATATGGCACTTCGTTAATTTTTCCCCCATTGATATGAATGTTTAAGTCCGTTTGTTCTCTGTGGTGTGTTCGAAATTGTAAATATTCTGTTTTGTAAAGATTAATATTTAAATTATGGTTTTGAAGCCATTGAACAAACCTGTTTTAAAGTGTCATTAATTTCATTTTCAAATGCATTAGGATTTATACACTCAACAAGAATAGTAGTGTCATCCGCATATAAAATACATTTGTGATTTGTCACAGTTGGTAAATCATTTATATATAGTAGGAAGAGCAGAGGACCTAATATACTTCCTTGAGGAACGCCAAATTCTACCAGTTTGTAGTCTGAGCTGTATACTTGAATGTGATTTTTGTTAGTTCCTACAATTTCTACGCACTGTTGACGATTTTTTAAGAAGCTTTTTACCCACTCATAAGTTTTTCCGCGAAGGCCGCATTTTCCTATAATTTCGAGCAAAATTGGGTGGTAAACAAAATCAAATGCCTTTGACATATCTATTGATAATCCCACTGCAGGTTTCTTATTATTTAAAGATTCCGATATGTTTTTAATTAGGTTGAAACAAGCCAGTGTAGTTGAGCTACCTTTTCTAAAACCAAATTGGTTAGGGGTCAAGATTTTTTGTTTAGTTAAAAAGCTGTTTATATTATCAAACATGACATTTTCAAAAACTTTAGATATTATGGGTATTAGTGCAATGGGCCGGTAGTTTTTTAAGGTTCTACAGTCTCCGGTATTGTCCTATTTCTGTCATTTTAAGCAAAATGTGTTGTACCTACACAAATAGTTGTATTCGATTCTAATTCTAATCGATTTTGGGAACAGAGAAATGATTATATTCGCGATGGATGTTCCATGTATCTAAAATATTTTTATTACTACAATGTTTCTGTTAAATAATTAATTGGAATACTCTTGTTTTAAATTAGTTTTTATTTAATAAAATAACAGTTTAATTTTAGTTACAAGTTTTTCTCTAAGCTACATTTCTTAACGTGTGGTATGTGTCAGTCTTTATTTACTTCCTTCCTTTACTCAGTGTTGCCAATATAAATGTACATATATACACGAACACGCCTCCTTACATAAGTTCAAAGCTTCTTAAGTACTACAGTAATTATAATCAATTAGGGAACTATACTCCTTTAAATTTAGTTATCTGCAATTTTATTTTCTGACTCTATTTTGTATACTTCCCTGTTAAACATTTTAATTTACAAAATGATAGTGAACTTCAATATGCTTAGAATTCTTTGTAAAGTTTCCATACTTAGAAATAGCTGCAGCTGCTGAATTATATTCATAGATTTTAACCTGGTTTACAAACCTTAGTAAAGACATCATTCATTTCATTACACAAATGAGAAAATTTAATTCTGTTACTGCTTCTGATAATTCTACATATTCAGCAAATGTTGAAGAGTTTGTTACACTACTTTGTTTATTTTTATTTCCAATATTGAACAAACGAAGAGTTCCGTACTATCATCTATAATAGAAAATAAAGTTTTTGTATGGGAGCCCCTTTGATATTTACTTTACTGCTATTTAATTATTTATTTTGAAAGATGATATACAAGTAAATATACTGTGAAAATTTTATGTATCTACTAATTAACGTTTTAATATTGAGCAAACAAATACGGAAAAAAACACGTTTATTGTAAGGGGCCCCCCTTAAAATCCATTTTTTACTTGTATTTGTTGTTATAGCGGCAACAGAAATACGTCATTTGTGAAAATTTCAGCTTTCTAGTTATCACTATGAGATACAGCCTGGAGAAAAACAGACAACGAAAAAAAAAATACTTGATTATTTTTCCTTCTCTACAAGTTATTTTATTTGGTTTTTTTTCAAATCCGAATTAGTTCTGGGTTGTATTATAATTTGTCATAGCGCCTTTTACTGGCTTTCCTTTTTGTAGATAAAATTTCTTCTCGGGGTTTTTTTAAATCATTTTGTTACTTTCCGAGAACAAATTATTAAAACTAGTTAATTAGGTAGGTTATCATATCAATAAGGACAAGTTATTATAATAATAAAGGCTACTGAACTACTCACTGACTAACTGACTCATTAACTCACTGATTTAGATCGTTGTTCTCCGAGAAGATGTAGTGGTGGAGGAAAATAATGTAGGAAGAGTTGCTCAGGATAAAAATGAGACCATGAGAAAATAGCGTTATTAAAAAACAGGTATAATTCTAGATTTATCATTCTTCTGTCAATTTATCATTCGTCTGTCGATGCACTCGAATATAATCGATTGAATCGTTTACGCGCAGACGGGAAGTTGCCATCACTAAATTGCTCATGTGACGTCACAGTAGGTGGAAAAATAATGGCACGCTTGGTTTCTATACAAGAAATGACACTTGCGTTATCTATTCAAATACAGATCTGTGATAAATACACTACTATGACTAAGACATATACTTTCATTTATTTAAGAAGTCTATAATAAAATACAGAATAGTTTATTATAGTTTGTCTTTAACATGAGTTGATGGTTGCCGTGTAGTGCCGGCTTAGAATGTCGCTACCCCTTTCTACCCACGGTAGTCGTAAGAGGCGACTATGGGTATTGGGACTTTTTATTGGATTTTTGAGCGATGCGGTTGGAGACCCATCACCAACAACCTTTATTTTACCGCTTTTTCCCCACTCAACTTCCAAAAGTGGCTGAGGAATTTATAATTCCTTGGCTCTGGCTACCCCCTCTAGGGAAATATTTCCGTAAGTATATGTATGTATGAGTAGTACTTTTCTGTAATTTTACTGAAATTATGAGAGAAGTTATGGTTGAATTTTCATCACTTGACAGACTGTTCTAGTATCTAATTAAGTAAATTTACATGTTAAATATGCGACTAATCCGTAGAACCGACATTATTTTTTAACATACATACATACATATACTCACGGCTATAAATCCCTTAACGGGGTAGCCAGAGCTTTGGAATGAAAAGTTCCTCAGCCACTTTTGGAAGTTGATCGGGGAAAAGATGGTAATAATTAATGTTTTTGGTGACGGTATTCCAACCACATCGCCCAAAAATCACTTAATAAGCCCCTATACCCTTAGTCGCCTTTTACGATCACCCACGGGTAGATCACCAATGGGATAGTGTTATTCTAAGCCGACACTACACGACTAATAATTATTTTTTAAAAAAACCGACTATAGCACATACCCCTTCTCACTCACGGCTAGAATATTAAAACGGGATGACTAAATCTCTGCAAGCATGAAATATAGGTCTTGTGTTTTCATTTAAATTAAAATCTTGACATGTATTGTAATAACACAATTAAACTTTCAAAGGTGGCTGAGGAATTTCTTATTCTCAAGGTCTTCTTCTAGGTTAACCGTTCGCATATGAGCATTTGTATGTAAATCCTATTACTATTATAAATGCGAAAGTTTTGATGTTTGTGTGTTTGAGGCAAAAAGCTCCTCAAGTACATAATATATATGAATGAACATACATATACTGTTGAATGAAATTTGGCAGTACCTAGATAATGCAAATAGTAACCCAAATAGTACCATAGGATACTTTTTATCCCGGAATTTTTTACTGTGTCTGGCTTCGGCTTACATTTGGGAGGTCTCGGGTTCAATTTCCTGAGGCTATACTTACAAATTAATACATACATATACTCACGGCTATAAATCCCAGGAAGGGGTAGCCAGAGCTAAAGAATTAGAAATTCCTCAGCCACTTTTGGAAATTTTAGTGGGGAAAAGATAGTAAAAATAAAGGTTGTTGGTGATGGGTCTCCAACAGCATCGCCCAAAAATCCCTTAATAGCCCCAATACCGTTAGTCGCTTCTTACGTACACCCACCGGAAGAAATGGTGTAGTGCTATTCTAAGCCGACACTTCACAGCAATCTAAAATTCTATCAAATCCAGACTAATTAAAATTAAAAAGGCCAATTCTATCAATGAAACCGATTCTAAATATCCTAAAAGGGTCTCAGCATAACTCATTGTATCGGGTAACGAACCCCTGTCAACTGTCATTCAGCTGAAATATTGGCTCGTCTATAAACCTACTAACGCCATTACCCTGTTCTGAAACAAAATACAACAAAGACTGTTTTTCTCAGCACCAGTATGGGGCGATCCATTAATTACGTCACACCAATTTCATGATTTTTTGACCCCTCCCTCCCCCCTTGTCACACTTCGTCACAATTAACTACACCCTCCCCCCTTAGTGTGACGTCACATTTAGGTTTTTAGTTCAGGAGAAACTGAAATTACAACATCACTCTGAAACTAACTTTTAATGCTTAAACGCTTACGGCGTTGTAAATTGAGACTTATTGCCTTTGAAATACATTCGCTATTTCGAAAACAATTATTCATTAAACTCTGCCAGAAAAATAGTATCAAATTTATAGGTAACGAATACATCCAAACAAATCCGAGTATGTTGAAGATTAATTTAGTATAATAATATAATAATTATACAAAGTTAGTTAGAAATTGAAATATTTTTTTTAAACTTAAGTAGATTGAAACATTGTAGTGAGGGTTGTGAGGTCACAAACATGGAACTCCTCCCTCCCCCCTGTCACGATATGTCACATTTTGTGGACCCCCTCCCCCCCCCTTGAGGTGTGATGTAATTAATGGATCGTCCCTATTGTTGAAGGTAACAAGATTTTGAGGGCTCATTCAATTAACTTTCCTCGGTTCTGCATCTTTTGACCTATATACCGCGATTCTTATTCAACATCTTCCTCTTAGATTATTCTTATTTGATGATTTCGCTAAGAAACTCAAAGTTACGCTGCGCTGGAAAGTTGCTATAAAATACGAGTTGCTTGAAGTTTTTACTGTTAGCGTACCTAATTTAGAACTTTGTCGGTTGGTTTGTTAAAATACTTTATTGCTTGTATGAAACAACTTGAAGATGAAAGCGATTTGTGCTGCGTAGTGAATTTTTGAGTGAAATGATTCTCTAAAACGTTTATATTTTTGTTTTTAGACTTTTAATAAATTTTTGATTAGCTAACATTTTGAAGCATACTATACGTCTTTCAACCAATTATTATTATGCCTATGTTTGAGTCTATTAACTATCATGAAATAATTTCAATTCACTTCGGTTGCTACCCGGAGGCGTTTTCTGAAGTACTGTTATCTGATTTTATTTAAATAAATTTCTAGGGGTTAGACTTGTACCTATGTATTGTTTCTCTACTAATTTCAAATATTGTGGAAATTGCCATTTTGATATCCGTAACTTTTAAACACAAAATCATTGAAAATCTTCACAGAGTTCAGCCATTTTCTTAATTTATTTATTAACACAAAGATGAAGTTGTGGAAACGAGTACAAAAAGGTTCTCATCACTAGCATAAATGTGATGTATGTATATGACACGAACCCTTTGTTTCCGCGGGTTTCGTACTCGGCGACTCAGAGATCTGGTGCATTTTGAATGATTAATGTTTCACATGGTTGTATAGTTTACATAAAATATACTTTCACTATATTTTCCCTCGTCACTGTCAAAAGTTGAGGGATTTGGCCATTCTTTTATATAAAAACATAATCAGTGATATTTATGTGTATATTTAAACAGGAAGAGAAAACTTAGGAACGGAGGATTATATATGTTTTTTTTTATTATGCACTAAAAGTAAACCAATAAAACAAACATTACGAACACTACCGCAATATAACTAAACTATTAAATATACTATTCAATTTATTTTAGAAGTCGAATAAAAATCATATATTTTATATACTAAAATGCTTGAATTAAGCAAAAAGTTATATATTACTCTTTGATTAAACTTTTGATTTTGTATATACCATACACATACTCATACTATAATTAATTAATTACCTAGGGAGGTGGGGCAGCCAGAGCCAAGGAATTATAAATTCCTCAGCCACTTTTGGAAGTTGAGTGGGGAAAAGGCGGTAAAATAAAGGTTTTTGGTGATGGGTCTCCAACCGAATCGCCCAAAAAATCCAATTAAAAGTCCCAATATCCTTAGTCGCCTCTTACGACACCCGTGGGTAGAAAGGGGTAGTGACATTCTAAGCCGGCACTACACGGCAAAAAAAACACAAAAAGATTGTGGTCCCCGAGAGTCGAACTTAGGTCTTCCGTCCGATTAGAATTAACCAAACGGTATACCGCTACGCCACGAAGACGTAAGTGATACCTTAAAATTTTTGATAAGCGATTTATCTAGTAGTCATACTATTGACAAACAATTAAAACATTCATTTTGATGAAAATGAATGAAACACTTATTTTTTTTCCAAAAAGCCTATTAATGAAGAGTCTGATAAAGTCGTTCGATGAAAAATGAATCGTGTAAATATGGGGAGCCATATAAAAGTTATGTTTGTTTGATGCTCCTGTGGGAACCCATGTGAAATCCGGGATAAACGATATCCTATATGTTGGCCAGGTGTATAAGCTACATTCTTACCAAATTTGATCAAGATCCGTCTGGTAGAATTAACGTGATGACCGGACATACAGACAGAAAGACAGACAGACAGATATTTTTTTCAAAAAGCGCAAATTTGGCTTTAGTGTCGAAAATTAAACATTTTCCACCGGTTTTTTTTTTTTTTCAATGAACAGTTTTGACCTCGGTACAGTCTTATTATAGTATAGATAAATAGATTAGCCTTTTTGGACACCCCCTTGCTGGGCAAAGGCATCTCTCCCCTTCTTCAGTTCACTCACTTCACTCTAGGCGGTCTTGAGTGGGTTCCCACCAGTTCTTGTCCCAGAGACTTAATTCGTCACTCCATCTTTTTCTTGATCGGCCACGCTTTTTATTTCCACCGGGAACCCATGCTGATCTCATGCTGAATATCCTTAAAATTCTTGGAATGATGACAGAGACATCTCTTCTTAATACCAAAACATTGTTTTGGCACCATTCCTCTTTTTCTATCCACGTGATAGATTGCCGCCGCCGCTGCATTCTAATCGATTCTAATTCTAATGTCACTAACTGCATTGTATTTTAGCCTTGGGTGATGGGTGGTCTAATGAGTCTTCAACCACCACGACCATCAATCAAATAAATTCTCGAATACTCTACGTCTTGTCGCCTATTACGGCACCCGCGGGAAGAAATGGATTAATACTATTCTTACACTACTCAGCCTATAGTTTTCTTAAACAACCTTTAACGAAAATTAATTTGAGCCAGATTGTCACCGGTTGATAAGAATTCGCGATTTTTTGATAACTACAAACACTACCAATGAGTTTGTATTATAATTTATGCTCAAATATATGGCGTGTTACGCTAGATATTTCTTTCCCTTTACCAATGCTTGCTGATAGAAACTCTTTGGGGGTGAATCTTTGTGACCAAGTTATCTAGTTTTCTTAATTCTGGAATATGGAAATATATAAGCCGTGTAGTGTCGGCTTAGAATAACACTAACCCATTTCTACCCGTGGGTGATCGTAAGAGGCGACTAAGGGTATAGGGGCTTTTTAAGTGAATTTTGGGCGATGTGGTTGGAGATCCGTCACCAAAAACATTTAATATTATCATCTTTTCCCCGATTAACTTCCAAAAGTGGCTAAGGAATTTTTAATTCCTAAGCTCTGGCTGCCCCATTAAGGGATTTATAGCCGTGAGTATACGTATGTATGTATAAGCAACAAGTTACTTAGCATTTTTATTATGGACTTTCCTTCATTTATAATTCGTCCCCAGTTACTTAACACCCATTTCATATTCACGATTTCAACTTTGGAAGCAATTCTTCTGAAATAATCTTTATGCAAAGCTGAGTTCTGATGAATTTGCAGTCTGTCGTAATCTAAAAATAAAGTATCTGCCAGAAAAAGCGGCTGAAATCAATAGTCACCGAACCAGTTTCATTATCTATTCTAGGTTTCAATATCAATTTGAAATTGCTTTTATATTCATTTTGCTGTACATATATATCAATATATACTCACGGCTATTAATCCGCTAAAAAAGGGGTAGTCCGAGCTTAGAAATTCCTCAGCCACTTTTGGAATTGAGTGGGGAAAAGATTTATCTACTTCAATAGTGACAAAATATATTCTAAAGCTCTGATAACCAATTCAATACAACTTAAGCCGTGAAATCACAAAGAAAAATTGAGCTAGCTTATGTAAGTCGTGAGATGTATCTAGAAAAAGGTCCATCACATTCGAAATGGCCTAGGCTATTTCAGTAACGGCCAAAGTTGAATAGTTGGTCCGGGCTAGCGGCTAATAGGGCCCATGAGATGGGGATTGTTGGATATCCTTAACAATAGGTTCTATCTCCCAGAAAAAGCGGCTGAAATCAATAGTTACCGAACCAGTTTCTTTATCTATTATAGCTTTCAATATCAAATTGCTTGCATGTTCAGTATAAAAAAGGGGTAGTCAGATCTGGGAATTGAGTGGGGAAAAGATTTATCTACTTCAAAAGTGACTAAAACTATATGATTCTTTAGCTCCGATAACCTGTTCGTAAAATTTAAACCGTAAGTAGTACTCATACATATAGTTTTTAGAAAAAGGATACACAAAGGGAAATTTAGCTTGCTTATGTAAGTCCAAAGATGTATCTAGAAAGAGGTCCATCAGATTCAGAATAGTCTAGGCTATTCCAGTAACGGGCAAAGTTGAATAGTTCGTCCGGGCGAGCGGTTAATAGGGCCCATGAGATGGGTATTGTTGATATCCTTAACAATAGGTTTTCCTACAGACATTTTCTTTTGTAGTTCTTTGAGTACTACATAGTTGTAGACAAATTGTTCATGCGTTGAGTTTATTTTGAGGATTTAGCGAAAATAATTATTTATTTTATGTCTACCTTCAAGAAAAAGATTCTTTAGTAAGTTTTGGGAATTGATAGAGATAAAAGGAATAGGAATGGTTAAAAAAAGAGTCGTTCGTAATGAGTGGGTTTATTGAATCATTGATTAATATTCTATGATTACTACATATTTTTGGTTGACTCGATGGTCGTAGGGGTTGGCAGAGTATAGGTAGCAGTTCTATCGCCATTTTGCACAACTCAGACCTCAGACATGTGGTTTCTTTATAGGGTTTCCTCACAGTGTTTTCTCACAGCGTAAATAATGTTTTAAAGAGTTGTCTATTTGTTCCTCACCATAAAGGTTGACTGGAAGAAATAGCGTTAAGGCGATAATTCCGCCCTTATGTACGTATACTGTTGTACCTATTATGTAATATACTGTTTGTGTGTTGTTTTGTATGCAATAAATTGTTTAAATAAATAAATCAACAATAAATAAATCTCAACAACCGTGATAGCCCAGTGAGTAGAACACTCGGTTATCGTGCAAACGACTAGTGATGAAATCCTGGGTCGGGCCTACACCAATTTATCTTTTCTAAAGACATATGTGTGGTTAATTTATCATGATTGTTAACGGTGAGGGAAAACATCGTGAGGAAACCCACATGGCTGAGTTGTACTTAGTCATGTGACAGTGTATTCGTGCAAAACGGCGATAGGCCTGTCCCCTATCACGTGAGTACACTGTCCATGCAAAACGTGGGTACTCTGAACACCAGGTGACAAAGTCACGTGATGTTCAGAAGTATTAGTACCTCTGCCAACCCCTTCGAGGATATTCGCCGTGAACGTTTATATTTTGTTATTTTATGTTAAATAAATCTCACTAAAACCATTTTTCACTTTATTGAACGCCATGCTCTTTTAATTAAGCTAACAGGGTTAGCAAATAATGTTTAATATTTACCGAGAGAAATAATACCAGTTTAATATTAAGCCGGGCTGTCGAACAAAATGAACCGAAAATGGTAAAATACAAATTGAATATTGATATCCAAACCGCGATATTGCGCATCATTAAATATTAGATTTGTCTGGAAAGTTTTTACTCTTTGGAAACTTGGAATAGATCATACATATGTTATTACTTTACGACTACATTTATTGCAGTTTTGCCGTGTAGTGCCGGCTTAGAATTTCACTACCACATTCTACTCGCGGGTGTCGTGAGAGGCGACTAAGGGTATGGGGCTTTTAAGTGGTTTTTTGCGATGCGGTTGAAGACCCTTGACCAATGATACTTTTTTTCTACCATCATTTTTCCTAGCAATTTCCAATTGTGGCTGAGGAGTTACGCAAGACGTATACAATTTTAATCACACATATTATTTTTAACAGTGTTCAGACACTACTGTATTGTATACTATACTCTACCAACCCATTCGGGGATATACGTGACATTTGAGTTTGAGTATCAGCAAAGTACGAGATGTTGTCCAGAATAATAAAATAAAAATAGGTAAAAAAACTTTTTAAGTTAAACGGTTTTATTATTAACATACAGAGAAATGTTTAAGATACATGTACTAAAAACCTAAAAATAATAATAAAATAGATACAGTCGTGGGAATTATATACATATGCATAGACTAGACTAAAATAAAACCGTGGGGCACGTCAATTGTCTTCAATCGTTGATTAAAATGTTTGTTTTGTAATGTTACACTATAATTGGGCAGTTGTTCAACCGACAACGATGGACATGTGATAAATAGGGCAGAATGTGGAAACAAGCTGGCAAGCTCGATTATAAGCGAGTTTTAGGGTTTCATAGTGTTGAGCGAGTAGTACTTTTATCATATGTTTTGTCGATTAAAGACAAACTGCAAGCAGTAATCCGATTCATCGCCAGCCAGCAGTGTAAATTTCCAACGAGAAACTAGTTGAAACATCTCTTTTATTTACATGGAGTGTATGACTATTGGAATTTCCATGAGCAAGAAAATAGTAAGTAATTTCCTCACCGTCTGCGGGCCAACTGCCCAAGGACGAATTAAACGTTTCTTCTATCGCACATAAGTCGATAATTTGTAGACAATTGACGTGCCCCACGGTTTTATTTTAGTCTAGTCTATGCTTATGTATATAATTCTCACGACTGTATCTATTTTATTATTATTTTTAGGTTTTTAGTACATTTATCTTAAACATTTCTCTGTATGTTAATAATAAAACCGTTTAACTTAAAAAGTTTTTTTACCTATTTTTATTTTCTAGTTTTTAGTTTTTATTTCGCATTCTGTTTAATTCATATAGTGCTTCATTATTGCAAGGTGTCTTGCCCGTTAGTTTATTGCAGTCCAACTCCTCTATACGTTGTCCCTGCAAAGATCTGACTCTACTAAGAGCCACGTAGGCTTGACCTTCTTCAAACAGTTTCGCACCGAAGTATACGACTGCGTAATCCACAGTGCTGCCCTGCATTTTATGTATTGTAGAAGATGATAGTATTAAAGGCAACATTCTTCTTTTCTAAATTTAAATCTTATTATTATATGCCATTTAGTGGCTGCGCCCATCTAAAATATTGATTTGGTATAGTGCACTGTATGGCGACCATCTGAGATTTTAATTTTGCATAGTAAATTGTATTCTACTTGGTGAGACCTTTCATTTGATACCCATGTTGATGGGATTGAAATAAAACCTAAGTTATCCGCCATTTTGTAGAGGCCGCCATCTTGGATTTTAATTTTATATAGTACATTGTATTCTACTGGTTGAGCACATTCATTTGATACCCATATTGATGGGATTGATAAAACCTACGTTATCCGCCATTTTGTAGCGGCCGCCATCTTGGATTACATTTTTTTTATTGTATATTATATTCTGCTTGTTAAGCCCTTTCATTTGATACCCATATTGATGGGATAAATAAAACCTAAATTATCCGCCATTTTGTAGCGGCGGCCATCTTGAATTTATAATGATAATGAATAAATATAATTGTATTGTCACCAAAATCCAAAGTGTATACAAAATTTCAGATTAATCGGTTGATAGGAAGAGGGTGAAATTTGAATTACTAAATTTGACCCAAGAATAAAGAAACAAACGGGGTGAGCTAAATAAAACCGTTTAATAAAAAAAGAGCTTTCATGTCTACTTAGTACAATCAAAAACAACAGTATACATTTGATCAAAACCACTTTATGTCCTCGTGATAAACGTCAAAGTAACGAATTGACAATAACATTTAATGTCTTATCACCAATGTATGTATAAAATTTGTTACCATTGTTTGTCCTTAATAAATAAATAATAATAATAAAAACAATAAAAAGTTCACTTTTTGTATTTTGTAAAAACCCTAAACAAGATGTGTCAGGCAGAGATGCTTATATGTATAGGGGCCTTATTCGTTTTACCTTATCATAATTTATTAGGGTGTTCAAGAGGAAGGAAAACGTGGTTAGAAAATGCACACGGATGCGGGAACAAACTCATTTTTGATAGCTTTTTCTTAGCAATAGCCATGCTTGTTATACGCTTTATGCGTTGAAGACTTAACTTAATAGAGAACAAACAAATAATGTAAGGAATCGCTCTATTTAATTGCTTGTACGGAGAATCACATAAATAATCGTTAAGAATAAAATTTAAAATCTCTCTCTTCCTTCCCTTTCGTTCTAAGTATAGCCTATAAGTATATTTTGGTTTACTGTCTGCAAGTATAGTTTTTAATCTAAACTGCTTTCAGAACAATGTCAAACTTTCATTATCTAATAAACTGTACAAGTAATAGCAAGTTTATAAACTGTTCAAGTAAATACGCTTTAAGGCAAATATTGGCTTTCTTGTTAAATAATTTTGAACTGCGGAGGCGGCGTGGCGTGTACCGCCGTAATAGGACCGATAAATTTAAACCCGGAATATTAAATAAAGCTTCGAATAGCTTCACAGAAATGTTTTGCAAGCCCTTTGATATTTAAAGCCTCTGATGCTTTTGAAAGGTTTGTAGGAATTTTACATACATATACTCACGGCTATAATTCCCTGGAAGGGGTAGCCAGAGCTAAGGAATTAGAAATTCTTCAGCTACTTTTGGAAAGTTGAGTGGGGAATTTTATGTAGGAATTTCATAATTTTATTTTGTTTGGAAGACCTACTGACTCACATTCATTCATATTCTCACGGCTATTAATACCTAAAAGGGCTAGCCAGAGCTACATAATAAGAAAATTCTTCAGAAAGTTTGGAGAATAAATGTTTTTGGTGATGGGTCTCCAACCACATCACCCAAAAAACACTTGAAAAGCCCCGATACCCTTAGTCGCCTCTTACGATGACCCATGGGAATAAATGGGGTAGTGCTGTTCTTAGCCGACACTACGCTTACTGACTGGAAAAATATTACAATAAAAATAAAAAATAACGCACGTTCCGCAGTTCTATCAAAACAGTATATTGTATCAGAGCCCCCTGAAAAAAATAATATTGATTAAAAAATTAAGAAAATCACGTTTATTAAACAGTATACATGAGTTTTTTTATTACATTCTGATTTTTAGTATTTGTTGTTATTGTAGCAAGAAAACATATAACATCTTTGAAATGTTCATCGTATTTATTATCACAGTTCATTCATACATACATACAAATACTCACGGCTGTAAATCCCTACAAGGGGTAGCCAGAGCTGAGGAACTGGAAGTTCCTCGGCCATTTTTGGAGAGTACAGTGGGGAAACGATGGTAAAAATAAAGGTTGTTGGTGATGGGTCTCCAACCGCATCGCCCAAAAATCCCTTAATAGCCCTAATACCGTTAGTCGCCTCTTACGTACACCCACCGGAAGAAATGGGGTAGTGCTATTCTAAGCCGACACTACACAGCAAACACAGTTATCACAGTTCATGAGAAACATATTAGATAGTAAAAAATATTGCCAGATAGACACAATCACATTTTTCCTGCGGATCTCCAAAAGACCGTTAGAATCGTCTATGCCACTTGAAAGATTTCAACAAACCAATATTAACTCACAGTTCAAAGATGCTCTTTACTAAAAACTCTATAAATAAGGAATTAATAAATCAAAAGAAAAGTAAATATCAGTATAAAAAAGAGTTATTACACCAGAAAAATTACAGATTACATATGATATTATCAATAAAGGAATTAATAAATCAAAAGAAAAGTAAATATCAATATAAAAAAGAGTTATTACACCAGAAAAATTACAGATTACATATAATATTATCAATAAAGGAATTAATAAATCAAAAGAAAAGTAAATATCAATATAAAAAAGAGTTATTACACCAGAAAAATTACAGATTACATATAATATTATCAATAAAGGAATTAATAAATCAAAAGAAAAGTAAATATCAATATAAAAAAGAGTTATTAAACCAAAAAAATTACAGATTACGTATAATATTATCAATAAAGGAATTAATAAATCAAAAGAAAAGTAAATATCAATATAAAAAAGAGTTATTACACCAGAAAAATTACAGATTACATATACTATTATCAATAAAGGAATTAATAAATCAAAAGAAAAGTAAATATCAATATAAAAAAGAGTTATTACACCAGAAAAATTACAGATTACATATAATATTATCAATAAAGGAATTAATAAATCAAAAGAAAAGTAAATATCAATATAAAAAAGAGTTATTACACCAGAAAAATTACAGATTACATATAATATTATCAATAAAGGAATTAATAAATCAAAAGAAAAGTAAATATCAATATAAAAAAGAGTTATTACACCAGAAAAATTACAGATTATATATAATATTATCAATAAAGGAATTAATAAATCAAAAGAAAAGTAAATATCAATATAAAAAAGAGTTATTACACCAGAAAAATTACAGATTACATATAATATTATCAATAAAGGAATTAATAAATCAAAAGAAAAGTAAATATCAATATAAAAAAGAGTTATTACACCAGAAAAATTACAGATTACATATAATATTATCAATAAAGGAATTAATAAATCAAAAGAAAAGTAAATATCAATATAAAAAAGAGTTATTACACCAGAAAAAATACAGATTACATATAATATTATCAATAAAGGAATTAATAAATCAAAAGAAAAGTAAATATCAATATAAAAAAGAGTTATTACACCAGAAAAATTACAGATTACATATAATATTATCAATAAAGGAATTAATAAATCAAAAGAAAAGTAAATATCAATATAAAAAAGAGTTATTACACCAGAAAAATTACAGATTACATATAATATTATCAATAAAGGAATTAATAAATCAAAAGAAAAGTAAATATCAATATAAAAAAGAGTTATTACACCAGAAAAATTACAGATTACATATAATATTATCAATAAAGGAATTAATAAATCAAAAGAAAAGTAAATATCAATATAAAAAAGAGTTATTACACCAGAAAAATTACAGATTACATATAATATTATCAATAAAGGAATTAATAAATCAAAAGAAAAGTAAATATCAATATAAAAAAGAACACCAGAAAAATTACAGATTACATATAATATTATCAATAAAGGAATTAATAAATCAAAAGAAAAGTAAATATCAATATAAAAAAGAGTTATTACACCAGAAAAATTACAGATTACATATAATATTATCATTAAACGCTTTCTATTTCGGTTTAGCATAGCACTTACTCCTTCTTTGCGTTAATGCCACACTAGGCGACGAAGGGTATTGCGACTTTAAGTCGTTTTTGGGAAATTTCACCGGAGACCTATAAGCTGTGTAGTGTCGGCTTAGAATAGCACTACCCCATTTCTTCCGGTGGGTGTACGTAATAGGCGACTAACGGACTTGGGGCTTTTTAAGAGATTTTTGGGCGATGCGGTTGGAGACCCATCACCAACAACCTTTATTCTACCATCTTTTCCCCACTCAACTTCCAAAAGTGGCTGTGGAATTTCTATTTTCTCAGCTCTGGCTACCCCTTTTAGGGGTTTATAGCCGTGAGTATATGTATGATGTATGTTCACTAGAGACCCTCTTCACAGCCCATATATGTCCCCACCAAGGGGCTCTAGCCTACCCTACCTATATAGGGCGATTTGACCATAGTCCACCACGCCAATTACGGGTTGGCAGACTAACGACTTTTACCGTAATAGAAGCCGGGACCGACGGCTTAACGTGCCCTCCGAAGCACGGAATTATCTTAATTTTCGGATAATCAGGTGATTCAAGCCTGCAATATCCTTCCAAACCCCTCGGGAATCGAACCCGAGACGTCCGTACTTGAAACCAAGCGCTTAATCGCTAGACCACGGAGGCATAGCATTTATCCCTTCTTCGCGTGGATGCCACACTAGGCGACAAAGGGTATTGCGACTTTAAGTACTGTTAGGGAAATATCACTGGTAATAATCATCAAATGATGGTGTCATTTGATGATCATTTCCCTCCCAATTTCCAAAATGAGAAAAAACTATTGTCATTGCATATCAAGGTGAAAATAGTCCTGACTAGCTAATATTTCAATAATAATTTTATAAAATTGCTTTTGTAACCCTTGTTATACACTCAAGATATATATAAAAAAATGAGTCTAAATATGTTTGAGTTTGCCGTGTAGTGCCGGCTTAGAATGTCGCTACCCCTTCCTACCCACGGGTGTCGTAAGAAGCGACTAAGGGTATTGGGGCTTTTTATGGGATTTTTGGGCGATGCGGTTGGAGACCCATCACCAAAAACCTTTATTATACTATCTTTTCCCCACACAACTTCTAAAAGTGGCTGAGGAATTTATAATTCCTTGGCTCTAGCTACCCCTTCTAGGGAATTACAGCCGTGAGTATATGTATGTATGTATGAGTCTAAATATATTCTTTATTGCTAAAAAAATATATCGCTATACATAGTTTTATTGATTAAACTGCTAAAATAACTTTAGTTATATTGTAATATTAATTTCCTTATTAATTAAATATATTTTCTCGAGGGACCAATAAATATTTCAGAGACCATTTTCTTATAGAATATGACGATTTGCAATCGGGTTCAGGTATAAAGTTTTTCATTCGTTAGAAGCTTGTTTTTGCATACTGCATTGCAGCATTGCTCTGATATAACTTTTCTATTTGTGATTATATTCTGTACTTTGTATTTTCTTAAAATACATTCACTCTGATGACTTATTTTGACTTACCAATAAAAAAATACTTTGTAAAAAGTGCTTCAAGTAGTGCCTACGCCTTCTTACGTTCAGCAATCTGTATGGATCTCCATTTATTGACCACAAAAAAACGGTTGCTGAAGGAAATATGAATCCCGGTTCTGCTGTAATATTTCGTGAAAATATCATATAAGCTTTCAATAGTTTTCTGTACAGGGTTATGTATCACAAGCTGATTATATTAAAAACCCTAAGCTTTAACATACTAAGGCTTGCAATAATATATCCGTATATGTACAGGGTATATGTTGCCGTGTAGTGTCGGCTTAGAATAACACTACCCCATTTCTACCCGTGGGTGATCGTAAGAGGCGACTAAGGGTATAGGGGCTTTTTAAGTGATTTTTGGGCTTGATGTGGTTGGAGACCCGTCACCAAAAACATTTATTATTACCATCTTTTGCCCAATCAACTTCCAAAAGTAGCTGAAGAATTTCTTATTCCAAAGCTCTGGCTACCCCGTTAAGGGATTTATAGCCGTGAGTATATGTATGTATGTATGTACAGGGATTTCTGCTCGTTAAGTTTGCTAGTATAACTTTCAAAACAAGGTACATGTAAACGCTATTAAAATGTATACAATAGTTCCTCTGAAAAGCGTAGCGAACCTCCAGTACCCTCCCCTTCCTCCCGCCCCTCTAATTAAGCAAATAATACTTAATTAAACGAAAAACGTTGAGAAAATTGTTCTCTATTCTCCAGCCTTGACTACGGAATTCCGTTGCTGCAAATGAAACATGGCTGGAAAAGTGAAAATCAAAAATGGTTTAAAAATTCATGTATATTTACATTTGTTGCCGTGTAGTGCTGGTTAAGAATGGCACTACCCCTTTCTACTCACGGGTACGACTCTAAGAGGCGGCTAAGTGTATGGGCCTTTTTTGAGTGTGAGAATAAAACATATTTTCTACCATTACACCAGGGGACTATCCTGACTACCCCTATCAACTTCCAAATATGGCTGAGAAGTTTCTAGCTCTAAAACTTTGGCTACCCCTTTTGGGATTTGTCGTAGGGATAGGTCGTAGCCTATAATTGATTACATGGAGTTTTGTATATTAATAAAACTCTAAAACACGTGTTAGGCTGTACAAATAAAATGCAGTGTTAAAAAAGGGGACCACGCCTACTGTTGTCCTATGGACTTGTATACCACCCACGGTAAAAGATAGTTGCCAATTTAAAGTGCACTTAAGAGCCAAAATTCTTATTTGTTTTAATGACTTTTCATTATTTCATACATAAATATACTCACGGTCATAAATCACAAAAAGGTGTAGCCAGAGCTTCATAGCCAGAAACTGCTCAGCTACATGGAAGTTGATGAGGACAAGATGGTTAAATAAAGTTTCGTTGGTGATGGGTCTCCAACCGAAAATCCTGCCTAAAATCCACTTCAAAATGTCGCATACCCGTAGTCACCTCGTACTACACCCAAGGGTAGAAAGAAGTAGTAACATTCTAAGCCGGCACTACACGGCAATCATCATCAATCATTTTTAAATCGGGATTAAAAATCAATGACATTATTTTCTCATTTATTAGTTACCATTTTTGTGTATGCAATTCAATAGACTATAAAATATACTAAACATAAACAACTTGTTGATATAGTTCCAGTAATAAAGGTATCAAAGTTAAGGATTGGTCAGTTTGACCCGATGGGGTAATTGAGTGTTGTGGTTTGAGAGCGAGCGCATTAGGCCCGGAGCAGTGGGCGTTATTGATGGACTTAATTTCCACCGCTACCTCACTGCTAATTTATTGTCATTTACATTGTGTTTGTACATTGTTTTTGTTTCTAGGTTGAAATGCTTTCTAAATTTTACGGGGATGTTTTACAATATATAGAGAAGGAATTTATAATTAAATAGGGCCGATGCCAAAAAGATCAAGCCTACCCTAGATAGTATGTATAGGATATAGTTGTTACCTTTATTCACATAATTTTATTGTTTGTTTGCAGACCTCAATAATTTTTACCGTTGATAATAATATCCAGGAAAAGCCGTCGGTTTAACTTGCACCCCAAAGCATGATTAGATTATTATTTTTATTAGATTAGATCAGCAATCGTCCTATTTCACCGCGCACACCTGATCGCACAATTAGATCATGCAGCCTGCATTGTGAACTGTGTGATATATCACACACACACACGTGATTTATAAATCATACAATGATTTTTATACATACATACATATATAAATCCCAAAAAAAGTTACACATCTTCTGAGCTGGAGACTCCTCAGCCACATTTGGAAGTTGATAGGGGAGAAGATGGTAGAAATAAAGTATAGTTAGAGATGGGTCTCCAACCGCATCACCCAAAAAGCACTTAAAAAATCCCTATACCCTTAATTGCCTCTTACGACATCCGAAGGTAGAAAGAAGTAGAGACATTCCAAGCCAGCACTACACATACACATACATCATACATCACAATCAATAGTAATTCGGATTTTTACTCATGCTGATAGTAGTACTCAATTTTTTATTAACAAAGACAGGGTCAAACATTATTTTACAACTCTTAATGATACAAATTTTCTTTACTCCATGTTTATCAAAAAAAGATCTTGGAGCTCTGCCCGCGTTTAAAGAAATAAATAATGCTCTCGAAATTGCATACTAGAATTCTAAAGAATATGTTAATTCGGTAGTAAATATTATATCACACGTTTTATTTTTTTCCCCGCAAAACATTTGTTTTTCGACAACACTGACTTAAATGTAATAACTTCACAGACCCGCTGAAATAAGAAGTCAGTCAGTTGGCATCACCTGCGCAAAAGGCCACATATTTTATTCATCCCCTCGTCACGATCGCACAGCCATCAGAAAATAGCGAGTGAACGCTTCATAAATAATTCGTCTACGAATGTAATGCAGGCTCCCGGGCTATATCGGTTGGCTAATTGCCAATTTGATGTTCGATCTCCGGTGACCAGTCTGCATGCGCCATTGCCTATTTTGTTAATTACCCTCTGTTTTCATACGAGTACGTTGGACCGTTTACTTATATCTGAGATTTGTGTGCCCACCTGCGCCTGGCGTGCTGATATAGATTTGTTCTCTCAGACTTCATTCGTATCCCTCAATCTATTCATACATGACCATGATCTCTTCCGAATTATTCTTCACAGTTTGGAAGCCTGGACATTTTCATATTTGATCATTATCTTTTTGATCTAAATGTGTCATAACTTATCTGAATCTGAACTGATCGTCTCTCCATCGGTAGATTCATTTAGTGTGCCAAAAGCCTGCACCTTCCTACCTTTAGGCATAATTTGGTTAGGTTGAGTTACGTTGAGAACTATTTGCACCTCTTTCCCGGCGTAAACTATGAGTTGAAAGTTTTAACATAATAGATTTTTTTTATATGTAGAAATTAATAACTAACAAATACAATTGTTAATTAAAAATTGACTGCAATATGTACATTTAGAAATATGTTTTCTTAACTTAATCAACCTCTAAACTAACTCTTTCACCTTGTCTGTGTTTGAAGAACCATCTCGTCTTTGATGTGAGAGGTCGTGAGCTTCAGACGACTGACGAATTAGTGTCGAGAAAACCTGCTTAGACTGTATTATGAATATTTTATTACATAATGGCTAAGTAGTGTAGCTTTAGACTATTCTAAACTAAGACTAGAGACTATTCTAAGTACAACTACTTAACTATTTCTTCTCGTGCGTGTAATAAGAGGTGACTCAAAGGTTGGGGCTGCAATGTTGTAATTAATAGACGAGTGTACTTGTTGAATATATGTTTATTACTACTAAAGACTTACAACTAACTTACACAATATAATGGCAAGAGGGGGACTAAATGCGCTCACACTATACTACAGGGCATTTGAAGTGACTGTGGTTTTAATCAGTACGATTTAAAACTGTTTAAATATTTACTAATAAATAAAGGAAAGAAAAATTTCGACACAGGCGGGAATCGAACCCGCGACCTCGGGTATACGCCCCCGTCCATGCCGTCGTCGTACGAAATTTTGCTTTCCTTTATTTATTAGTAATAATCCCCACATGAGGTTTTCATGAACAAAACATTTAAATTATGTTTAAATATTTTTCACAGGCGTAAATCACTTGATTATTTGACAGTTAAGTTGAATTTCTATGCGTTGTAGGGCACGTTAAACATCCAATACTGACTTCTATCACGTGTAACTTCTATCAAGTCGATGCTTATAACCTGCTCTTGGCTAGCATGGTGGATTATGACCTAATCACTCTATAAAGGGTAGGCTCGTAGCCCTCTGTACGGGCCCATATATGGGCTATGAGGAAACTTTGCTTCGTATCAGAATTTGATTATACTGTTTTTCATGTCTCCATAATTCCTTTTATTTCTAAAACATGTATTTCTGTAATCCAGGAGGAAGGCTGGAAGCTCAACCGCAACAACTACTACCAAGAGGGGTGGCTGGCGACCGCCAACGTGCGCGGGGTGGTCGGGGTGACGTTCACCTCGTCGCACGCCAGACGACACGAGCTGCCCAGTCGGACCAACTATAACCTTAGAGGACACCGCTCTGAGGTGAAGTTTTTATATGTTAATTTTTTAGGAGTACATACATACATACATATACCCACGGTTATAAATCCCTAGAACGGGTAGCCAGAGCTAAGGAATTAGGAATTCCTCAGCCACTTTTGGAAAGTTGAGTGGGGAAAAGATGGCAAAATAAAGGTTGTTGGTGATGGGTTTCCAACCGCATCGCCCAAAAATCCCTTAAAAGCCCGAATACCGTTAGTCGCCTCTTACGTAAACCCACCGGAAGAAATGGGGTAGTGCTATTCTAAGCCGACACTACACAGCAGCACTACTAATTTAGGAGTACGTGGTTAGAAAATGTGAAAATACTCGCATTAAAAACACGTAAACGAAAAATCTATATACAATATTCATCGTGAATAGCCTAGAAGGGCCAACTATACCCTTAGAGGACATTGATCTGAGGTGAGGTTTTGATATGTGGATTTTCATGTAAGAGTAGGAGGTGCAGAATAGAAAGAAATAAATCTTAAAAAGGAGTAGTGATGAAGGTTCATAAAATATTAAGACACAAGTAAAATGGAAATAGACAGGATGGATGAAAATAAAGTAGTGAAAGAGATATATAGAGCCAATGTGAATGGGAATGTTAGTAGAGGACGGCCTCGTAAAACGTTTCTTGACCAGATAGAAAACGTTTTTATAAAGGCGGGGTTCCGAAGTGAGAAGAATAAAAGAGCATGTATGAGAAGAATAATTAATGTAAGGGAAGCATGAGAGGTTTGTCAAGATCGTACTAAGTGGCGATCGATAGTCTCTGCCTACCCCAATGGCAATAATGGGCGTGATTATAAGTAAGTAAGTAAGTAAAATGGAAATCTATATAATATGTTCAACATTCATCACAGCTACATAATTTTCATGACACAACTCGAGTTCATCCTAGATAGGTGATTAGGAGGGTCCAGCACTTAAAGCCTTTATTTCACCACTTCCAAAATTAACGAAAGAACAGGAGTCAAAGCGTAAATTAACAATTATAAGCGTAATTCAAGCTTGCACCGTATAGTTTTTAACGATGATATAAACTTTGTTAGTTGCAGACAGATAATTTTACAAGAGAGAAGTGAATTAAGTTTACATCTAAAATCATCTTTATAGTAAGGTTCATAAGGAATGTTTTGCAAAGGCAATGCCAAAAGCTCCAAGTTCATTTCAAACATCTACCGTGCTTAATTAAAAGGAAACCTTGTGTTAATTTGCTAGTAAAAGTTACGTTCTACATTATTAGATTTTTGTTATATAATTTGTGAAAAAATTGAAGGAAAAATTGCGATATAACAGCAGTTGGATCTATTCACGGTCATAATTAGTTATTTAGATATTCTGTGGCTTGTAAAAGCCAAACTATAGTCACGGCTATAAATCCCAAATAAAATACCCAGGGCTTAGGAACTGAGAGTGCGGTAGCCAATTTTAGAATTCGAGTGCGCAAAGATTGCATGTCATTACATATCACTTACAAAATCATTTGTCTCGCGACATCCGCGGTAAGCAATAAAGAAAGAAAGAAAGAAAGAAAGAGAAAGAGAGACATTTATTCGCTGCACAGATGAGCAAGAGACATACAGTTAAACATAAAAAGAAAAATAGAAGCATTGTCACAAACAACATAGTAAAAAAACATGAAAAAATGTATAGTAATAATAGAAAAAACAATGTATTACAGAATGTATTACAGATCAAAGATAGAAAATAAAAAACTTTTTTTTTTAAAATAACAACATAAGTTGACCATTTACATAGAAAGGTCTCTGCACAGCGAAACGGTGCTGACTCAGCATAACGTTGTGAGCTTTGAGAACTCACAACACTGAAATGGGTGAATGCTATCCTTATCTAAGACTACAGATACTAAACATTGACTTGAAGTCGATGAAAGGTTTCAGTGTGTTACTCTAAATCATAATTACACGTCAGTAAGTAAATATGTGACATTATGTATGTTTAGCCAGCTCAACTCAACTGTTCACGCCGTAAATCCCCGAAGGGATTGGCAGAGGTACTAATACTTCTGAACATTACGTTACATTATCACCTGGTGTTCAGAGTACCACGTTTAGTTTGAACAGTGTAAGAGTCAGGCCTATCGCCGTTTTTGTACGAATACACCGACACATGACAAAGTACAACTCAGCCATATGGATTTCCTAATGATGTTTTCCCTCACCGTTAGCCAGCTTTGTAGACTATTCAGGTCACCCTATTCAAACTATGCTTCAGCCCTTTGTTGCAGACATATACTAAAGTAGTTCTTTTCTGAGTATTTTTCCTAAACATAATGTTTCCTGTTTTTAGCACGATAGCTATAAAGTTTAGTAAAAGGCAAGTAAAGTAAAAAGATTAAGAACTTAAGACAATAATTGCAGCAACAACAATCGTCATAAAGACCACATCTTTCTACGAATTTACCCCATTGATTTATTTATTTAATAAATTAGGCCCACCACCAGCATAATTAGATCTCCATCAATTAGTGAAAAGTTCGATTAGCACATTAAATGAGGCGAACAATAGATGATCACAAGTAATTGACAAAAACCGTAATTACTAAAAAAAATTAAAGAGACAAGACATTGCGACCTGAAGAAAAAGAAAAGTACTTTCATCTTTATTTCTAGGTTTTGTTAAGCTGTTTTGAAACTGTAAAGCTATACTTATTAGTATGCTCCTTTTACTGTGTAGTGTCGGCTTAGAATAGCACTACCCCATTTCTTCCGGTGGGTGTACGTAAAAGGCGACTAACGGTATTGGGGCTTTTAAGGGATTTTTGGGTGATGCGGTTGGAGACCCATCACCAAGAACCTTTATTTCACCATCTATTCCCCACGCACCTTCCAAAAGTGGCTGAGGAATTTCTAATTCCTTAGCTCTGGCTACCCCTTTCTTGGGATTTATAGCCGTGAGTATATGTATGTTTGTATGCTCCTATATTCTGATAAAACTGAACAGATTGAATATCAAAAAATATAGACATCAAAAATGGACTTAGTTATACAACGTAGCTCGTCTTTAACCCCCTAAAATATTTCATATAGTATAGGGGGTTACAGACACCAGTAAGGTGTTAAGAAGCAAGGAAAGACCCCTATAATATTATCGAAACTTGACCCTACTTCAAAGTTTACCGACTGCAATTTGATCTGCGAGTCCCGTCCACACGATTCTTTGCAGTTGCTATTTTTGTACCCTTTGACTGTTCGTTTCAAGCAATATTGAATTTCCATTTGAATTATTTTCTTTTTTATATGAACTTTTAGAGAAGAGAATGATTGTTTGTTTTTATTTTCTGCTTTGAATTTAAATTTAAAATTGGAGGAAATTGGCATAATGTTTATGGACCATTATGGTAGTACTTCAAATAGCAACAGGAACATTAGTATAATGTTTGCTTTATACGGGTAGGCTTTGGATGAAAAAGACCCTGCAACTTTTGGAAAATAACATATTTATAAAAAATAACACATTATATATAACTACTGCCCCACCCTGAGCCCACGGATGCCCGCGGCTAGCTACGCCGATGATAAAGATTTATATGTAATATATGGGACAATGGCATTATTGCGATTTAAGAGAAAAATACATCGTTAAATCGCAAATTCTATTTACAAACTTCTTAGACTTTTAAACTACATGTAAGAAAAACACTACACGAAAACTAGGTCACACAATACTGCGATATAAGTCATGTCACTCATCTTGTATGTCAACCTTGAGACCCCATCTACTTCAGAGGCCTACTCGTAGCACGAGCGCTATTTTATCGGCACGATATCGGATAGAATGAGACAGTATACGATACTAAGTAAGGGCGAAAGAGATGGCTGTTTTATGCCACGCGGTATCTTGTTAAAAGTTCTATCGTACTAGCTACGCAGCGGCAGCGGTTCGAAACATACTTTCATATCGACATTGACGTTTTCTGATCGAATTTGTCGTCGGTGCTGATGGATTTTGTCATTTTCTTGTAGAGAAAGCTGTTGGATATAAAATATCAGGAGTATACTTAATCTAGAAGCAACATTTGTCCCGGTTTAGATATAGGTGTGTAAATGCACACACAAATATATAGAATATAAAACCATTTATTCTACACATACGTTATGCTGTTTAAAAGAAATAAAATTTGTAGTCTTATAGGTATGTAAAAGAGATTTATTTCAGACATTCTTTAAATGTATGGTAATCGAAAACATTTTTTACAGCAAACAAAAAACTAAATAAAAGAGAAAAGATTCTTGGTATATTCTTAATAAATCCATATAAAGAAATCTTTACAATCTCAATCTCGGCAGATAACTACAAATTAATACCATTAACATGACGATGACCTTAAAGTCCAACCCCATTTCAAAGGGTTGTCAGTAAGGATAACTGACAACCCTTTTAAATGCTTTTCTCATTTCCTAACTAAATCAAACGGTAGAATTGAAACTCAATGCAATCTTAATACCCAAACTCAATTTAAGCTGTATATCTCTGAAGGGGATGCCAGAGTTACTAATACCTCTGTACGAAGATTACTTGTGTTATGTAATATGTAGAGACATGATGATTAAAGTCACACGTATAAAGTACCCACCAGCACAATACTAATACAGTACATACACACATACATGCATACATACATTCATATACTCATACATATACATACATACATACATATACTCACGGCTATATTTCCCTAGAAGGGGTAGCCAGAGCCAAGGAATTATAAATTCCTCAGCCACTTTTGGAAGTTGAGTGGGGAAAAGGCGGTAAAATAAAGGTTTTTGGTGATAGGTCTCCAACCGCATCGCCCACAAATCCAATAAAAAGCCCCAAAACCCTTAGTCGCCTTTTACGACACCAGTGGGTAGAAAGGGGTAGCGACATTCTAAGCCGGCACTACACGGCAATTCTTATACTCACGGGTATAAAACCCAAAATAGGTAAACCAGATCTTCAGAGCTTGAAACTCCTCAGCCACATTTGGAAGTTGATAGGGGACAAGATGATAGAAATAAAGTATCGTTGGTGATGGGTCTCCAACCACATCGCCACAACGGTACTTTAAAAACCCTTAATCGTCTCTTACGACAGCCGTGGGTAGAAAGCGGTAGTGACATTCTTAGCCGGCACTATACATGGCAACTAACTAAATCAATCGTTATAATTAAAAGTCAATGCAATATTTATACCCAAACTGAAACATTCAAGCCGTATATTTCGGAAGGTGTTCCCTTAGTTACTTATACCTCTGTTAGGAAATAACGTGATTTAAGTCAAATGATAATCAGATACCTGTACAATACTAGTACTATACATACATACATATACTGACGGCTATAAATCCCTAGAAGGGGT
Source organism: Bedellia somnulentella (assembly GCA_963576735.1). Classification (NCBI taxonomy): domain Eukaryota; kingdom Metazoa; phylum Arthropoda; class Insecta; order Lepidoptera; family Bedelliidae; genus Bedellia; species Bedellia somnulentella. The sequence continues at coordinate 1,886,166 of OY755177.1, forward strand.
AGCCGAAATTAAGGAATTAGAAATTCCTCAGCCACCTTTGGAAAGTTGAGCGGGGAAAAGATGGTAAAATAAAGATTGTTGGTATGGGTCTCCAACCGCATCGCCCAATAATCCCTTTTAAGCCCCGATACCGTTAGTCGCCTCTTACTTAGTACTATACGTTTTTAGAATAGAACATAGCAATAAAAATGTGTCGCATGACTTCATCAAATACATTTAAATTCCATCTTTGTTCAAATCGTGACCTTACACGATATTCCGCTGTTCGACTACAAATTGCTAAGATCTCTGTATTTGTTATCAGAACCAAATATTATATATTATGTTTTACTACATTTTCATTAAATTCTGTACACATTTTTGCTGTGCTTTAAATATTATTGAGCATTCGCTCTACATCAAGAATTGACGATATGTGTTTTGACTACCAGGAGAGTGTAATGTATGGATTCTGATATCTTTAAGAAAATATTAAACACTAGACAATTTATTGTAAAAAAATCTTAAACGCTGGAATCCGACGTTGCAATTTAAAAAATCTGGTATAACAGGTATAAAAAATGTAACGAAAAAAAACAAGTAGAATATACATACATATACTCACGGCTATAATTCCCTAGAAGGGGTAGCCAGAGCCAAGGAATTATAAATTCCTCAGCCACTTTTGGAGGTTGAGTGGGGAAAAGGCGGTAAAATAAAGGTTTTTGGTAATGGGTCTCCATACCCTTAGTCGCCTCTTTCGACAACCGTGGGTAGAAAGGGGTAGCGACATTCTAAGCCGGCACTACACGGCATATAAGTAGAATATAACCAAGATTATATCATATGAGTCGCACTGTCAAAAAGTTATCAGATTTCATTTAGAGCCAAGTTTGTAACTCGCGACACGCCCCTACTCTACAAGACTTTACTTCACAAACTCTACGCCTTGGTTAAAATATGTGGCAAAAAAGTTTATATTTTGTTACCACAAGTAACAATACTCTCGGCATAATTTAAATCTTTTTGTTCATGAAAACCTCATGTGGGGATTATTACTAATAAATAAAGAATGAATAAAGCAAAGAAAAGCGACGAGGGCGTATACCCGAGGTCGCGGGTTCGATTCCCGCCTGTGTCTAAATTTTTCTTTGCTTTATTTATTCTTTATTTATTAGTTATACCCTCGGCATTTTTCCTATTAAGGTAGGCAGAGACTATTGATCGCCACTTTGAACAATTCTGGCAGACCTCTCTAGTTTCGTTTACATCCATCAATCTTCTCATACATGCTCTTTTATTCTACATACTTCGGAAGCAAGTATCAAATATATTTTTTGTCATAAAGTAACAGTTCAACAACTTGCTGTGTAGAGTCGGCTTAGAATAACACTACCCCATTTCTTCCGGTGGGTGTACGTGAGAGGTGACTAATGGTATTGGGGCTTTTAAGGAATTTTTGGGCGATGCGGTTGGAGACCCATCACCAACAACCTTTATTTTACCATCTTTTCCCCACTCAACTTTCCAAACGTGGCTGAAGAATTTCGAATTCCGTAGCTCTGGCTACCCCTTCTGGGGATTTATAGCCGTGAGTATATGTATGTAACAGTTCAAATGTGCTTCACAGTCACAGTAAGCACAGCAATAAAATATCTGAAAATTGTTCACGTTACTATAAAACTAGTTCTTCCTGCCCCGGAAGGATAGTGTTGCATATTTTATTAAGCTCATATGGTGTTGAAAACATTTGTTATAGCCATAACTACATCTTTGAGAATAAAATAGGTAGGTAGGAAAGAGCTGAGAAAGCGGATAGTTTTTTCTTTATATGTACGACTCTGTGAGATATAACATAAACGTATATAAAATAACTAGCTTTTTGCCCGCGACTACGTCCGCGTGGACTACATTTTTTGCATCCAGTTTACATCCAAAATACCAAAACACTATCTAACTACACTAACTTCTGTTTTTTTTGTATTTATATTCCCGTGGGCGTTGTAATAGATATAAAGAACATTGAGACTTTTTAAGTGATTATTGGGCGATGCAGTTGGACGGTTGGACGGACCCCATTCAACTTCCAAAAGGGGATAAGGAATTACTATCTCTGGAGCTGTGGCTACCCTTTTTTGGGATTTATAGCCGTTAGTAGGTTCTCATGATTGATTGATGGATGAATTTCATACATTCCTTTTTGTAGTTGTTATATCAGTCAATCGCATCAAGATTCGAATTTCTAGATACATTGTATTTATAGATCAAAAATCTGTATAATATATTTCAATCTCTTAGGGGATGAGTTCCAAAAAACCTTTTTAAATGTTCATAAGAAACATTAAACAAACCATTTTGTAACCAAGTTTCTATGTTCAATAATGAAAATATCTTGAGTAAGTATGGATAGCAGTTTGGCGACCAGGTGCTGCCCCCTACACTGACTGTTGGTGATGTGTGAGAGATTGCAATCATCGGTCAACAGATGGCTTTACTGAATTAACATTGAGATATTTACTATTATTTACAAACTATGCATTCTGAGGCTTAAACAGAATATTAATTTATGCGTAAGTAAAACATAATATATCTATGAGAATATTAGTTAAAAATAGTTAAAAAAACAAAAGCTATAAACATATTCTCAAACCTACCAAATGAATACGCAAAATTCATACAATATACTTTCAATTATCTTAATTCATACATATTCGCATAGTTGAATGTGAAAAAGAAAGGATTAGTGCATCCTATTATCCTAACCTAACACAAAAGCAAAAAAATACGCAAAAAGACTTTGACCACCCGGGATTCGAACCTGGGTCTTTCGTACTTAGTGTTTACCAAACGGTATACCGCTACGCCACGCAGACATTTGTGTAAGTCTCAAATTTGTGATATCCTATATATCTAGTAGTCATACTATTGACAAACAATTAAATGGACAATTATTTTGATGAAAATGGATGAAACCCTTATTTTTTCCAAAAAGACTATTAATGAAGAGTCCGATAAAGTCGGTCGATAAAAAAATTAATCGTGTAAATATGGGGAACCTTATAAAAGTTATGTTTTTTTATGCTCCTGTGGGAACCCTTGCGAAATCCGGGATAAATTATATCCTATATGTTGGCCAGGTGTATAACCTACATTCATGCCAAATTTGATCAAGATCGGTCCGGTAGAATTAACGTGATGAACGGACATACAGATTTTTTTTTCTTCAATGTCCAGTTTTGACCTCGTTACAGTCTTATTATAGTATAGAAGAAGATAGATATACTTTTGGTGAGCGAGGTGTGTTCACGTGAGTTTGTGTTTCCTCCCTCCGAAATAGGTGACACAATCCTCAGAATTCCGTGAAAAAAAAACTGGAAAGCTTAACGTAACGTAGCAAGGCAAGCAACGCAACGTAGAAACGTTAATTATTGCCTTGTCACGTCAATTATATAAGTCGAGTGTTCTTAAGAGTACTAACACACGATCGCGCACAGGCCTTGACAAACCGAGGTTAGATAGCAACGAATTTTAATACAGTATCTACATACATACATACTCTACTATTACAGTATATACATACATATGTACTCACGACTATAAATCCATAGAAAAGGTAGCCAGAGCTTTGAAATAAATAAATCCTCAGCCACTTTTGGAACTTGTGTGGAGTATAGATTGTAAAACAAAGAATTTTCGTGATGGGTCTCCAACGGCTTCGCCAAAAATCTCTTAATATGCCCCAATACCTATCTATTTATTCCATACATACTCTTTGATCTTGCTATGACCATGTCAATTAACCACTTTTCCGTGTAGTGCCGGCTTAGAATCTCACTACCCCTTTCTACCCACGAGTGTAGTAAGAGGCGACTAAGGGTATGGGACTTTTTAAGCGGTTTGTGGGCGATGCTGTTGGAGACCCATCACCAACGATACTTTATTTCTACCGTCTTGTCCCCTATCATCTTCCAAATGTTGCTGAGCAGTTTCTAGCTCTGAGCTCTGGCTCTCCCATTTTGGGATAAATGGCCTTGAGTAAATGTGTGTATGTAATTAACCGCTGTCGTTGGTCATTTCAATAACTACATCTACTCATATTTTCCTTCTTCTCCAGGTAATCCTAGTAAAATGGAACGAACCCTACCAGAAGCTGGCATCCTGTGATAGTTCGGGGGTAATCTTCGTCTGGATCAAGTACGAGGGTCGCTGGAGCATCGAGCTGATCAACGACCGGAGCACTCCCGTCACCCACTTCTCTTGGTCTCATGATGGGCGGATGGCGCTTATTTGTTATCAGGTTAGTCGGATTTAGTATAACAATTGTTCCCTACTCAAGCTCTAAATTAAACAAATATAAGGACATTATTTATTTATTTATTTACAAAAACCATAAACATTACAGATTAAAAACCTAAGTCGTTTATGTTTCACTTATTATAACATACACAATTTATTACCAAAAATAATAATATCTTTAATTTAGCGACATGATAGTCCAGTGGGTAGAACACCCGCCCGAAAAACAGAAGGGCGTGAGTTCCAATCCTGGGACGGGCCTACACCAATTTGTCTTTTCTAAAGTCATATGAGTGGTTAATTTATCATGGTTGCTAACGGTGAGGGAAAACATCGTGAGGAAACCCACATGGCTGAGTTGTACTTAGTCATGTGACAGTGTATTCGTACAAAACGGCGATAGGCCTGCCCCCTATCACGTGAGTACACTGTCTAAGCAAAACGTGGGTACCTTCTCTGGAAACTAGATGGCGCTTGCCATGTGAGTTCAGGAGTATTGGTACCTCTGCCAACCCCTTCGGGGATAAACGGCGTGAACGTTTATGTTATCTTTAATTTATTCTACATACAAAAAAAAATTAAAAATAATGTAATAATTTATTCATATTATACAAAGATCAAGTTAGCCCCAAACTTGGAATACTAAATTAATGATAATAACAACCAAAACTAGGATGCTATCATTTTTGCTTATTACGCTTATTATGCTTATTACGCTGATCAAAAAGCTAGTCACCTTTACACTCGGCCACGGACGTCATCAAGTACAAGTAAACTGACTGTGTTAGTGAAATATTTGTGTAATATTATTGCGAAACGATGATAACAATTAACCTGTAAAAAGAGAGAAAACAGTAGCGATAATTTCATGCCATCTGCTTTTATTCTACGATGATAAAAAGTAATTCACATTTTAATTTAATTTTTCATAGAGATATCTTCTTTTGAATGTTCAAAGAGAAATATTACTGAAAAACACAGAAGGAAAACCTGGTGACCTTTGTACAAAGGTCGTAGTAGCTAACACGATTAAATATAATGTTTCCTAAAATTACACTTCATTTTTCGAGCATTTATAACGAAGTACAGACAATTGCTTTACTGTCTAAAATATACGAGAAAATTCGGTATGCAAAGTTTTTTTTTGGTATTTATTAAATATTTTTATTCGATAGTAAACACGAAAATAAAAGACTAATTTGAATATTTTCCATTTAAAATGAGTAATTGTAAAGTTATGATTTTTTAAAGATTGTTCAACTTTTGTACTTAATGACGTCATCAATCGATAAAATCACGTAGCGACATGCAAATGAAGCGAAATATTTTATAAAAATGTTGCTGATTGCAAAACATATCACGAATTTGTGATGTCAAATGAAATTATTACGATATTTTACTAAACAAACCTATGATTTTCGGAATTTTATTAATAAACTGCAAAAATGTATGTCTTTGAAACAACATTGAAGGTCAAACACTGTTACAGTTTTTTGATAAAATAACAGTCATCTTAGCTTCAATTGATATAATTTCAAGAAAATATTGTTTATAACCATAATATCTCGAAATGGTTTTGTAATCGGCATCACTTTAGTAAAACTTTGCATACCGAATTGCGAGGGCAGAAAAAGTAGAAAAGCGAACACCCCGCCAATTAATATTTTTTATAGCACACGGAAACCTTAGAAATTGTGTCGCAATAAATTTCCCAGTTAGCAAAACGGGAAATTGCTTTGTATGCATTTAAATTTCTCCCACGACACACAATGCATGTAAAGTATTAGCCGCGCTCAGAAAACTTTGCATATTAAAACAATAGATGGCGCTCCGCCTAAACTATTTATGGCTTCAGAATGCGCATTTCAGTAAATGTACTTTGGAAACCCTAGAGAATTACGAAAAGCACTGGCTTGCAAAATTTCCTACTTAACTTTGGTTAGCATAATTTGATTTCAATACTTAGTCGTCTTATGTATTGCTTTTGAGTCCATAGTTTTATGTTAAAGACAGCGTGAAACTATGAACGCCTTAGTTGTCTTGTGACCATTTAACGTGAAATATTTCTGTGCAGTATCGGGTTAGCTAGTACTACCCCATTTCTTCCCGTAGATATTCGTACTAGGCGGCTGAGAGTATCCTAAATAAATAAATATTACCCATAACCAAAATAATTTACTTTACAATCTTTTTCTTACTCAACTTCCAAAAGTGGCTGAGTTTTTCTCTATCCGAAGCTCTGGCTACCCCTTCTAGGAATTTAAAGCCTAAATCCCTAGATCTATCTTCATGTATGTGTACGTATGAATCTGAAATAATAGTATTTTCTTAAGGTTTCACCCTAAAATAAATATCCACAAATTTAATGGCAAATCTTGTTAGATTGAAAGTTCAGATTTTAAGAGGAAAACCCAAAACTTGAGCGGGGATCTCTATCAATCATGGGCTTAATACTCAGATCAATATTTATGTAGAAAACTTTTACACTCCCAACCTTCATAATCCCTAGATCTATCTTCATACTTAAATTTCTATCTGTTTCTTCCTTCGTGGAAATTGTTGCCCAGTAAAATAATTTACTTATTCTCGATATCGTACACTTTATTAAATAATAACAATGAACCATATCCTACCATATAATAACAATGAAGCAGTTTAAATTTGCAATTTGCCGTGTAGTGCCGGCTTAGAATGTCGCTACCCCTTTCTACCCACGGGTGTCGTAAGAGGCGACTAAGGGTATCGGGGCTTTTCATTGGATTTTTGGGCGATGCGGTTGGAGACCCATCACCAAAAACCTTTATTCTACCGCCTTTTTCCCACTCAACTTCCATAAGTGGCTGAGGAATTTATTATTCCTTGGCTCTGGCTACCCCTTCTAGGGAATTATAGCCTTGAGTATATGTATGTATGTATGTTTAAATCAAACAGTAATGTTTTTCTATCTATCGCCTTTTAGTTCAAGGGTACTCACTACTCATATTTAAATACTTGCTAGATTAGGGGTAGAAACGGATTAGACTTTAACGAAAACGGCTTAACCCACTTGTTACTACCGTCGTTTTAAAACAACAGCATGAATAAAAAAATCTACATCGAAATGTGGGTAGTTTTAATGAAATTTTATTATGTGATTGCTTTCGTCAGTGCAGCATCTAACCGAGGAAAAATACAGTTTACATCAAGATATTACGTGTTTTTTTGTATAAATATCTATAAAATACGAAAAATAATCATGTCTTTTCAAGGGTAAGTACAATATCATTTGAATATAATATTGGCCTGAAGTTACATTTAACTTGTTGTTATAACGTAGTTTTATCTATGCAGGAAAATAATATGCCTTAAAATTGACATTTTGGTACCATTTTTGTCGAGAAAAGTAGGTGTTGTTTATAAACGACGATCGTAAAATGAACTACCTTACCTACTTATGCAGTGAGGATGAGGACGGTGCATAGAAATACATTCTTCCTACTTGATACCTTTTGTGTTACCTACGCTTTTATTGTTTTATCTGTGTTTTTGAAGTAGGTATTTCTTATTATTACAGATCCCGTTTCCACTCTTTGAGGCTTCATGAAATCGTTGAAGAATTGGAGAAGGACGATGACGGTCCTTTGCCAGATTTCATCGTAATACTTCCTCCAGATAATTGTAACGGTAATGTGACCGATGAAGATTCCGGAGACGAAGAATATGTCAACATTCAAAATCTACCAGGCTCCCAGCTTCGAGCACCCTGTGCAATACAACTTGATAACGGCGGCGATGATTCCAATAGTGATGATGAAGACGTCATTCCGATATCGCAGTTGGCAAAGCGTCAACGTGTGGATGATGCGCCCACCGCCTCTTCTACGGACGCTCAAGATACCTTACCAATACCTACGCAAGGTATGAGTGGTGGCATCATGCGAGTACAAAAAAATAAGGCGTATTCCTTGATCGCAAGACGACGCAGTGTGGTGACTGTTGCTTCCAATTCTCAAAAAGTATTGCCTCCGCCAAAAGTCAAACGTTTCTCTCAAAAAGAAAAGAAATTCATCCATGTGGATCAACCGGCCCTAATAAAGTCCTATAATGAAAATATGGGGGCGTAGACAGGTCTGATCAAATATTGGGCTCTATAGGACTTCAACTAGGGGCAAGAAATGGTATTTCTGTTTATTTTCTCACTGTATCGATATGGCAACAATGCCTGGCAGCTGTATAAAAACGACGGTGGTGAATACGATCATCTAAAGTTCAGAAGAAGTGTGTCATGTGGTTTACTGGAGACATACAGAAAAACAGATCATCGTATGCCAGGTCGGGCTTCCGGTAGTTTACATGAATCTTCACGATATGATAACATAGGAAATATCGTAACATATCGCCCTAAACAACTGCGTTGTGGATATTGTCACAAACATGCCATTTTTTTGCGTAAAATGTAACGTATCGTTGCACCCCAGAGATTGTTTTGCAGCCTATCATAAGCAATGTTAAAAGCGTACCTACATACATATGCATTATTCAATAAAAGAAGTACTTATTTTGAAATATATTTTGTTTCAATCAACTCACCATGAACCCTTGCAACAGTAGTACATATTACTACCGTAGTTTTAAAACAACACCATTTTCCGGCTTTCCCAGTAAATTCTGTTTTTTTTTAGTATTTTTTTCTTAATTGTAGGCCATTAAACTGCCCCCAAACCAAAAATCAACATATAAACTTAACTTTTTTTGTTTCCGTAACAAGTGGGTTAATTGGATTTTGCTAAAAGGTTTCTTTCAAGGTCGATGAAAAGAATATTTCTTTCGTTTAAAGTAAATTTGTGATAAAGAATAAATTGGGCATTTTGGAGCAGACATAATTTCGTTAATTTATAATTATCTTAAAGCAACTCGTTGTTTTTAGCTAAAACGTTTTAAAATTGTAATTAGTTAGAAATTTAAAAGAAAAAGCTTTAAGTTTTGGTTAATTATGTTTCGTAATATTTAGACAAGTTGATATTTTACGTCTGAATAAGATAATAATAAATTGAAAAAGTGAAGGGCCTAAGAAATGAAGCCTTCATAGTAAAAAATCTAATAGCAATTTTGCGCGCTTAGCCATCGATTTCAATCATGTCTCCCATGGAATATTTTAACACGCAATTATACCTATTATATGAGTGGAGTTGCCTTTCATAGTTCAGCTTTTTTCATACATTCTAAGCGTTATCCTTTGCTGTCTCTTTCAAAAATATTACAATACATGTTATTCTACATACATACATACATATACTCACGGCTATTATTCCCTAGAAAGGGTAGCCAGAGCCAAGGAATCATAAATTCCTCTGCCACTTTTGGAAGTCGAGTTGGGAAAAGGCGGTAAAATAAAGGTTTTTGGTGATGGGTCTCCAACCGCATCGCCCAAAAATCCAATAAAAAGCCCCAATACCCGTTAGTAGAAAGGGGTAGCGACATTCTAAGCCGACACTACACCGCTATGTTATTCTATTAGTTCTATTTCCGACATAACATTTTTTATTGTGATTATGGTCCTATTTTAATGCATTTTTTGTAAAAAGGCATACACATCAATCAATAAACAGCGTTTGCCAAAGTCCAAGGCTATCGCAAAAATCAAGGACATCCTGAAAAATGCTTGAAAGTATTATGTAATCGTCAAAAAAAAATGTGTATTTTCGCGCTCTAGTTTATTATACTTATCCAATTCACTCGTCGTACACGATCTTTGATCAATCTCATTACGTTGTTATTCAAATAAGCCTTATACGTGTTTTTTCGAAGATTGAATTTCACTGAGAGTTCTTTTTATTTTTTCCCCATTGTTGGTATATGAAATTGTATTTACGGCTTGAACCGATATATTGTGTCTACAAAATAAGGTCTATATTGCTAGTATAAATTTTGCTGTGTAGTGTCGGCATAGAATAGCACTACCCCATTTCTTCCGGTGGGTGTACGTAAGAGGCGACTAACGGTATTGGGGCTTTAAAGGGATTTTTGGGCGATGCGGTTGGAGACCCATCACCAACAACCTTTAATTTATCATCTTTTCCCCACGCAACTTCCAAAAGTGGCTGAGGAATTTCTGATTCCTTTGCTCTGGCTACCCCTTTTAGGGATTTATAGCCGTGAGTATATGTATGTATGTATGTATAGTAATATTGACGTAGGAATTGTGTTCAAGCCAAATATCACCAAAATTTTTTGTTATAATCCCTAGAAGGGGTAGTCAAAGTTTCGGAATAAGGAATTCGTCAGCCACTTTTGGAAGTTGGGTGGGGAAAATATTGTAAATGTTTTTCTACAACCGCATCGCCTATAAGTCACTTAAAAAGCCCCAATATCCTTAGCCGCCACTTACGAACAACGACGGGAAGAAATGGGGTAGTGCTATTCTAAACCAAAACTACACAGCAGTTTTTTTTTTCTTATTAGTACCTAGCATAGCGGAGGTAGCTTTTTGTGTCAAAACACTACGCATTAAATAGTTAGACATGTTAGTTAACCAAAACGGCTGTCAATCAGTGTTTAGCATTGTCATTAAAAATAAACATTGTAAGCTGAACATTAATATGTACTTATGTATTGCTATTCTAAACAAAAACGATGCATACTGCAGTTACACCCTATTTTTGATTTTGTAGTTACTCGTATTTATCATTTCAATAATCGATTTAATTTTTACAATAAATTTGTACAGATTGATACCTAACTTAGTGATTCAGTTTTAATATTCCTCAGCGCTCACTAAACATATCAAGTCCACCATCTTGTTGTAGTCGCTTTTTTGGATAGGAAATGGCGCTGTCACTTGCATCATTTGATATGTAGAATACACGTTTAAAAAATTTGGTTACTGGGTAGATATAACGTTTTACTAACTAACAGCAAAAAATATATTATTTTCTAGGACGGTTTCATCACAGTTGGCTCAGTAGGAGGCCAGCGCTACTCGTCAAACATTTTTTCTGATTTGTTTAATAGTTTTCAGCAGTCTCCAAATATGTCAAGTCCACCATCTTATTTTAACCGCCATTTTGGATAAAAGGCGACGTCATTTGCCATATAGAATACGAAGCTTACTGGTTAAAATTAGCGTTTCACTTTAAAGTCTATCTCTAATATCCACATTTTTTCCAGGATGGTTTCGTCTTAGTGGGCTCGGTAGCAGGCCAGCGCTACTGGTCGTCCATGCTGTCCCTAGACGCGCGCATCACCTGCGGCTGCTGGACGCCGGACGACTCGCAGGTGTATCTCGGCACCGCGTCGGCGCAGTTAGTGGTTATGGATGTGCACGGGGCTATGGTGTCACAGGTGAGGATTGTGGGAATCTGGCTTGGTTGAATTGAATTTATAACCTTTGTTTTGTAATCTTATCCCCACTAAAATTCCAAATGTGGACAAATAATATATCTCCGAAGTTCTGGCTATCTGGTTTTAAGGTTCATGGCGTGACTAGATCTATGTATGTATGCATTTAGTGTCATCCGCAGAAGTCTTTTTATCATATTTTGGCTGCAATGTAATTTCGAATAGTAAAATTTATTCATGATAAGACTTTTATCTATTTATTTATTTCAACATCCGATGATATATCTTGCAACGTTCAAGATGACTTTTGCAAGAAAAATATTATTTAATTTCTTTCAAAAGGTCTAGGAGAAATCCTCTTCTCTACACCATAAGTTCCAACACAGTGGTACAAAATCTGTATAATAGACATAATGTATTCTTAAGATTTTCTTTTCACCTTCAAGCCCACCCCAATCCTCGATGAAAATTTCCCACCCGAACCCACAGGTGCAATTAGTAGGCGAAGGCGGCATAACCTCAATGGCGTGGTCCTGCGAGAAATTCAAGATGGAGGAAGGCGAAGACGCAGGAGAGAGCGGGAAGCACGTTCTCGCCGTCTCGCTCGGCAACGGCGAGATCGTGTTGATGCGCGGACACGATGACGTCACGCCGGCGCGGGTCCACACCGGGGTGCGGGGGGACACGCTGGCTATGGAGTGGGCCACCAGCAGGGAACTGTTGGCTGTGGCGGGGACTTTGAAGCCTGGTGAGTATTTTATTTTTGAGGGTTTGGTTAATTGGGGAAACGGGGCAGGTGAGAAAGAATGTCGTGCATGTAATACGATACCTGAGTTTGCATTAGAGCTACTTCTGGGTTGATACCTGGGTGCGGGGGGACACGCTAGCTACAGTAGCTGCGGAATAGGTCACATCTAGGGACCTTTGGCTGGAGCTTTGAGGCCTGGTAAGTGTCTTTTTTTGTGAAGAATTGGTAAGTGGGAGAAGTGAGGGAGAGTATAGTGAGAAAAGCTAGATAGGTCAGTTTGCACTTGACAAGACGTTAGTGAAGATAATGCGTACTAGCTTTTTCTCAAACCGGTCGCTCTTAATAAAATGGAGAGCATCACTACAGAAGCGGATAAGACATACAAATAATTATAATTAATGAGAACAATTGAAAAAAGGGTAAACGGGGTCGTCCATGAAGGGTTCTACACCATTAACTAAAAAAACATCAAAAAATATGTCCGCTGTATTGGACCCGTTTATACGAAATATTTGTATGATTTGGGATTTAATCACTTCAAGTACCAAATTATAGTGAGCAATCCAGGGGAAGTTCTGAAAGCTTGAAAGAAGTTAGTAAAGGTTTTAAGACTGTTTTAAGTCACAACTCTTTCATAAAATCTCTTGGTATGACTTGATAATGAACTTTATTTGGTAAATTTCTGCAAGCATTATTTAATTTAAGTCTAAATAGAATCTATAAGATAGTATCCGAAAAGCTATATTAAATAAAATCAAACCCACGTAAACGTACTCGAAAAAAGGTGTATGCAAAATTTATGAGGGCGCATCAGAAAGTTACGAGCGTTTTTATAGCCGCCTATAAACCGACTAAGTGGATTGTATGTGCGTTTTATGAGCTCTAGTTTATACTAGGCTTTAGATATTAATACTTTAGCCCGAGCTGTAGCAAAGACTTAGTTTCTTAATTTAACCTTGTTTGGTAGTCCATAAATTGTGTAGATAACTTTGTGTGGTAAATAGTTTGTAGTGTCCGTGTAGAATATAAATACGCTGTTTCAAGAGGTTGTCTTGGATATGATTCTGGGTGGTTTTGTAGTACTCATCTTTGCGAGGCGATATGTGGTCAAAAACTTTTCTTTTCTCTACTCAACTTTTAAAAGTCGCCAAGTAATTGCTAATTCCGGAGATGCGGCTGCCCCTTATTGAAATATTTTTTTAAAGGGGGCATGTGTTTCATGTGAACATACATTTTAACTAAAGTACGTCTCAAAACTCAATCATTTTATTCAATTACTGTAGAGGTTGATCATCACGGATCAACGTTCAACAATGTTCAGTGAGCCAGATTAACACAACCTTGGATTTTCGTAAGTATCATTAGTAAGTGTAATTGAAATTTTGATTACCGATGACAACAGGCCAACATGAAATGGCATATCATAAGCCACCAACTTCTCTTAATTGCCTATTTTATAATTTTAATTGTGTTTCAGAATCGGACGAAGAAGCAGACGAGCCCCCTTACAAAAATGTGGTGAAGTTCTATTCGGACACTGGCTGCTTGATTTACACCGTGGCCATCCCTTATTCGCAGGTAAGACCAATTTACAATTAGCTTTCTTTAACAACTTTGGATTGAGGCTTATTTTTATTCTCACCATTATTGATGATGTGCAAGGTGTGCTGTGGGATCTAAAGATGTTTAATTGGCTGGTGGGCAAAAGAGTCGCCTTCCTAATGGTTCCAATTATTTTCGTGTTGTCCCTTTTGATTGGTAGAAGTAGTTGCGTAATAGTTGATCTTTAGAATCATATCATCTTAGCCCACATTTTCACCTTAACTTGGCGCCATGCATCCTGCATGTAAAGGGACATCTTTTTGCAACTCGGGACAGCAGTAGATACAGATTGGGAATTCAAGAACGTTTTTCGATCGGAAAAGTAACAACCATATTTTTCAAATAACGCTCGCTCGATTGTGTTGGGTCGAGACTTTCTATCTATACATCAACTGCTCCATTAAGTTGCTCTTGTTTCTTCTTCGCGCATAAAACTGGGTCCTTCAATTTATAAGACTTAACAAAAGCAAAAGGTTACAGTATCCTCGCTAACGTGGGGCCAAATATCCCTTGCTGCATGTAACCGGTGTCTTTCGATCCTTAGATATACAAGGTTTAATCGCAAGACTCAACATACAAACAACGCCGTAAATCCCCAAAGACAAATAATACCAAAAGGTTTCAATCCAGGTTTCAATACAATAAGGGTTAACTAAAACTTTTTGCCGGGCCCGCGTATCCTCGCTAACGTGGGGCCTCGTCTCCCGCCGTCTCTTTGTGGCGGCGGGCGGCACGATACTAACTGCTCGAGTGTGGCCCACTCGCTATTACAACTGTCTTTCAATCTATTTATCCAAAAATCTTGCTGCATTTGCCGTTCTATTGTATCAACAATCCACATTGTTAGTTGGTTCTCTTTTGCGTGCATGCAACTGCCGTCCTTCGATTTATTAGCCGTAACAATAAAGGTAACCGAAAGCGTTAACAAGCACTTTTTGCTTTCCAGGCCCGCGTATCCTCGCTAACGTGGGGCCACGTGTCCCGGCGCCTGTTCGTGGCGGCGGGCGGCGCGGTGCTGACGGCGCGGGTGTGGCGCGGGGTGG